>CM055403.1:29725211-29749741 GCA_029228625.1 Pseudolycoriella hygida | reverse complement strand
AAGACAATTTTTTTTCTAAGAATATTTTCTTTTCTGAGAAATTTTTTTTTTGGAGAAAATTTTTTTCAAAAAATAGAAATTTTTTCAACAACTGAAAACTTCCAAAACGACTGATATCACAACAAAAACCTCTTTAAAGGTAGAGAGCGCTTTCTTTAAAACAAAATTACGTTGTGTTAAAAAAATTGCGTCACAAATGCCGGACCCAACGACGAAATGATTTTTCTGTACTTTCAGTTTTTGCGCTGCAAAAATTTGACTTTTATTTCTTATTGCGTAGATTATTTAGAGCAAAAATTTTTTGCGTGTAAAAACTGAAAGTATTGAAAAATTATTCCGTTGGGCGTTAAATAATACATTAATTGTTCGTGTCAACATTTGTTTCGTTGATTTGTTGCCTTGGTAAATAAAATAGCATATGCATCTACGGGAAAATTTATTTATCTACTCGGGGGATTACATCCCTCACCTTCGCAACTGGATGCAAACCTCCCCCTCGAAGATAAAAACATTTCCCCGCAGGTGCATAATCTGTTGTCAGGTTTCAAATAAGCCCCCACGACCAAATACATGGAGAAAAATCGGGGGATAACTATTGTCGCAGCTTGTGCTACATTCTCTCAATGGTAGTGAATTTTGCACTGTTAGTTGCATGTGCATTAAACTACTGGTGTTCACAATGGGCGAAGTGGATTGTGTGTTTTCACGTAAAAGCTTGCGAAATCAGGTCAGTGTAGAAAAATTCCCTAGCTTCGTTGTCTAACAGGGCTCTCGTGACATTTTGTTAAAGGGGAAATTCCCTAGTTTCGTTATCCATCTGGGTTCTATTGACGTCTTGTAAAATGAAAAATTCCGGTTTGTTCCCAGTTTGTTTGAACTTGAGAGTGCTCCGAGAGGAGTTCGGCGAGGTATTTCGGAAGGTGTTCCCAGAGTTATTTCGGGGTGCTATGGGAGACGAAAACGAAACTAAAGAATTTTCTTTTTTACAAAACGACACAAAAGCCCAAGTAATGAACGAAACTAGGCAATTTCCCCTTTCACATATTAGTATACAAGATTTGCGAGCCTGGTTTACACCGAGAAAAAAGATTTATAAAATGGCTATCTTTTCTCCGGTTAGTTCGAATCACCTGCTACAGCAGCTGTATTGATTGCATGAGAAACAGCAACAGGTAAAATTTAGAAGTTATTTTTGTCGCCTGTTGATTATTTGTTGTGTATCTAAAATCGAGCATTTCAAGAACTTATACCTTGAAAAATTCGTGAATTTGGTTATAAAAATTGAAAATTTTGGTTAACAATATGACTTAAGCATTTAGTTACTAAAGATTCGTTTCCATTGCTTTCATGCGCTGAATTTGAGAGGGTGTGTATAAAGAGGCAGGTGTAGACATGGTGATGATAAGAAGTGGATGGTGGACGGAAAAACTTTATAAGTTGCAACAATTTTAATCGCTACAAGTACTTTTCCAACTATGTTTAAGAAAAGAAAGTTTCGTTTTATACCAACTAGCTTCTATGAGTAATATTATTAAATTCAACGTCTTTCCTCACTACAAGAATAAATATTGAAACTGCTATCTTTTTAAGCAAACAATTTATAATATTTGTTTTACAAAAACTACACAGAAATGGCTTCTTGATAATTTATTTGATGTATTAAATATTTTTAATTAGAATTTAAATTAAAATACACAGAGAAGATACACAAAAGCTCAACAACTTTGCCATTCTATGCACACGGCAACGTAGATACACTAGGGTGCACTAGAGTAAAATGCATAAAAATGAAGTAGGGAAATTTTATAACATAAACTATGACTACGTGTGGTGTTTTTAACATGAATAAACTCTGACAGAAGGAAAGGGGTTAGACAAAGTTGCGGTATAGAACGGATGTTCTCTTCTCTGATCCTTAACCACATTAGCGTAAGCCAAAAATTAAATAAAAACCAAGAAAGTATACTTAACGAAGTCTAACTGTAAGCTCGCAAGCGTCTTAAGCCAAATTCGATAAAACTAAAAAGAGCAGAAAAAAAGACTTTATTAGCGATACATCATGTGGTTTGTGGTTGGTATATAGAACAAGCCGGAACGTGCCTCCACTTCATAATGAGACTCTAAAAACTGTATATTTGTTATAAAACATGAACATTGGGAACAAATTTGCAGCTCTTTAATATTCTGTCACATATCTGCACTCTGCACTCATAGCACTACAGTACACTGAACAATAAGTGCACAGGATTTGTCCGGATTGTCACAAACAAATAAAAGTACGAAAAATAAGGTGAAACAGTTGCAATAGCAGCATGACACAGTAGGTTAACGTTTTTATGGAAACATTTTTTAATACCATGCTACGCGTTTGGACAGCACTACATATTCATGAACATTTTCAGTGGGCACCTTTCCTTACATATTGTGTTCATGTTGATAGTACATTTCTGAGTTTATGTTTTGCATGAGAGTCATAAAATGTTTCATTAAATTTTTTATTGTACTAACTTAAGTGAATGGGCTCGCTCTTGTAAGGTTGTACAAATTTACCGTTCAAGTCATACGAAATTATTAGATTCAACGAAATGGATTAAATTTGCCGTCTAATTTACCGGATTAAAATAATGAAATTTGTGCATTTCTGCTTAGAAATATTGACTTTGAGGTTTCTGATTTGATGCTTCTACTATCAATAGGGATAATCATATATTTTGAACAACAATTACAGACGGCACTCGTATGCTTAAGTGGGTAAAGTGGATTTTGTCGACAGATGTATTGAGACATCGCTCTGTTCTAGAGGTAAGCAGGCCGCCCGAAAATTCCGCCAGCACGGAAGGGCTAAGATTTTTCGTGCGGGCATAAAAAAATGTCGGACGGGCATCGAACGGTCAACACTTCCTACTCAAATCAAATAATGAGGTGAGTAATATATCTCAGCACTCAAATGTAGATGTGTAGTTATAGCAACAAGAAAGAATGTTTGGCATTGGCATTACAGTACTAAAATGATGATGTAAAGAAATTTGTGTAGAAATTTCGGGCGCGAACAAAAACCTGCAAGAAACTTTTTTGGATTTGAGTCCTTGGACTTAGCTAGGGCACTAAAAACGAGTCTGTGCTAGGGCCATAGTGTTTTTTGTACATAACTCGATTAAATCTTTACCAATTTTCATAATAGTTTTTTTAATGGCTAGGTCTATGAAGGCTCAACAATTAGTAGAAGAAACTTTTTTGAGATTAGGCCCTAGGGCACGAAAAACGAGTTTCTGCTAGCGCTCTACATGTTTTTTGTACATAACTCGAGTAAATCTCTTCCGATTCTCACATTTTTTTTGATCGAAAGGTCTAGGACTGTCTCCCGTTTTATGGAAGAAAATTTTTTTATTAGAAACCCTTGGAGTCACAATCCTAAAACTGAGGTTCTACGAGGGCCCAACATGTTCGCTTACATAAGTTGGATAAATCCTAACTGATCTTGTTGATTCTTTCTCTATTTGAGAAGTAATCGAGTACCGAATTATATTCAAAAACAAATTTCGAGCCGGTGCCTGCGCTTAGGGCTGTCCTAAAGTCGCCCCTAACCAAAAAAAATTGCTTTTGCTATGTTGCTATGAAACATTTTTGTCTACGTGTCCGAGGCATTTCCTTATGGCCCTAGATCGGTCCTAAGGTCTGCCCTAGACAAAAAAATGGTTTTTCGCTTTGTTGTAAAGAAATGGAGGGAAATATTTTTGTCTATGTAAGTATTTGTCCGAGGCCTCTCCTGAGGACCCTGGGCCGGTCCCAAGGTCGGCGCTAGACAAAAAAAAATGGTCTTTTGCTATGAAGTAGAGAAAATTGAGCGAAATATTTTTGTCTGTAGAAGTATTTGTCCGAGGCCTCTCCTGAGGGCCTTAGGTCGGACTAAGGTTGGCCCCTTTAACATTGCCTTACATCATTTTTTGATCTCAGCCGAAAATGCAGTCTTGCCCTTGTTGCAACTTTTTGAAGGCTGTGTAGGATTCAAGATCCAGTAGTTTCATGCACTAGAGGAAGGATCATTCTGGTGCATGAAAGAAATATCATTGCTGAATGTATTGGAGATTCTCACAATCAGTAAAACTGTAAAAAAGTGCGCCATCAATGTGTGGAACTTCACCAAATGAATTTTGTGTACCTCGAGTAGATTTGTAGTACTCTTTGTCTACTTTGGAAATCTTTGAAGCTCTCTGTACACAAAAGTATGTGTGACCCACGGACAGCAAAAAAATATTTCGGATCTCGGTGGAGTCAACAAGGACCTCTGCTACTCTTTGGACCGTTTACTCCACCTCGTTCCGAAATATTATTTTGCCGTCCTAGGACCACAAAATAATATTACAAGCAGAGACTATTGCTGCACTAATAAATAAATAAATAAATCTTTGGTTTGGAATAACGTATACTTTGATATTAGGCCCGGACTGACAACTTTTTTGTCCCTGAAAGGTAATTGAAAAATCTTCTATGGGATTGAATGTGTTTCAAAGATCTGGGTGGCAAGTCTTTCATCATAACAATTACAGATGATTAGCGTGTATGTACTCACGTAAACTATAGCAAAAACAATTTTATCCATGCGGACACAACAACTAGTACCCTCCTGGAGGAAAATATTTCGTCCATTAAACAATATGCTAAGCTAGTGATGCTCACACACGTTCGTTCGTGTGCAATAGGGAAAACAAATATAAAGAAATTTCACGTCGCCTATGGACGGCCCTTAACGCACTCGTGTAGGTAATAATCAATTACCGCCTTGTAAAAATGGTCATATAAGAAGTCTTGGCACGCGATGGTAAATATTTTTATCAGGTGCAGTTCACCTCGCGAATGTATAAGTTTAAATAATTTTGTTTTTTTTAAGTATGAAATCTTGCGATTGTCAACAAACTTTATCTGACTACATCACAATTCACGAGTCATTGGACATATGCATTTAAGATTGAAGATAACCTACACAGACATTTGCAACTTTATTAGCAATAAACAATTAACATCGCGAGTATCGATTTCGTTTTAAATTACTTACACTGGATAAACCGCACACATACAACATTCGTACGAAATAAACTAATTTGACGTTGTGTAAAATTTCATCAAATAAAAACAACCAAAAGTAAACACGTTTTCACTGCATAGAATACAAAACTCGCATTCACCTTTTACAGATCGAAGCATCTGAAGCTAAGAAGTGAATTGATTACCGTTTGTATGTAAAATATGTGTATTACTCTTATTCGACATTGTGGATGGCAATGGCATTGGGAAAACAATTTTTTTTATTACAAAAATGGCAAATTAAAACAACACGAACGTGAAAGACATATAATATGCCAAGTGTATACATGTAGATGCTGGAGGGTTTGATGACCTTTATATGGATGAAGTTGATAAAGTGTAACACAATTTCATGAAATATTTTGCTATACTTTAAATTATAGATTCGAAACACGTTTTGTTACTTGAAAACAATTTCAATGCAAGTCTAGTTCGATTGAAAAAGTTTTCGTATTCCATGTTTAACTAAACCTTTTTTTTCGCTTAACTTACGGATTCCAGAATTAAGTAATTTCTAAGTGAAGTCGGTCATCCGTGCCGTTACGCGATATTTTCCAAATTGAATTTTTATCAAATTGAAAATATTGATTGACTTTAATATTCTTATGCGATATCAAAAGATTTAATTCCATGCGATCCAATTTGAGTCAATCGAAAGTAATTAAGTTTCTTGAGAATCTGAAGAAATCGTTAGTTTATCATTTTCCACAGAACCGCTGCATTTCTTTTGTTTCAGTGTCTGGTCGAATGCCTTCTCTAAGTCGATGAAACGTTCATCCATACCGATTGAAATAATTCGACGAGTCACTACGAGACTGTGGTGAAATGAGTCACAATGACCATTCTTGTAGAAACGGTGCACTAAGTTGAAGACCGCCCGGCTTTTTCTGTGGTTTCAGGAAGGAGACTACGTACAAGTTATTTCTTGCAGATGCCCAATTCTCTGGCGTTCGCTTGAATTTTCTGCATGTACTTTTTGGGGATATAATTAAACCATTGAAATTGATACGGGAAAGCAGCGTTTTAGTGTACTCGAATTGCAATCACCGATGACCGAATCATGGGTGAGTCCCCGATGAATCATTGGTGATTCCCCTGTGAACCAACGATGATTTCCCTGTGAATCATCGATGACTCCCCTGTGAATCATCGGTGATTCCACTGTGAACCATTGGTGATTCACCGGTGAATCAACAGTGATTCATTAGTGAATCGTCTGTAATTCCACTGCGAATTATCTGTGACTTCTCTGTGAATTATTTGTGATTTCACTGTGAATTGAACGGTGTTCTGCACCATCTGTCAATCATCTGTGATTTCGCTGTGAATAATCTGTGATTTCACTGTGAATTATCTGTGATTTCACTGTGAATCATCTGTTATTTCACTGTGAATCATCTGGGATTTCACTGTGAATCATCTGTGATTTCACTGTGAATCATCTGTGATTACACTATGAATCATCTGTGAATTCACTGTGAATCATCTACGATTTCACTGTGAATCATCTGTGATTTCACTGTGAATCATCTGTGATTACACTGTGAATCATCTGTGATTTCACTGTGAATCATCTACGATTTCACTGTGAATCATCTGTGATTTCACTGTAAATCATCTGTAATTTCACTGTGAATCATCTGTGATTTCACTGTGAATCATCTGTGATTTCACTGTGAATCATCTGTGATATGCCGATGAGTAATCAATTATTCATTGGTGAATCATCGGTGATTCTCGGGTGAATCATGGATGATTACCCGGAGAATAATCGGCGATTGTCCGGTGAATCATCGGTAATTCCGCGATGAATCATCGATGATTTCCCGGTGAATAATCGGTGATTCTCATGTGAATCATCGGTGATTCCCCGGTAAATCAGCTGTGATTCCTAGGTGCATCATCAATGAGTCACCGGTGAATCATCGGTGAACGTGTACAGATGGACAGAAGGACAGGGAGGATGAAAACATAAGGTAGCTATCGCTACTTAATAAAAGTATGAAGAGTGTGATCGGCTTATCGTGTCTATAACTTTGTTGTAGAGTTTCTGTTGACGCTTTGCCGATCATAGTTATTGAAGAATATCGAAAAGCTATTTGAACTGCACTGCATATCAATTGTGGGACGAGTTTGAATGAGAAAACGAATGTTCATATACTTTTCATTTATGCAGCCACGAGGCGCCATTCTGATAATAATATTTCGGTGTAGATCCGAACACAGGATTTTTTCTAAAAATATAAATGCCTGATGTTTGTATCAAGGAGGTGAAATTTCATTATCGCTTCAAAAATAACATGTTGACCCAAATATGACGGAGGGTAGTTAAACCTTAAGTCCAGTAGTGCAAATACAGTGTAGCACTCACACTGCGGAATTTTTAAGATAGATGTCTTTCACGTGCCATCTTTTAATCTTCTCAGGAAAATGAATGTTTCTCATGAAAAGTATAACCGAAAGTACCATGATGCATGCGTGCTAAATTTAGTTCAAATATTCAAAAACAAAACTAATTGCCAGAGTTTCAACACAATGAATGAGACCACCATATAGCTAATTTTCTTCAAAACGATTTTTTCAAAATGATTTAAGTTCATAATTAATTGAATGCCAGGAGGTTTGCATCATAAGTTATGGATGGGGGGAGTGCTAATGATGGTAGAGTTTATGTATTTTAAATTTTTGAGTAACGAAAATTCACAAATCATCAATTTTATTCCAACAACAACAGAAACGAGTAAACAAAAGTTTTTTTTACATTAAACCTCCGTTTGCAATTAATTATAATTAGCCCCATCAGGGTAAAATACGTTTAGTCCGCCAAACCATTCAACGAAGTATGAAGCGAACAAACAGACAGACCAACCAACGAAATGTAATTCATTTCACTTGAAGACTCTTTCATAAAATGTTATAGTAAAAGGAATTCTAAATGTTGCATGTATAACCGATATAAATCATTCGCGTTGTTCCTCTATGAGTACCATTACCTAGCACAACCATTATTATAAGCGATCGCTAAAATCTGTAACAAATTTCGTATGAAATGCATCATTATCATGGCAATTTAATGAGAATTTAGTCTTTTATTTGGTATTTATTGAATTAAAAATGTTTTATTGTACGATTTATTCGAAGACAAAACAAATTTTCCGATACAACGTTGATAAATAGTTGGTATAAAGACATTTTCTATGCTTTTTGTTCGAGAAGAAGATAATTCCATTAATGGCATTTCAATGTACCATGACATCAATTTAATATTGATTTTCATATTGTTATAACTCTCCCAGCAACTTTAAGAAGTTTTTGTTGGTTGATATTTTGAAATAAATAAAATGATTTTGAGATCTTTATGACTTTGTGAAAGTCTATGTTAAAACATGAATCTCACTACTTATTAAAAGAAAAAGGTTTGAACATTAAATTAATAAATGAAAGTGTTAATTGAATCATTGAATGATAATTTTTGTTTTGTTTGATTTTTTATTTTCTTCTGATTGTTGGATCGTAATGGGATGTAAAATCATGAAAATACAATTTATGTTCATGTAACTAATTTTGTTGTCGAGGAAATATTGAAATCCATTTTCATAATTATTATAATTTGGTCTTCTCATCGTCTTTTTTCATGGCATGTAATTTAAACTTACTCTACTCTTTGAATACAATGATTAGATCATTTAGCCTGTAGTTATACAGTTTATAACAGTTGAGAGAGTGTTGAAAATATATTTGCCAGTTTGCCAGCCATAAAAGATAAGAATTAACTAATTTAAACTCTTTGAAAATAACAACACAAAAGTTTTTCGAACAGTTTATAACAGTTAAAGTGTATTGAGTGAGTATGTTTGGCTCAAAAGTCGGTCTATTCCAACTGTGAAAATGACATTTAAAACGTCAAGTATCTGAAAAAGCAAATAGAATTTCCCATCGTCTTAGATTCATTTTTGATCAATTTCAATTCAATTTATTCAAAATCATCATTACAATTTTTTTATTACACATTTGCAATCCCACTGTGCCTCGCACCGTAAAGGGAATTTGCGTTTATCAATGGTAAAAATTAACAAAATATAAAACATTCGTAAAGAAATATTTTCATTCAATCAAACATCATGAAGAAAAAGATTCCAAATAGAAAGCACCCAACTATTTCACTGCGGAATGGACAAATCTTCTTCACTTTCTTTAAACTAAAAAACTAAAAATTATACCGATCTTAAGAGTAAACAGGATAGCACTGGTTTCAGGTAAGGAATCACTCAACAATGAAGAAGTCGCCCGCAGCCACAAAAGGCCGAGAGATCAGAAAGTAAGTCAATTCTCTAAAACTTGACATGTGAGGATGTCGTTTCTTTTCTCGATTTAATATTTCATTATCCCGGATATTGCCTCTGAGATCCACTCTTTTAACATTGATTTAAATCTCACTGACGAAGCCTCGCGCATCGAAGAAGGGAGATCGTTATAAATTCTGCTGCCCGCAATCGTTACTGCCCTACCACCTCTCATAGTTCTATACTTTCCCAAGACAAGCACTGGCCCGCTTCTCGTGGGATACCTATGTACAGTACGCACCATGACAACCGCATTATGCGTGCACGAAACAACCCACATTTAGCTGGTACAGTCCCGCGACGTTCAACACCTGGGCACTGATTACGGAACACGTCAATCGTCGAGTGAGTTTGCTTCAGTTTGCATACATTCTTCTGTAATTGCTTCAGATCAGGCGCGTTAGCACAGCCCCAGACTCCAATAACGTAATTCAAATGCGAATGTCCAAGAACATAATAAATTCTCATCAAAATAGCTTTAGGCAAGCTATGTTTAATCTTGCAGAGAATGCCACTCAAAGAAGCCAGCTTTTTGCAGATTCCAGAGATGTGTGGCCTCCAAGACAGTTTGTTATCTATGGTAACTCCTAGGTATTTGAAAGACAACCTCTATCTCTTGCCCATTTAGCATTACCTTACCTAGATCAAGTGCATTACCTTGGTTTTCTTTACATTCAGGCTGAAACCATTAATTCCCAAATAATCACTGATAAGTTCTAAGTCCGAGTTCAGGTCCGTTACGCTCAAGTCATGGGTCATATTTGCACAGAAAATACCGGTGTCTCTGCGAAAAGTGACACCATCCCTTTTATAGGTAACCGATGCACGTCATTAATATAGACTAAAAACAATAAAGGCCCCAGAACACTTCCTTGAGGCACCCCTATGTCAATGACCTCCAGTTCACTAAGCGTTTCCCCCACGCGAACACATTGTCGTCGGTTACTCAGGTAACTTTCCAACAACTGTAGCGGAGTCCTTCACACACCTATGACCTCCAACTTCCTCAAAAGTTTTCCATGATTTACACTATCAAAAGCTTTTGTTATATTAAGGAAGAGCGCACTAACCTGCCTCCCTTGATCTATATCCTTGATAACCTTATCCAGAGTCTCGTAAATGGCCGTGTAAACCCCCGACTTCTTTCTAAATCCATACTGCCTGGCATACAGGAACTTATTGTTTTCAAGAAAGTTCATTAGCCTATCTCAAATTACTACCTCGAAAACCTTATTCAGCAGGGGCAAGATGGAGATTGGCCTATAATTTGACGGGTTATTCCTTCCATCTGATTTGTGAATTACAACGATGGAATTTACATTTTCTACATTCTACACATTCACTCGTTTTATCGTTTTCAGCTATAGAAAAAATCTGAAAACGATGATACATGTGAATGTGTATAATGTAGAAAATATAAATTCCCTCGTTGTAGCGTCACCCTAGCAATTTTTAAGCAGTCAAATTTATCAATATCACGACATAAACTTCGTAGACCTTTTTCCTAGTTGCTCGTTTGCTTTATAACATTAACGTTTACAATGTCACTTTGACAGTTGAAGTAGACCTACTTTTGATCCCAGCAAACTCTAGAACTGTAACAATATGTTCGAAAAGTTTGTGTTATTTCTTTTCGAACAGTTTATAACAGTTAAAAAGGTACCTTTGCTTCATAACATCACTAATCTACAAACATGGATACATTTTTAAGAAAACCATTGATGATGTTCTAAGGTCGATATCTCCCAGCTACCTTACATTGATGATGTAAAGGGTTAGAAGAAGGAATCAAATATTCGAGTCCATTCACGGAAATCTTTATTAAGACGCAAGATTTACTTGATTTGAATGACTAACAGAATTCAGTTTGGTCCGCTACTTTATTTTACTTTAGGATAAAGGGATTTTTACCTTAAAGTGGTTTCGCGCTTATGACATTCTAACATTGCCTCTCTCCTTCGATTCTCTAACTTAAACTATAAATATTGGATTATTTGCTTGAGTTATCTTGCCAGCAGACAGACATCGTTTTCTCCTCAATCTTGGCACGTACAAATGATAACAAGTAATTTTCCTAACACTCCAGTTGATCTTCCTTATTCCCGAGTCAAAAAAAATAATGTTCATATTTATGCCATTAAAATTCATTGCATAATTTCAGAGATTATGTTTTTGTTTTTCGAATAAAGTTTCAAAATAAATTTTAACAATATAAAAAAACTTTCGTACAAGATGGACTAAGAATTGACTAAGCAGCAGCGCAACAATTTTTCAAACAAAATTTGAACAACTTAAAAATTCGTCTCGAAGAAGTCCATATAATATAGAATCCATTAAAATCTTTTCAAGTGCCTCTTTGAGCGGTTTTATCTTTTATCGTCGTGTCTTGCTCTTATCCTGTTAAATAATCTTGTTCCTCTTAACGAAATCCTTAAAAATTCTTTCCAAAGTGTGGCAAAACTTTGTTTTGAATAAATTTACGGACATTTTTCCGTACATTTTTTTTTCTTATGCTTCTTTCATCAATGGTATACCCACTTTTCCGACATTTATTTTTCTCTCATTTCAGATATGCAAATTGAATTAAAACATTTCTGCGTTCTCGACGAAAATTAGTTTCAGAGATTCAAATTCACTTTCAAAGTGAATGAAATTTCCCAAATATGATATGAACATTTAACTTTCTAATTGGGAACGCTTAATCGCGAGGTTGAACAATTAGATTCAAAATTGATTTAGTCCTTTATTTGACTAAGTTGAAACATTCAATTAACCGAAATGTTTGAGATGACCACTGAGCGGGTGTATTTAAAGGGAATTCACTGTAATTAGAATTAACTGAACTCACTTACAGGGACAGAATCAGGTTGTGCGCCTTTTTTATTTCTCTTTTTCCTCTCTTTTCCCGTATCCGCATGTACTTGTAGGTACGAGTAAAACTTGGTTTTTTTGTGAAAATAGTTAAAACGAAACGTTGCACAATCTGATGTAGTAGAATGTAACTTTGAAGAGTGGGTTACAAGATCACGTTAACTGGATTATAATCCTTAGTCTTACAGACGAGTCGCATAATGAAATGAAATGAAATAACATAAATTTATGATGAAAACATCAGCCAGGCATACTGCCATCTTGTCAACGATTGGTAGGCTGAAAGTAGCTATTTTTCTTGCATAGCGGTCATTTCGAAGCAGTAACACAGGTTTCAGAAGATTGGAACGATATTCCGAAATGTTGGCTCTTCTGATATGTTCTTCAACTCGACTATTCTAGTTGAGTTACATCTTACCGTCATTACAATGACAAAATATCTCCATTAAAAAATTGTCTCTCAATATTTCAAATCTGTGTTACTGCTTCAAAATGACCGCTATGGAAACACATACCACATTTTTCGATGTGATGTTGTACATTAAATGTGTATCGAAAAGAACATAGATCGTTACATCGTTTCTTGTACATTTATTGCACATTTAATGTACATTCTGTAGTTCCAGTAAATGTGATCGAAAGAGAGTATGTTTCAATTACGCCGCGCACTTGACAAATCACCTCAAAGAGATATTTAAGAAGAGAGACATTGACATCGTGTTCGCGAGTGAAAATAAGTTGAAAAGCCTCTTAAGCATAAAACAAACGATAAATTATGAATTGCTGGGATGAGCAATTTCGTTGTACTTCGATCAATGTTCAGAATCGACATCTGTCAACACCGATTTCGGAAAATTAGAAAGTTTTCTAATTCGCGACAATTAATTGCAATTCTCCTGTCAAAGCACTCGTCGTATTTCGATGACTCTTATGTCACAGAATTGCTGAGATCGACAATTCAAATTACTCGTTTGTGTTCTCCTTTAGTGTCGACAAAGGACAGAGTTCCGAAAATAGAGCCATCGGGAATTTATGAGATCAAGTGTAAAGTTTGTGGAAAGGTTTACATCTGTCAAACCAAGCGACAAGTGTTACAGCGATATAAAGAGCATTGGCCCACATAAGATACAATCGACCTGAAAAATCCGCGGTTGCAAGACATGCCTTGAATGATTTGCATTCAGGTTTGACAGAGATCGACGTAAAATTTAAGAGACGAGTAATGAAACCACATGCTAGACGCATGGGAGAGTTTTTACACGCACAAAAGTGAATCGGAACTTATGAACACTGAGTCGGCACCGATCTGGTCACAGCTTTTCAATTTTTAAGTGGCGAGATTTGAACAATAGATCGGATGAAATTTGATGTTGTGTGTGTAAAAAGTGTTAGTATAATTCTCGTCATTGTCAAGGATGGATGAAGGTAGCAGTCTCAAGAAATCGCGCGACTGCAGATGATCTATGATCGAAATATATTTCGCGTAAGTTTATTTGATTATTTTATTGAATTTTTATCATATATTGTACTAACAAGAGTGTCCTCAACAAAGCATGGAATTTGTTCTAAATATTCAATTAATTTACATTTAATGGGGTGAAGGGCAAAATGTGTACACTGAATGTACACCTAATCTAGTGTAACGATTCAAAACTTTTTTGTAGATTTTACGTTTTTGTTGATGTACATAAAATGCACATTTTTTATGCAATAAGAATTTATTAATTTTTCCCTAGATGTTCACAATATTAGGTGTGCATTTAGTGTACACTTTTTGCCATTCACCCCATTCAGTGTACATTTCTTGTACATTTAATGTACAATATTCACAACTGAAAAGACGTAACGGTCTATGTGCTTTTTGAACTATCATTTTTACAACAAACTATATGTTTGCATTAAACATAATAATATAATTGCAAACATAATCCGTTTGACACAAAGATTTTGTCACAGGTATATTAGGTTTGGCACCAGAAATACTCATTCTCTGACCCAATATTGTTGCCCCGAATATATTTTGTTTAGAGCAGTTATAAATGTTATGTAATGTCTCTATCGCTACCTTCAGTAAGAATCAAAATCAGATTACGACTATGTAATCAGTGTCTCTCAAACCGTTTAATTAACGAACTAATTGTGTTGATCTATTATTTAGCAGCGCAGTGTATAATTTACAGAAATATAAACACTTTGTTTCGGTGTTGTTTCCTCAATAAAATCATTTGCGATCGTAAAGCCAAATTAAATTACTATCGCATTTAAATCATGAATTCAAACAATAAAAATATATATTTTTGTATTAATTTCAAACATTATGGTAATAACTGTACAAATTTAATGATATTTTACTACAATTTTGGAATGCTTTAGTGAATAAATCTGAAACAAAATTCATAAAATGATTAAACAAAGGCATAAAAAAATGCTGTTTTGACAAGCTATGTATCTGTAAACGCTATTTATTTTTTATGACAAAAAAAAACACAGACATATTTTTGATTTACGCTTTGTAAAGGCTATGTTTATTCGGTTTTTGTTCGGTTTCGCATTCAAAGTCAATGAAAAATGATGTGCTACGCGCAATATGTGCATCATGTCATGAGTATATGTCCATTGTTCTTCTTTTTTTTACCATGAAATGTCTAGTTCTTTTTTACTAACAGAAGCAATCAGTGGCTTGTATACCGTTATTTAATATTTGAAAGTTGAAAAATTAAGTCATTCTTTTTACAGAAAAAGTGACATATTGGCTGATTTATTATGTAAGATAATGCATAACATAAGTGACCCATCTATTACTAAAGTACAGTTACGACAAATTAGAGAATAGATGCTTGTTCAACAAATGACCTAACGTAAAAGTGTATAGGATAGAGGTTGTCAGCCACTCTACTACATTTAACTGTTGTCGTATTAGCTTAGTTCGAGGGGTGGCGCACTTCATTTATTCCATTTATTCTTTTATTCCCAAATTCTTTTTTGTTGTTTTTGCGAAATATCTGAACCAAACACATCACAAGTTAGACAAATAAGTTCAAAAAAAGGTTTGCACAAATTATAAAGCATTTAAACCATCTTGAGATTAAATTTTATTTTTTTGGGAATAAATGGAATAAATTTATTTATTCCACTTATTCCATTTTTCAACAAAAATTCTTTTAAGTTTTCAAAAGAGGGTTTTTTCACTTTTTGACACATTAGTATGGTTTGATGTGTGCGTTGCCATCAAAATCAAGTCTATTTGAGGTTTTGACGAATTTGAAAAAATTATCATTTATTCCATTTATTCCAATATTTATTCCCATTTATTCCATTTATTCCCATTTATTCCCATTTATTCCATTTATTCCATAAACCGCAGAAGTGCGTCACCCCTCGGCTTAGTTACAACTGAATCTACGTGCCATGCCACCTGAAGTAGTATTATTGAAACTGCATCCCACGCATCCCACTCACCACACCAAAATCACCAAATCATCGAACTGCCACTCAATCAGTCGTCGCAGATACTCCTTTTTTATTCTCTTTTTACAGCGAAAAAGTACACATACAGCAGATTCTGTTAACGTGACATTCTAGTAAATGGGCCATTCCATTGAAAAGTTGGAAAATGTGTTACGAGGGAGCCGTCTTCTGGCTAAGAATGCAAAGGTTGGACTTCTTTCGCATGAAGGAGTTGTACATTGAACCTATAGAGGAATTTTCTTCATACAACACAAATCTCGTATGTGCACGGTTTAGCAAGAACGCATGGTTCCCTCGCAACCTACCAATGGAATCGCCCAAATAGTCTTCCACACACTAAATTTGTTAAACATCTTCGCGAAGTGTAACCTACGGCCGGCCGTGTGTTTTTAAATTTACGTGTTTTGCTGTTTTCAAGGTTATATCTTTTTTCAATGTATCGCAAACAAAAACTTCTTAAAACAGTGACGCAGTACATAAGTCCGCTTCCAAAATTAATGATATCGCTTGAGGTGACGCTATCGCCGATAATTCGCAAAAAGTTTGAATAGAATGTTATCTTGTATTCAAAGTTTTATTATTTAAAAAAAATTGCTCTACTTTTTTAAAACAAAACTACGTTGTGTTCAAAAAATATCGTCACAAATGCCAGACCCACCAGCGAGCATAACAATTTTTTTGTACTTTCCGTTTTTACGCTGCAAAAATTTAACTTTTGCTTCCTATTGCAAATATTGTTTGAGATAAGTTTGATGACAGCAAGAAGATTCAAAGAATCAATATCCAAACTAGTATAGCGAAGAGCATAGCAGAAAAAATACCTAGGAATTTACGTTTCTGAAACAGACGCAAAAACGCAAAAATTCATGACGTTCACATGTTATGATGGAGCATACTGAGCCGAAACGGACAAGTAGTGAGTCAAGACCCATTTACCCATTTAGCGATAAATTTGATTTCAAAAGACAACAAAATTACAGTAGTGATTGAGATTCTCGGATTAATCTGGGAAGCTTGTTATATAGGACAGGTCCAGAGAAGGAGATGCTTCTCCGTTTAATCAATGTTAAGAAGAATGGAACACGTAACAATTTTGCGGAAGAGGTGGGGTATCTATGAGCTGGCTTTTGAAAGGCAATGTTGTGGTGACAGAAATTGTGGATACAGGAATATACAAATTTACAAACAGAGTACTGGTACATACCTTTAACACTAAGAACTGTGAGACAATATTTGTTGAAAAGTAGCGCCGAAGAAAATTTTATTGGGAGCTTGTGAGACAATTTCAACGCAATCCTCTGCGATCTCTCAATTTTACTAATCAATTGGCGCTACCCCATACAATAACACACAATACCATACCATATATACCGTATACCATACCATACCATACCATATGCCAATCTTGAGTGAACATAAAGCATACGTAAAATTTTCACAGGTAGGAATGCGCTCAACCTCTTGATGATCCCAACTTGACCGGACTTGATACAGAACGATGATGTAAATAAACTAGTGTCATCTGCAAAAAGGTAAGGTTTCGACATAATGGGAAGCTTATATACATCATTTATAAATATTAAGAACAACAAGTGCCCGGGGACACTTACTTGTGGAACTCCAAACGTCATTGCAAGTTTAGGGCAATCAAATCCACTAGCAGAAACATATTGAAATCTGATACTCAGATAGCTGACAAACAGCTCATTAGCAATTCTTCTTATGCCAGCACATTCAAGTTTCATCAAGAGTAACTTATGGTCAACTGTGTCAAAGGCCTTTGCTAGGTCCAAAAACAGGCCTGTTACAACCCTACCCTTATTAATCTCATCACTCAGATGATCAATCAGCTCGAACAAAGCAGTGTGAGTACCACACTTGGACCGGAAGCCGTATTGTCGAGTATAGAAAGAGTTCTGCGACTGTAAAAACTTTCTTTAAAAAATTTTTCTTACAAAAAAAATTTGTAAACTCGTTTTAATATTTTTAAGAACTTTTTACTTCTGCGCAAGTTTTTGCGGTGTTAATAGCCTGCGCAGAAATAAAAAGTTCATAAAAATGTTGAAACGAGTTTATTTGAAAAAATTTTCTTAACAAATTTTTTTTCACATTGCGCCAAAAACTTTCACCACCTTCGGAACACTTCGTGTCACCTCCGACTACCTTCGGAACACTTCGTGTCACCTTCGGCTACCTTCGGAACACTTCGTGTCACCTTCTGCTACCTTCGAAACACTTCGTGTCATCAATTCTCCTGATCAAACTCTATAACTATGCCGAATAAACCAACTGTGTAGGTATTCTAATTCATAAGATAGCAAAAAATCCACTATTGAGTCACTTTGACATCTGGCAGCCATTTTCTCAAAGGTTTTGTATGGGTTTTTTTTTAGGTTTGTGGACTTCTTTTTTGGGGTGTGGGGACTGCGTCACGCCCTCCGCTACCGCTGCGGGCATGATTGGCAAAACTGCGAAACAGCTAATATTTTACAGCAAGTAAATTTAAAAGCACACATATGTATCTTTGCAAATTACCAGTTTTTAGTAAGCACGATCAGATCCCTCCCTGTTGTTCATCGACTTCACTCAAAGTTGTGATAAGTCCTACAAACATTTTCACTCCTTTCCTGAATAACCTTATAGAATTTGTTACAGGAGCAAAACAACATCATTAATGTCATTACTGGACCCGTACGAAGTACGAGTCACATGCGTTTACCACTAAGTTTGTAACCAGTCTATTCGAGGGGGGCATCGAGCAGGGTCCTTAGAAGCCAAGTCAGCAAAAAAATTTTGTCGGTCCGTCCGTAAACACGATAACTCGGATAAAACTTAATCGATTTTCAAAATCTTTTGAGGTTTTTTGCCCAGTGTTGTAGAGAAAAAAGTAGCGAACATTTTTGTCCATGGAAGTATGGGTCAGAGGCCTCTCCTATGTGCTCTAGGTCCATTCGTAGATCGGCCCTAGTACAAAAAAAATGTTTTGCGAAAACATTTTTTTTATATTTTTTTTTAAAGTTTGTGCTTTTTTATGGATATTTAGAGGTTTTTCGCCGTTGCTTTTTACGGGTTTTTCCATATTACCCTTTCGACAATTTCCAATCCAATTTGTGGATGTAATTGATGTAATTTCATACACTTAAGGGATCGTCTCTAAATTACGTAACGCTTTTTCAGTGCTGCAACAAATTTTTAATCATCGATATCTCGGGATAGACGTACTCCAGAGAGGTCAAATGTATGACCGACCCCCCTTTTATACCCCCTAAATGGGGAGGTCAACCATACATTTGACATCTCCAGAGTGCGTCTATCCCGAGATATCGATGATTTAAACCTCCCCATTTAGGGGGTATAAAAGGGGGGTCGGTCATACATTTGACCTCTCTGGAGTGCGTCTATCCCGAGATATCGATGATTTAAAATTTGTGGCAACACTGAAAAAGCGACACGTAATTTACGGACGATCCCATAAGAGTTAAGGCAATACTTACTTAGATACGCTCGAGTCTTTTTGCAACATTTATTCTGTTTGCCATATCTATTCTGATGCGTACATGTTTTTTCTTATAAATGAACAAGGAATCGTTTGAGTTGTCGCGTTGCATTTCGAAAACAATAAACCTTTGTATTTTACTTTCATAATAAGCTACTCAAAGTCTTCGCGACTTGACACTTACATTTTTCAAGAATCTTTACTTATATTTGCGCTAATGTATGCTAAAGACCTAGGTGATCACGAAATTGAAACGCTTCCTATCATTGAAATGAAATATAGAAATTACATCCACAATCTATTCGCATAAAATATTTCTGTTATTTGCTCCGGATTTCAATTTAAATGCATACAATGATGAACTGAGAAAGGAAATTGTATTCTCATAAATAAATTTTCCTTTTTCATATTCCAGCGAAAACCCATCAAGTTATTAAAGGATTTATAATTGAAAATTTGAATTTTAGCTTCAATTTCTCCTATAAATATACAGATTTTGATTATTCGGTCTGTTTGAATTTGCGCTTAGCCTTAAAAAGAAAAGAATTTTCAAGAAAACTTTTCCAATTTATGTTTTTATGAAAGTGATATATTTCCCGGATTCGGATATCTATAATGTAGACACTACATTGATTAATGAAATTCATTTGGTGATTTAGTTTTCAATAAAAATCGATTTACTCCCATCGAACAATTCAATGATTTGCACAACTTTTTCGTGCTGCTTTTCATTGGAAAAATATTTTCAAAAGAAATTAACAATTTAATTCATTGATAAAATTCGCCGAATGTCTACTTTAGAGTCCTGCTAATCCTTGCTCTATACAACATATACTCTGTGTTGTTTGCAAGCTGCTTGTGCAAGATAAGAAACAACTTTCGAAGCAAAGTAAATGCTTTTTCTTCGTCTCTCTATAATTCAAATATCAAAGAAACATTTAAAGTTCGTAATTACTACAAAGACAGTGAAAACATTCAAGCTTTGTCTAATTTAGCTTGCTATAAGCCTACGTAATGAACTTTGTTTTATGGCCAAAAATGTAATTAATGTGCTTTGTGTATAGTACCCCAGCATGACAAGAAAATACCGTATAAGACATCATAATAATATTAGTCTTCCAATACGTTTCGTACATACTTCATTTAAACATAAATACATAAGGAACCATCAGACATCAAAGAATTTTTGACTTCACACACTTTGATTGTTTGTTTTCGACAAATTCTAAGACTCCATCTTTTGTACATCATTTCAACATGATTTACACAGATTTTACATTACTTGTCCCTAAATTTTACATTAATGTATAAATAATGTAAAATTTATGTAAATAACGAAAAAATGATGTAAATCATGTTAAAATAATGTTCAGATTGGGAATGTTAAAATGATGGGGAAAAAAATGTAGATAAATCCATCGTCGTTACATTAATTATCCATCTTTTGTACATCTTTTTACATGATCAACATAAATTTTACATAATTATCCATGAACTTTCCATCATTTTTCCATGAAAAATACACAAAATTACATCATTTTTACATCAAGAACATAACCAAAGACCCGTACGTATCAGAATAGATGTAACAAACAGAATAGATGTGACAAATAGAACAAATCTTGAAAAAGACTCGAACGTATCTAAATATACAAATAAGCAAACAATCCAACGTTTTCTGTTCGTTTATAACTATAAAAATTTCAAAGATCCATAGAAATTACCCAAGGTAATGTCAAAGGCCCTACCGAAGTACATCTCAGATCATTCAAATCTAGAAATGGTTATATCCGAGGATTGGGCGATTTTCCCCTAAAACCCTGATACACGTGTTCTCTAAAATTTTGTTCTATACAACTTTGCCTTTGGAAGCAACCTTCTACCTCTTACAGTTCTAGAGATATGGGTCATTCCTCCCAATTCTAGAAGTGGTCATATCCCATGATTGTGGCATTTTTACCCAAAAACCTGAGACACGCTTTCGCTAAAATTTTGTTCTCTACAACTTTGCTTTTGGAAGCAACTTTCTACCTCTTATAGTTCTAGAGATATGGATCACCCCTCCCAGTTCTAGAAGTGGACATATCCCAGAATCGAGGCATGTTTACCCAAAATCCTGAGACACGTGTTATGTACAATTGTATTTTATACAACTTTGCTTTTGGAAACAACTTTCTATCTCTTATAGTTCTAGAGATATGGATTATCCCTCTCTATTCTAGAAATGGTCATATCCCAAGATTGAGGCATTTTTACCCAAAACCCTGAAACACGTGTACCCTAAAATTTCATTCTCTATAACTTTGTATTGAACACTTTTCTTTCCACATCTTTTGTCTCATCTTTTCATAGAAAATGTTTCAAACTCAGATCCGCCTAGCGGTTTTATGAAAATCTAGCTGGGCATAATCTTTCTGATGGAAAATTACTTCAAATAACAAAATTGGAAGAGTCGATAGCGTTTTTTTTTAGGTTTTTAGACTAGAAGACTTAGTTTCTAACCTTTTCTCAGCTACCTATTAAGTGACCAATTTTTCACTGAGTTCAATTTTTATTTGAAAGAGATGCGAGCCTACGGAAATCGTTTCAGAATGTATGAAAGGGAACCGTTCGTAGAAAAAATGGAATTTAAAATCTTCAGTGAAGTTGCTTAACTAGATTACTAATGCCGTTCTTAATATTATGTGAGTCTAACGTCAGACCGTTATGTTGCAAACGACTTTGTCTCGAATATTTCTCAACAGAAAGACTAATTCGAATTATATTCTTTGGAGTGTAAATGAAGTCAAGTCAAGATGGCGGTGAGTGCGCACGTGGTTTGTTTTGCTCTGAGTAAGTTTTATTTATTTTATAATATAATATAAATTAAGGTATGTTGTTGCCATAACCTTTCGAGCTACACAGATTTGCTCAAGGAATATCTCAATTTTTCAATTCCACAAAATTCTCAGTTCCGATTGTTTTTGTTTCGTTTCTTTTAAACCTCTATTGGATATCATCGCTTATATTATGGTTACCATAGGGCTTCCCACTGCCCCAACAATATTTTATCGGGTTTGCATCTCAATTAAAGTTTTCATTCTCATTTTCAAACATCGTAATGGTGACATAACCTCAATGCTGCCGCGTTTTTCGGATGTTATGTTGTTCTAATGTGAAGCAATCGGTGTTTTGTTGTTTCGTTGTTTGTTATTTTGAAATGCAATTTCAAGTCAATGTGATTTATAATTACGGATACGGGCTTCGCTATTCGCAAGCTATCGCTTTGGCAAAATATGGATGAGCTTGCGCATAGCACTTTAGGCACGTGTGTTAAAGTCCCCATTGAGGCTTGTACTTCCGGTGCGGTTCGGCTTACCAGGCCGTCCCACTGTATTCATAAGCGGTAAAAATAATTTGGCTCAGCCTCGGACGAGTGTTGGTCACGGGGTACGACCAGCACAGGACATAACAGGTACCCCATCGTTGGCGATCAGGCAATGTAAAAAGGTTGGTGGTTTGTTTATTGGAAGTCTAAACGTGAATGGGGGTTTTCGGTGTCGCAAGAATGAAATGGTAGAATTGGCTGAGGATTACGGTGTAGATATCTTAGCATTGAGCGACATTAGAACTAAGGGACAGCGGAAGAGCAGGTGGGCGGCTATAAAGTGTTTTTGTCTGGCGTTCAGTCTGGTAGGGCAAACTGGGGAGTTGGAATGGCTATCAAGCAGGAATTAGAAAAATTTGTCTTGAATGTTCGCTGCGTAAATGAAAGGATTATGTGGATATCTATTAAGTTAGCTGGGGTATTTATCGGCTGGTTAGTGTTTATAGCCCATGCGAGGGTAGCAATGCTGGCGACCTCGACGCCTTTTACGAGCAGTTAGGAGATGTTGTGGCAAAAAGGCGAAGTGAGTGTGTGGTTTTGTTGGGCGATTTTAATGCGAGGATAGGAAACAGTGAAACCAATGCAGGTTATGAAAGGGTGGTAGGCAAATTCGGGGAAGATACTTTGAACTCAAATGGGAAACGGTTGTTAGATTTCTGTGATTTCAATGGGTTAGCAGTAACCAGCTCTTTCTTTAAGCACAAATGGATCCATCGGTACACTTACGTCAATGAAAGTTGGGATCATAAGTCAATAATTGATTACGTAATTATAGAACAGGACAAGAGGCAGGAAATATGTGACACGCGTGTTTTCAGGGGTTTCACCTTCGGCTCGGACCACTATCTTTTGGGTGCACATCTGTCGGTTGTAAACTCTGTCAGGCTAAAAGGAAGAAAAAGGTAGTTCGCAGATTTCGCGTAGGAAAGTTCAAGGAGGAGGAAGTTAGGGCTCGTTTCATGGCAAAGTTCACAGAAGGTTTTGAGGGGCTTCCTTCGGACTGCGGGGACATCGAGGCTGAGTGGGCAAATTTTAAGGAATTTGTTTTGAGTGCAGCTGAGGAATGTCTGGGTAGTGTCTCTAGCGGAGGTAGGAACAAAAGGACGGGTTGGTGGAACGCCGATATCAAAAAGGCTGTGTTGGAGAAAAGAAAGCTTTATTTGGTTTGGTTACAGGATAAAACGGATGAGAAGAAAGGAGCTTACAGGGCTTGTAGTCAGGCGGTTAAGGCTCTAGTTAAAGAAGCAAAGGACCTCGCGTGGAAGAGGTTCGGAGAAGAATTGGAAGAAGCAGGTCAAGGAAAGGGTAAAAAATTCTGGTCGACGATTAAGGCTATTAGGCGTGGTGGTGAAAAGGAGGGCTGCGGTAGCATTTTGGGTAAAGATGGCCAGTTAATTACGGATAAGGGAGAAGTACTGGAAACCTGGCGTGATTACTTTCAGGATCTATTTGCATCTGTCAATCCGGTAGTGGCACCTGACAGAAATCAGTTTGCTAACTCGGAGGGTGAGGAAGAAATTACATTAGAGGAGGTGACACGAAAGGTCAGCAGGCTGAAGGCAGGAAACTCCGCAGGTGTAGACGAAATTAGGACAGAATTTATTAAGAATAGCGGGTCTGGTGGGATCCAATGGCTTTGTAGGATTTTTAATTTAGCCATGAAGTCCTCAGTAGTACCCGCTGACTGGAGCTTCGGTGTTATTGCTCCGATCTTTAAGAAGGGCAACCGTAAATTTTGTAGCAACTACAGAGGGATTTCACTTTTGAGCGTGGTCGGAAAGGTTTATGCTAGTGTGCTAGTAGATCGGGTTAGGGTTATAGTGGAAGAGGTTCTGGACGAGGCTCAGAGTGGTTTCAGACCTCTGAGAGGGTGTCAGGATCAGATCTTTTGTCTGAGGCAGGC
>CM055403.1:29691840-29724711 GCA_029228625.1 Pseudolycoriella hygida | reverse complement strand
TATGCGGATGACTTAAATCTATTAGCAGATAGTATCAGTGATTTGCAGAGGGTGATTGACTGCCTGAATGTACCATCTGAGGAATACGGGATGAAGATAAGCGTCGGCAAAACAAATGTTATGCATGTTGGCAAATTTAGGAAAGACGTAGTGTGCAGTTTAAATGGGGAGCAGTTGGAACAGGTTTCTGAGTTTAAATATTTAGGAGCCATGTTTTCAGAGGATGGCAAGTTAGTTAGGGAATTTGATGAAAGGAGGAGAATGGGAAATGCGGTGGCCAGTCAGTTGAGGTCTCATGTGTTTAACAGGAAGGAATTAAGTAGTGGCACAAAGTTAGCTATTCACAGATCAATCTTCAGGCCAACAATTTTATATGGTAGTGAAAGTTGGGTGGACTGCGGATACCTTGTGCATGACTTGGAGGTTTCAGATATGAGGGTTCTTAGGAGCATAGCAAAAGTGAATCGGAGGGAACAGTGGGACAATAATATCAGGAACGACGACATCAGAGAAAATTTAGGGGTTAGGTCAGTGGAGGAGGCGGCAAGGGTTAGTCGTCTGAGATGGTACGGGCACGTTCAAAGGATGGGTAATAGTAGGCTCCCAAAGAGGATATTGAATGCACAGGTCCCAGGTGTACGTCCTAGGGGTAGGTCAAGGAGAAGGTTCATAGACTCAATTAAATCAGATTTAGAAGTTAGGGGGCTTTCACTGGGCGAGCAAACCATCTCCTTGGCAGAGGATAGAAGGGTATGGAGGGGGGTGGTCAATGACCACAGGGTTGCGGCTTAAAGACCCCACACCGGAAGGTATAAACGGTCTATAAAGTTTGATGATGATGATGATGATGATGGAGTGTAAATGAACACTAAAGAAACAATTACACTCCATATGATCCAAAGAGTACTTTTTATACTTAAAAAGAAAAGTTCTAGAAACATTTCACCTCATAAGTATATGTAACGTTCTCATTCTCTAAATGTTTTTCTTTCTCACATTAAAGAAAAAAACTCCGGCAGAAATAAGCTTTTTATGAGAATATATCACTAAATATTCCGGTATCGCTTGCGAAATTTCACTCTAAGTGTGTTAATATCTGTAATTAGGAACTCATTTCTCTTAATGTTAACGCATTCTTATAAATTGAAAATGAGTGTTAATTCATAAGTTTATATTTCTTTAAAGTGAACATAAAATCATGTGTTTGTAATGTACATTTATAACGTTTCTGTAAGTCTCGATGGGCTATTATTACAAGGAAATTATGTTGTAACGCCGAATGGTTTTATGCTCAATTTTCTTTATTGTAACAGCATCAGTAAAAATAATTACATCGAAGAGTTGTGTGTTATGAATGTTTTGTTCTTGCATTATGAAATGTTGTGCATTGCAAGATCAATAATCAAAAAAATATAATCTTTGGAGAGATGTATGTCGAACTGATGATCTCCGTTAAATTTATGTTTCTTCCTTGTATGTTTCCATATGAGAAAATAGTAACTCTGCTTCATAAGAAGATGTCCCAGAAGAATTTTAATATGTACAGTCGTAGTGAGAGCCGAATGAAATCATCAGCGGATAACCATACAAACAAAGCCAAACGTGACATCTTTGAGGCGAACTGTTGATTCTGGTAATTAGAATTTTATGGTTTTTACAAACATATCATACAATGGTTCCAGCTTAGTATGCCATGAGGATTGGTGCCTCAAGTCTAAGTCCTCTTCAATTTCGAAAATTGATTGTTAATACAAACATAACCAAAGACCCGTACGTGTCAGAATAGATGTGACAAACAGAAAAGATGTGGCAAATAGAATAAATCTTGCAAAAGACTCGAACGTATCTTGATATAGTAATAAGCAAACAATCCAATGCTTTATGTTCTTTTATAACTATAAGAATTTCAAAGAACCATAGAAATTACCCAAGGTAATGTCAAAGGCCCTACCGAAGTATATCACAGACCATTCAAATCTAGAAATGGTTATATCCAAGGATTGGGCTATTTTCCCCTGAAACACATGTTCTCTAAAATTTTGTTCTATACAAATTTGCCTTTGGAAGCAACCTCCTACCTCTTATACTTCTAGAGATATCTGTCATCCCTCCTAATTCTAGAAGTGGTCATATCCCGGGATTGGGGCATTTTTACCCAAAAATCCTGAGACACGCGTTCGCTAAAATTGTATTCTCTACAACTTTGCTTTTGGAAGCAACTTTCTATCTCTTATAGTTCTAGAGATATGGATCATCCCTCCCAATTCTAGAAGTGGTCATATCCCAGGATTGGGGCAATTCTACCCAAAACCTTGAGAAAAGTGTTCTCTAAAATTTTATTCTCTACAACTTTGTCTTTGGAAGCAACCTTCTACCTCTTATAGTTCTAGAGACATGGATCATCCATCCCAATTCTAGAAGTGGTCATATCCCAGGATTGGGACATTTTTACCCAAAACCCTTCGTATAGGACCTTCGTACTTCGTACGGGTCCAATAAAAATCTCACTTTGGAGCATTAGCAGTGAGAAAGCACGGGATCTTTTTCTCAAAATACTTTGGTATGGTCGATGGCGGGTATTTTATAGATTTATCAGTTCGGGCGATCGTTCATTGATCTTGGAACACAGATCTTGCGATTCTTTGTTCCTAACCAAAACACGCAAACGTTCCTGTTAACTCTAAGAACCTGTCCAAAATACCAGGTCCAAGGTGGAGAACATCTGATGGTTGCATGACGTCGCCTCCCACCAGCCTGCGTCTCAGTTGAAAGAACTTGGGGCATTTGCATTTCACGTCAATTATATTGATTTCGGACAACTCAAAAGTCAGAAATATTCGGTCGGCCAATTTACAAATTTATGTAGGCGGCTGCACAACTTGGCGTTTGGAAAAGCTTATAAAAAAATCGGTGCATTTTCGAGGTATACCGTAGAACATTTTTTTACTCAGAAGAATGTTTTACATATTTTAAAAATTATTTGCGAAAATGCAAACGTTCCATTCAGCCCGCATTGTCCAGTTATCGCTCCGACCTAATGCCCATACCTAGCAGACTCTTATCCCATTCTAAATTTGGTTTCGGGAAAAAGCGCTTTGTATGAACTTCTCGTTCGTACCGATTCCAGTACTTTCCATGACCCAATCTCTCAGCGCTTTCGTACAGATTGATCGAGCAATCGACAAATACGGTTCTCGAGAGCCGTCAACCCCGCCTTATCTAGTTCGTCCGCCTTCTCGTTTCTTTCCACTCCAGAGTGTCCGGGTACCCTGATTAGAGTGATCTGATTACCCTGACCTGTCGAGTCCAAGAAGTCCTTGCACTCCTTCACAAGTTTGGAAGTGGTAACAGGTGAAACCATTGCCCTAATCATCTCCTTACTGTCTGAACATATAAGAATCTGCTTTCCCTGCTCTATCTCCGGCAGTAATTCGCGAGCTTCTGCAAGCACTGCGAAAACTTCTGCCTTAAAGACACTCGCAAGGACTCCCAAATGGAACTGATTTCCTCCCCACCTTAGCACCCATTCCTACAGATGTCTTCGATCCGTCTATGAGTTCTACCACACAGTCACTCCTGCCTTACGCTGATACGCCTTGTGAAGTCGATTCTAGGCGTCATCTCGTCCTTTAGCATGCCACATAATTTTCGCGTCTCCAGTCCGAAAATTGAGATCCCATATACCGCTTCGCGCCAGCCAGCCTGCGGCAGAAAAAGTTTTAGCTTTGATTACCACCTGTAAGGGCGGCAAAGTCAGCAGCGCTTCCATGGCCGCAGTGGCCATGTAGCACCTGTAATACAAATGCAAACTAGCCTCTGAATTTCCTTCAGCAGCTTACGCACACATTAAATTGCGAGTCTGGCGGGTATATGAGAAATACAATTATAACTAAGAAATCGCCGATGCGATTCTCTATCTCTTCTAGACTATGTCTAAAATCTCAGGCGTACCAACGAGATGGTCAGGAGAGGGTAATGTTCCTACTGCTCCCATGGCGTCTATCTCAAAATTATATTTTTGATGTAAATATAATATAAATTTTGTGTATATTTCATGGAAAAATGATGGAAAGTTTATGTACAATTATCTAAAATGTATGTAGATCACGTAAAAAAGATCTACAAAACATGGATAATTAATCTAACAACGATCGATTTTGCTACATTATTTTTCCATCATTTTTACATTCCAAATTGGAAAAGCATTTACATCATTTTAACATGATTTACATCTTTTTTTCATTATTTGCATACATTTTACAATATTTTTTTAAGTAAATCATGTTGAAATGATGTACAAAAGATGGAAAAATATTGTGCATGAATGTAATCATATACACATTACAAATCATGTTAAAATGATGTATATATAATATAAGAGGAAACAATCGCTCTTATTTTCATAAAGGGCAACAGCATTTGCGCATTTGCCAAAGTATTCTATCATTGATATGCTGAAAGAACCAAGAACCAACATGAAACCAAACTAATTCTCTTGATAGTCGAATTAAAAAACGCGAAAACGTAATGAAAAAAATCAGTTCCATCTTTTGTACATCATCTTCAAATGATTCACATTATTGTCCATAAATTGTATTTTCCATAAATTTTCCATAATGGAAAAATTATGTAAATGTTTTCCAATTTGGAATGTAAAAATAATGTAGCAAAATCTATCGTTGTTACATTACTTATACATCGTTTGTACATCTTTTTACATGATCTACATACATTTTACATTAATTATTCATGAATCTTACATGAAACATAATACAAAATGTACATTATTTTTACATCAAAAATATAATTTTGAAATTCCTCCCATGTCTGTGGTAGGTAAATGTATACCAAATATTGTCTACAAATTTCCTCAGTGCAGCCGAGAAATTAAAAAACAAGGTGGGAATGTAGGACTCACGAGAATTTCAAAAAATCCTTCAAAGTTTAAAAAGTTTTTTAAAAGATTTTGAGCTGCAAGAAAGTGAATTTTCTAATGAAAAGTTGTCAGTCATAATATAGAAGAAGTTATCGACATATAATGGCAACTAAGTGAGTCGATGTATAGTTAATAGCGTAGGTGACGTTTGACAATAGCTATAGTCTGACGGAGGAGATAACAGTTTAAGCGATCAGCCGCCGCTTTCTGGTCCATCCGAAAAAAATTAGTAGGTAGAGGAAATATGTTGAATTTTGAAGAATTCAAAATTATGTCTGTTACGCGCTGTACGCCAGAAACATTTAAAATTATTACATTTAAATTTAACATTTCGCAATTACTGAGATGAAATACTCTTTTCCTCGTCAAATTCTTAAATATTCTTTTAATTTATAATCCCAAACGGTGAGGCTTCTTCATATAATAAAGTCCCTGGCTTTTCACTTTGAATTTCCATATCGTCTAAGCATTTTCCTCCAAGCCATAAGTAATCACATATCCAATAAACTTTTATATTTTATATGCAAAAAGGTGCTTACATTGAAGTTATTTAATTCACGTAGCAAACATAAAATGTGTTTTACTGTTCAGTGTTTCCATTCGCAAAAATATATTGTTCAAAAGCCTGTATTTTTCCACTCAGATATATATTTAAAAAAAAAGAGCAGAAACTGCTGTTATGGGATAATCTCCTTCGTAGCTTTTATGATGGTGTATAGTTGATACGTCGATTCGTTTACATTTGTAATATCCAAGAACTCATGAAGTGTAGTGCTAAGCACACATTTTTGAGATGGAAATTATTTTCACTCAGAACATGGTTTCCGAATTGAGGTGCACCTTCATCTCATCACATTATTATGTTCTCATAATCCGGATGCTGAACTCATATTGCATGTTTCGAACTTCTTCAACGATTTTAAAACTCTTCAACAAGTTGTTTAAAAACCGTGAAAATTAGTTTCTTTTAATGAAAAAACAGTGCCATGGCTCGAAGAAAATTTAGCAAATCCCTATAGTTCGAAAAAAAGTTTTTTTGCTCGAAACTAAAGAAAGAAATTTTCGGAAATTCTCCCACTGTTATCCAACGGCATAAGAAAAAAAATTCGATCTCATGATAAATTCCAAAGTTCGTAGATTTCGTGTCGAGTGTTGTTCAAAACTACCCACCTACGCAAATAACTTGTTAATTGGTAAAGAAACGATGCAAAAATTGTACCCAGCTAACCGGTAATAATTCATTTACATAGTTTATCGCACACGATGGATACATAACGAACCGGAAAACTTCGCATTAAAAATGTGATGTAGTTCTGCAACATGTGACATGCAAACTAAAGTTGTGCGCCGTTCGTAAAATTTCGGCAGCGGCGTTAGCACTTTTTGTTCTACATCAGCGGTGGCTACGATCTGCTGGATGGTGGTGACGTAAATCGGAGCACGTCAACTAACATTTCGGCCGGCGGCGCGAAGGTGCTTTTTTTTAGTACATTTTCAGCGGCGCATGCGTCGCCGTAAAAACACTTTACTAAAGATGATTCGAAATCTATTAAAAATTGAAATGGACACTCATCAGCGGCGGCAGACTTTTATACTTTTCTTCGACGGCATTTCCGGATCATCAAAAAAAATCGGCGGCGAATTTTTTTCCGTTTTTCTTTCAGCTGCATTTGAGCCGGCGCACTGCTCTAACTACATGCTACCATACCATACATGAATCTGTTGGGAGCAAAACCCTATTCTATTACAACTGTCAAAATGACGTAGACACCATGGTTTCCCGAGCTGGTCCAGCGGTACCAGGAATGGGTGCACATTCCTACCGAAGTGGTTTTTTTAAGATTTATCAGGTTGGGGCGGTGCATTTCTGATCCATGAAATACAGATATAGTGATCCTTTGTTTCGTCTCCCGTTCAACATGTAAATCTTTTAAAACCTCGCAGTCCCAGCCAAGAACCTATCTAGAGCGGCAGGCCCTATGCTGGGTACTGTTGCGGGTTGGACATAACTACCTAGAGTCCTAATCCCCAGTGAGGAAAACTTCGGACATTCACATATTACGTGAACGCCCGTCTCCTCGCCGAAGCCACAGGTGCAATTGGGATCATTGGTGGTGAGTCCCATTTTAGCCAGATGCTTGCTTAGTCTACAGCGCCCTGTGATCGCACCAACCACTTGCTTGATGCGACACCTGTCCATGTTTAACAATTCTCTAGTCCACTTCCCATCGGGCACCGGGAAGAAGCGCTTTGTGTGCACTTCTCCCTCATAGGTGCTCCAATGGTTAACGAATTCCGACTTAACCCAACACTCTATTGCTTTTACACATTCCGAGTGTGGTATGGGTATGAAAGGTTCTGGCCCATAACTTAAAGTTGCTGAACCTTTCCTCGCCAGCTCATCCGGTCTCTCGTTTCCCTCCACTCCCATCAGTGCCGCGAACGTCTCAGCGTGAGTCACGTTGGCTAACCTTCCGAGGATTTAGAGCCGTCAGTGAAGCTCACAACTTCTTCACCCGAGATGTGACTTAGGCAGCCTTCCAGCCATTCCGACCTGCTGGGCATGACAGTCTCAAACCGCCTCAAAAAGTCTGTCTCCGGTCTCATTCGGTCCCTAGGCATCTCAAAAACCTCATTAGTGACGACCTTCTTGATTTTCCCATGGCCTGAAGTGGATTTCTGTGTTCAAAGATCATTCTGTGATGACCTATCTGCCGTAGCAAAGGCTTTCGCCTATAATTCCACGTAGTCCGGTGGTTGGTTGATTAACGTCTCAATGGCCGCCGTAGTTGTCGACCTCATAGCACCGGTAACACAAATGCACACCAGCCTTTAAATCTCGTTCAGCTCTTTCCTCGCACTATCTATGTCGAGTATCGGCCACCACACAACCACCGAAGTGGTTCGGTTAAGAGCCTTATTGCGAAAGCTCCCACCGAGGGTAAATTCGGTACCGCGGAGCTGGGGAGCCCACGGATGTAGTGTGCTATGCGATATAGCCGCATCCGACTCCAGCATGGTTTAGGCGCCTAGTGGCGCTGTAACGCGGGGCTGTGGTATATAGTGAACTGTGTCAAAGCAGTTCACGTTTTGAATTTAGGTGACTGCCCTATTCCTTCCTGGGCAACCTGGTTGGCGAAAATACAGAAAAGACAGTAGAAAGATGATAATATCTCGGGCCTTAACTAGGCCACGGAGGTTCTGCACCGTCCATCCGTTTTAGGGAGAGTCGCCGTGGTGACTCGTGCTAATAGGGGGGGGGGGGCGTGCGTTTAAAGCATAGCTAGGTATGCACGTTAATCTGCAACTTCATTGTTGTCAAAATGGCGTTTTTAACGTCAAATATTTAGATAAATAAATATATTTTTCTTTCGTCCAAGATTCTTTTTTGATCAAATATATTAAGATTAACGACATGTTGGAGCATATTTCTAAATGCTCGACTGTTTTATAGCTTTGACTTTGAATACGTCCTTTTGACAGTTGGAATAGACCGGGTTTTGCTCCCAACAGATTCATATGCGACTTTCAAACATTAATTCCAATGACGTACGTGTTCCAACGATAAAATAGAATACTTCTATGCTTGACCGAACCACGGTGGTATTATACAGTCTTATATATAAATCACACAAATCTCGACTTCATGGAAGATAATAATTCAAAGAAATATCTCGTAAATAGGTGACAAAATTATTTAAAAGTAAAGAAATGTTTTCACTATTTACACGACGATGTGTAACTGAAAGCACTCCCTGCTCATGGCACTCCATTCAACTGATACGACACAAACAGTTGCTATTATGTACAAGCAACTATTTCACAACAGTTTTGGGTTAAAATTTAAATAATTTATGTTAATTATGTAGTAATAACAATTTATATCATTAATTAGAATAACTATCAGTCACTACATAAATGCAAATTAAAAAAAAAATTGCAACAAAAAATGTATTTGAATGATTTGAGCTGATGATGAGGCTCATCCCATCCATAATAACTTATTTGAGGTTGATTTTAATGTAAATGCGTTTCACGAAACACAAGCACACATATTAATCAAAATCAATTCGTCATGGTATTCCGTATTTCATGTGTATAATTATTTCCATAAAATACGCTTAGTTTTGACCAGTGAAGATGCCCACATTATAATAATGCATCGTAAAATACAATTCGATTAGCATTTTGTAAATACGAAAATACCATAAAGTCCATAACGTTGAAATTGTTCTTATTTTATTTTCATGCAATAAATTTTAGTTGAAGCCAATTTGTAGGTCTAATATTTTCATTTTTTTTTTATTACGGCTGTAAATAAACAAAAATGTGCATGGAAGAATATAATAAAGTCGGCGTAGCATTTGTTACATACAATTAAGTCAATAAAATTCATCCCTAAAATTATGCCCAAAGCGAATCTTTTGATAGAAAAGCTCAGACGGCAATAAACAATAACGTCGTTGGCGCCCTTAAGGTGGTGTTCCACATATTGATGGCGGCGTACTTTGTTACAGTTTTACTGAAAATGTCTAATACATTCAGTAATTACAGTTCGTTCATGCACTAGAATAATCCTTCCTCTCGTGTATGAATGTACTAGATCTTGAATCCGAAGTACGCAGCCATTAGAAATTTGCAACAAGTGTAAGACTGCATTTCAAGCCTGCGATCAAAAAATGATGTTAGACAATATTGCTGCCAATAGGAAGTACTTTATGTAAAAATAATTGTCAATTTGACACCAGGCTCCGTACTTTATCACGGTACGACGACACAGAGTAGGAGGCCTGGTGCCAAAAATTGGAGCATATCACTATGACGGCATTGACGAATGCTTCACAACGCATTATTTTTCATCTTGGCACCAGGCTGCATTCTTTTTCATTGTTCAAGGTCACATAGAGGGCAGCCTGGTGCCAAATCAAAAGGTATTGGGCCGTAAAGTACTGACCATTTGATTCAATTTTCCATAATATCATGCTTTGGCACCAGCCTGCCTTTCTCGACTTAAGGGTCGGAGTGGGTCGACCCACACCTGACTCACAGTTTTAGCGGGTCGACCCACACCTGACCCACAGTTTTAGCGGGTCGACCAACACCTGACCCACAGTTTTAGAACGCACAGAAAAACGATTTCTGTGACCTCTGCAACTGTGTGTCAGGTGTGGATCGACCCGACAAAACTGTGGGTCAGGTGTGGGTCGACCCACTCCGATCCTTACTTCGACTTCGATACTGCAACATCACCAAACAAAAACACATATACTTCTTTATCAAACTGAATCGATGCTGGTACTAGAATCGATCGCTTCGCTGAGGTGACTAACGCTAGTCATGATATTCACCGGATTTTTTTCTGCTCTGTGAGGTTCCCTTTTGTTGTACACTACCAATTAATAAAGAATTTTTTCATTTTGTATCTTTTAGTTTCATGTAACTAACATTCGTTACAATACTCGTTGCCCATGTTATGCATACTTTATCATCCAAACTAACAATACTGCATTATAAATATATTTTCTTAAATCGAAGGCTATTAGCGTTATTAAATATGTGAACAATGAATGAATACCTTGTCCGCCGACAAGGTGTATAGTAATTTAAAAAAATATATATTTTTAACTTGCCTTTGGATGATAACATTGAACTGAAATGAATTTCATGTAATAAAACTAATTTATGATGTTAAGCAATAAAATTTATAATTGGTAAGAGTAGCAGCATTACAGAAGTTTGAAAATGTGGAACAAGAGGTCACTGTGCTATGATCTTGCTAATGTCACAAACACATAACAGACGCATAAATTCTACAACGCGAAAAAAAAACAATTTCTGGCATTTTCAATTTCGTTCGAGCCACGACAGTGCAAATTTTTGAAAGACGCATAACCAATGACATATTAGCTAATATAGACCGGCCGTTCGAACAGAATTAAGTGAAGCAAAAGTAAACTGAATACAGTATACATAATATATATAAAATTTCACTCACACATTCATGCTTATGGTACTCAATCACACTGTTACACAATTTCTTTCATCAATTTCACTAACACATTCATACTTATGGCAGCCACTTACACTATTATGCGTGAAATTTTGCTTCAATCTTCGTTCCGAACCGCCGGTCTATCACTGGTCGTAACGTAACAGAATAGATTTTTAATTGTACACTTTAATTCAGCACTTGAATGCATTTACAAACTGTTCACAATTTTTTTATACCATTAATACAGGTATGGTGGTTCATATCTATCGATGGCGTACTTTGTTACAATTTTTCTAAAAATCTCCCAGACATCCTGCAATTATAGTTCATTCAGGCACTAAATTCGTCTTTCTTCTAGTTCATGAACCTGCTAGATATTGAATCTGATGTACGCAGCCTTCAGAAAGTTGCAACAAGTAGAGAAGAGTTATTTGGGCTCATTAACATGGAAGCAAAAATGATGTTTATTTATTTATTTATTTTAAGGTCAGTGGTGATAGCCACCGCCTGACCTTTGACGAAAGAAACATAATTGAACAAAAGCGTGAATTACATTGCTTTATAAGCAAAACCGGAAACAGTATATTGGCCCAGTCGACCCATCAAAACCTCAACTGCCCATTGCTTTGTTCTCCACACGAAACAAATGATCATTCGCTCCTCCTTCGGTTGATTGCAACTATCTTCGGTGATCATGATGTTGAACCGGAAATATAATTGAGAAAAAAAACTATTAAAAACCTATTACATCAATTCGCTATTCGACATCAGTCGAGCGTCAAGAAGAAACCATTCCTACTTAGCATCTCATTCGAAATCACAGTTGACCTAACACTATGACGAAACGTCGCAGCCAATGTGGGCGCGTCCACACGACCTCTTAGCACATCAAAAACGAACAAAGCGCACAAATTCAACCTACGACGCGACGGAGAAGCCTCTCTATACCAATTAGTTCCAGTCTAACGTCATAAGTAGGAAGTTTATGATTTGAGTCGATCTTGAGAGTCCGACGTCGCGCATATATCAGAAACTTCTTTTGTATAGATTCCATTCTATCGCTGTGCACCTGGTAATAAGGAGACCAAGGGAGTACGCTACGCTTTACTTACGATGTAGTCTACATGTCTGTTAAAATTCATGTCCTCTGTAAACCACACCCCAAGGTACATTTTCTCGGTTATCGTCTGTAGTGACACACCCCCAATGGAATAATCGAAACGCGTTGGATTGCGTTTGCGAAAATATGACATCACGCTACATTTTCCCACATTCAACATCAGACAATTTACTTTGCACCATTCCTCGACAGCATCTCAATCATTTTGCATCGCAATACAGTCACTCATCGACGCAATCTTTCCAAAGATCTTTAAATCATCCGCGTAAAATGCGCATTTGGACTATTTTATAACCTTAGTAACATCGTTGAAGAAAATTAAAAATAAAAGAGGTCCAAGATGGCTTCCTTGAGGGACACCTGATGTCACATGGTATCGGTGTGATTCCCAGTCCATAAGCTTAACATACTGCTGACGGTCATTTAAGTAGGAAAGAATCCAGTTCACCAACGACGGATGTACTCCAATTTCTCTCAGCGTACATACCAGCATGCTGTGTCTAACCATGTCGAACGCTTTTCGAATGTCCATGTACACCGCGTCCACCTGGTGACCTTTCTCAATTGCTTTAATCGTATCATTGACGAAATCAACCAAATTTGTAGTGACCGATCTACCCTTCTTGAAACCGTGTTGGTGAACTGAAATCACCGGACTGAACTTTTCAGTGAGAAGGCAATATTGGACCGGATAATGAGTACTTTATGGAAAAATAATTTCTAATTCGCCGCAAGCTTCGTACTTTTTCAAGGTTCAACGCGTTGAACGGCACGAAGTAAGCAGGCTGGTCTCAATAATTGAAGCATATGCTCCACAACACACAAATTTTCATCATAACACCAGCCTGCGTTCTTAGGCAAAAAAAGAGTTTAAATGAAGATTGTAGCCACAGCCTGACGTCAAATTGCAAATTATTGCGTTATAAAGCATTTGTCAATGCCGTCACAGTGATATGCTTCATTTTTTGACACCACGGTGCCATCTTCTTCATAGGTTCAACGCAGTGGAGTGGCACTCTCTTCTTTTAAACCTGACAAATGCTATTGAAAGTGAAGTTAGATACCGTTGCGACCGAATTTGTCAATGAAGGTAGCTGATTTTAGTAAATTTGTAAATTAGATCAACTGACGAAGTTAGCTACAATCGCAACTACTTCTAACTTCACTTTAAATAACATTTTACGGTTCAAGAAAAAAAACTGTCACTCCTTCGCTTCAACGGCACAAAGTAAGCAGCCTGGTGTCAAATTGAAAAGTACGATGCCGTATCATACAAGAGAGGGAAATGGTTCTATGATATCATTCAAAAGGAATTCTAAATTGTAAGCTCGAGTCTTTAACTCTAAAATAAAGTTCTTACACATTTTCCTTTGTCGAATTTACATGCGTAATGTAAGAGCATTTTTCAATCATACTTGAGGTAAGGTCTGAAAACTAAATTTTAACTCGTTTCACAAAGGGCTATTGAACAAATTTAAGATTTTTACCAAAAGATAATTGAGTTGGAGTTAATTAATAAAAAAAGTAGCCGCCTTGCAGCATCACCTCATACAATGTATCAAACTCACCATGTTGTAAGAGAAAAAAAACGGAATTTCTCACATCAATCATAAATTTATCTAGAATTAATTTCCAGCATATTATCTCACAAAAAGCATTAAAATATTATAATGAAATTAAAAACTCTCACTTTCGGAGCCAACATATTGTGAGCATACAACGAATGTCTGGCACTTTTACATAATATCATCAAAATTGAATAAAAATCAACTTCTTCTGGGTGCTATCAACCATAACACTATTTAGCTTAGAAATAACAATATGAAAAATTTGTCTTACAATGTAATTAAAAACAATAATTACTCGGTTCACAACAACATTTTCTGCATGCATGAACAATGGAGCGAATTCACATTCCGTATATAAAAGTGAATTGAAAAAAAATGAACGTTAAACAAAAACTAAGAAATTTTTACGACAATGCTTGTCACGGCATGGTCTATATGTATCGTGACGATGGTGTTATTTTCATTTTTGATTCTTTAAAAATTGAAGAGAGAAGCAATTAAATTGGATGACTTTTTGGTCATTCTTCAATACGTGCGGTATAATGTTGTTTTGACTAGCTTTTCGTACGTTGAGGTGACAAAACAATGATATTTAAACGATCATGTTAGTGTCGTTAGACATCATTCACGCATGCAATGAGAACTCAACGGTGCGGAAAAAAATTAGACACGCAAGGAGGTCGTAAAGACCACACAAAACCAATTTTGCGCATTTCGTACGGATAATAAGACTGATAATTATCGATACCATATCGGTAAATCCCGGGAAGACTGACCTGAACCTATGAGTTAAAATAATTAGAAAACTAGAAGATGGTAGGGTAGTTAGGGAATTTGATAAACGAAGAATGCATTGCTATCAGTTTAGGTTACGCATGTTAAACATCAATATAAGAAATTATGAGTCGATAAAAAGTAAGATATTCGTAGGACAATTTTCTAACGTTCTTAAGTGGTAGTGAGAGTGTGAATGCGAATGTGATTGGCAAGAAAGAAATGTGAATCGAATGGCAGCCCAGTATGAATTTACAATGGGTCTTCACAAAGTCTGCACTGGACGAAAAATGCCATCAAACGTCGGTTGCCGAATCAGTTGGCTAGGCCATCCTCCCGGCAAACTGCATGGAAACAAGAATGAACTGTGTAAAAGTGATTATTGAAATGTAACCATACGCTAAATAAAAACATTGACCGATCTTGAACCGCTTTTTCATACATTTTCGCCATTTTCGAAACTTTCTGTTCACTTAAAAATTGTACTAAATTTTAATGAATGTAGTGAGATGTTAAATTCATCCCACAAAAATGATGTGGCGAATTATAATAAGAGGACGTCTGACGAAGTGTAAAACCTTGTCAATCAAGGCAGCATGTGCTAAAATTCTCTTAACGCCTAGCTGGAAGAACAAGCGAAGTTATTAGTTAGTAATACCATCGAAGCCCGTACTAGGCTGCGTTCTTGATATCTAAAGCTGGAAATAAAGAAGGCAGCCTGATGCTGAAAGTGGTGGCAGGAGTGAGTTCTATACGTCATATAAGTTTCAATTCGGCACCAGGCTTCTGCTGCCCCCCACATTCAAAGTGTCATAGCTCAAGGACGCAGCCCGGTGCTGAATTGAAACTTATGTGACGTATAGATCTAACTACACCAACTCTTTGGTAAAAACAGATGTTTAACACAAGGCTGTTTTCTTTATTCACAGATTGAGGGCTTAAGTACGCAGCCAGGTGTCAGATTATACAATGTAGTGTACTCGCTACTTCCTTAATTTTGGCACCAAATGTCCTGGCTGAAAGTGCAAACATATCTTCTAGCGAAAATTTTGTTAAAAAAAACTAAGCAATTTAAAAAAGTAGCTCCACTACTAGATGATAAAACAATGAATTTATGTAGCTATTGAGGTACTTTTTTGAAACGGACAATTTTTTTAAAAGTGACTGGAAAAACATCGTTTTTATCGGACGCGCTCTTTTAGGTGTCAAACAAAATGTTCGATTTTTCGGTAGCTTAGTAAATATTTCACAGCATATTTTTAGCGTTTAATAGAGAGTTTGGGCAAAGCCACTTATAGCCAAATTTATAACATATACACTTCACATAGCTATTTGTTTTGAGTTATATGTTTACGTTATAAGTTACAAGTTTACGTTTTAAGTTTATAACCCAGATCAGTATTGTAAGTGATCCGCATCAGAACTGATCAATCTCAAAACTGATTTGTATTATTAGTTTTCAAATTGATCAGTACTAATTCGGATCAGTTTTAAAACTGATCAATACTTATTCGAATCAGTTTTAAAACTGATAAGTACTGATCCATAACAGTTTTCAGACTGATCAGTACTGATCCGGATCAGTATAAAAACTGATCAGTACTGATCCGGATCAGTTTAAAAACTGGCCAGTACTGATCCGGATCAATTTAAAAACTGATCAGTACTGATACAGATAAGTTCGAATCATTTTCGAAACTGATCAGTATTGATCCGGATCACTTTAAAAACTGATCAGTACTGATCTGGGTCAGTTACAATACTGATCCGGGCTATAAAGTTATAACTTGTACCGTATACTTGTAAGTTATAAATTATAACTCACAGCTCGTAACGTAAACTTATAACTTATAACATAAACTTGTAACTTTTAACGTAAACATATAACTTATTACTTATAGCTATATGTATATGTATATGTTATAAATTTGGCTACAAGTCGCTTTGCTCAAACTCTCGCCTTACAAGCTACCTTAAATTTTTAGTAAGGAGATCATATTTTCCGAAAAGTCTTAGAAATTGGCCTTTCGTTACGATTTCAATTTTTCAGAAAATTGTGAAAATTGCAATAATGTATAAAAAACGGTAAAACATCGGTCGAAGTTAGGGCAACCGGTCAAAGTTTGAGACTATGACGGTAATAAGGAATTTGTCGACAAAATTTCAGCATTCTAATTATCGGATAAATTGATTTTTAAAGATAAATAATAATTTATCGATATTTTCCTTCGATTGATATTCCATCACTAATTTATAAATAAACAAACAATTGCTGGTCGTAAGAGGACGTCGCAAAAATCTGAACTGTCAAATTTGCGATGTTTTTTTTAGAGCACAATCCTGCGTAAATAACAAATTATTCGAAATTATAAATCATGTTCTATGAGAGGATGACTCCTAAACGAATAATAGATGAATCAGAATTTAAATAGTTTAAGTATGAAGGTACAAAGGATGAGGACCCCTTAGCTTTTTGTATGGGATTTTATATGGGCAATTAAAAAAATTCGTTTTGGCTGAAAATCACGCAGATTGTGCGAAATGCATTGAGATGCAATGTTTTTTTTCCCAAAACTTTGGGGGCCAAATGTCGACCTATGGGCCCTCACTCTTTGCTCTAAAATAACATCGCAAACGAACGTGGAATACGATAACTTGTCAGAGCAACTTTCGTCCTTCATACTAAACATTTTTGTATTCTGATTCATCTATTATTCGTTTAAGAGTCATTCTCTCACATTACATGAGCTTTAATATCGAATAATTTGTTATTTACGCAGGATTTTGTTCTAAAATAACATCGCAAATTTGACAGTTCACATTTTTGCTACGGGCTCAAGGAGTGAGCTATCACTCACGAGTGGCACCAAGGAGACGAATCGAAAGTCGTGTTTTTAAGTCCCGATAACATCGCAACATTGGATCATGATGAATAACATGCATTAGATTGTGACCCTAAAGTACAAAAAATCTTGATTCGAATGAAGGAGTTTTACACACATCTTCTCTATTTCAAAACATGTACTGAATTTAACTATTTTTAAAAGATGAATTACTTTTGTTACACCATTTACACAACATCGTGATACCATAACATCCTCACTTCTGAAGCAAAAGTGTATTCAATGAATACTTACAACAACGAAACCATTGATCTAAATTTATTTATAATTATCATTAAAGTGCTATTTAGAAAATGAAAACCTTGGTTACAATAAAAGCGTGCTAAAATATTGAAATATCTTCATCTCATGTGTGTAATATGCTGGATTTTGTTCAATTAATTATGTTGGCAATTCCAATGACACCTCCATTGATTTGTATGAACAGATTTTTTTTCGAAAAATTTTCTATTACCACACAGAGTGCAATTCAACAGAAAGGTGTGTCATCGGCTGGTTGTATTTGTAATTGACACTGCAACAACATTTTTTAGATAATTCAAAATATTTGTAAAGAATTCAGCTGTTTGTATTTTCACAACTCAATGACGTTAGATTATTGGATACTCGTTTCTGATTTTCTTATTAATTTATTATTTACTAACCAGAATTTTGGGTCATTTAAATTACATATTTCATAATAAATAATCAAAGTCTCATTAAAATATATTTATTCAAAAATATGCTGAATGTGAGTAGAAATTGAAGACAAATTGAAGTAATTTGTCTAACAATTATGTAATGTCTTGGTTTTTCTGAGGAAAAAAATCCCAATAAGAAGATGGTAACGATTTCTCCAATTTTAGGTTTTGTTTTTTAAAACAAAAAGATTTAAACGTAAGCTACACACAGACCCGTAGATTTCCTATTAAGAGTGATTTTGCGAAAACTTCGAACGATTTTGGGACCTTGTTCTATATTAAGAAAAGTAATTTCTCACTTTTGGAAAATTTTGCATCTCGGGAGAGTTATGACTGCCTAAGTAAGTGCACGTCGGGGGTGGTAAAAATAGTTTTTCGGCTGTAACTCGTGTAAAACCAAATGAAATCAAATTAAATTTTATAAGGTGGTAGGTCTCATCCTCCTGGAGCCTTCCCCCACTCCGGAGTTATTTGTCGTTTTAGATGAAAATTTCGGGAGCGCTTTACTGCTTGAAGCAGCGATGAACTGAAAAACTGAGTATGGGGTGTTCTAGTATACTAACCCTACTATAAGACCAAGCAAAAACTTTCCCGGTTTAAGGCTGTTGCACTAGTCTAGAACAACGTTTGTAAGAAAGGTCCATTTTTGACCCTTTTTCTTGGCTGTTTTCAACCAAAGAAGTCTGTATAACTGCCCTGAAACATGATCTGAAGCTGGATCTGCGAAAAAAGCTGTTCACCAGTGACGGCATACTCTACGGAAAGAGGTGGGTGTGGTGGTTACCAAAGAAAGCGTGAAGATGTTGAATTTTATATGGAAGTGTAGAAAGCTTGGAACACTTTTTCTATGTGAAAGGGGGGGGGGGTTGTAAACAATTCTATAACATAGTGTGACATCATTTGTGAATGAACCCCAACAAATATTTGATTCTGGTTAAAATCTGGCTAAAGGTAAGCGACAAGTTTCACATTTTTTATTTCAACGTTGCTTTAGTTGGTAGTGTGCATGTTTTCTTCGGAATCAAAATCAAAGTAAGAAGTAAGCGTTACATAGTCGTTTAAATTACTTAACATTCCGTCTTCTTTGGAAAGAGCTACCTGCTTTGTGGTTGGCTCAACAACAGCTTCCCTTTTCTTTAATTGTTGGATGAGACTTCGTATGTGCTTCGGTTCTAAATACTCATGAGGAGCAAAATACCAATGCAATACCGATTTACTTTATGAGTACTGGTTCATATTTGTTTTTGTAGTGTGTTGAACAATAGTAGTCTTTTGTTTAAGGCTCTAACTACAAACGATACACCTATTAAAGAAACAGCTTACATGAAAACTACATATGTAAGGAATGAACACGAATTAAAATGGCTAATGGATAAATCACGGGATAAATCGTCTGTCCAGTCTGGGACGTCATTTATGGACAGCCACAATGGAGTATACCGGTCCACGTTTACGTAATCGTCGAAATTCAAATTACGACTCACTTCAAGACGTTTCCACTGTTCCAAGTTTATTGGCACTCCGTCTCTTTCGTCGTCCACACGACCAAGTGGAAGTGAGTTTTGTGAATTGGATGTAGACAGATCAGCGATCAAATTACGAAAAAGTGACAGACAATATTGTCTTCATCACTACATTGATCGACTATTTTGACGTGGTTGAAACAGTTTCTGATTGTTTTCAGTGTAACTTCGTTCGTTCTAAGCCTCTAATCTAAAACATTTTTTGCGGGTAATAGCACACATGAATGGCCATCCATAAAGTACGTACATCCTAAGGGGAGGGAGGTTTATGACTAAAGCGTACGTTCTATTTCATCATTTTTCTCCATACATTTTTCCTACGAGGGGGGGGGGTCTAAAGATAGTCATTTTTTGTGTACGTACTTTATGAATGAACCCCAAACAATCACCACCAAACTTGCCTGGAGAAAAATTACTTGCCACAGTTAAAACTATGGACGGTGGGTTTGATACACAAAAAAGCGAAATTGTCTCAAATCAACCGAAGGAGATAAGTAAATAATTCTTTGTGGTTTGAATATGACCACAGGATATTTTGTTTGACAAATGTGAAAGACAGAGATGGTCAAAATTATGAAAAAATACCTGATAAAATTATGAACTGCATCAACATTTCAGTAGATCACAAAAAATCTGGGCAACATCTTTGTTGAAACATACCTGAAAATAGAATAAAACATTGGTGTTAAATGAATCAATTGAAAACATATGTTTAACGACTTAATTTAAAACATAGTTTTTAACGTTTAAATGCAGTGGATGCAGTGGCATACTTTGAATTTGTATTAGGTGGAAAAGGCAACATTTTGAAAACATAAACATAAAACTTCTTTAAGTTTATCAAAAGTACGTGGAACTTTTTCTTATGATTTTCCATAATTTTGTGAACAGATTGTATCTATTATTATCGTTCAAGAAATCACATCGCATTGATGAGCAGTGATATTTGTTGTTGTGATTGTTATGATATCGCGATATTGTTAATTTTGTCGGTGTCCACGTTGACGCTAATATTTCACACGATGATCAAATAGATTCAACAAGCAAACGCAAGCTGAAGAGATTTTAGATAAATTATGCTGAATGATCATTAACAACAATTTCGAAAATATTTACAATTAAAATAATATTCTCACATTTTTATTGGCTAATTTTAGTGGCTTGTTGAATTTAATCGCTTACCTAAATCGTTTTTTAACTTTGATCTGACCAATCAGAGTGAGTTAAGTGACTCTTTTTTGTTGGTTGCGTTAAGGTTAGAAAAAATGTCGTAAGATTAAGATCTTTGCTTTGACAGTTTTCTTTGATTTTCTAAATTTACTTAAGTTTCTTTGATTGACGTGAAAGGGAGAAGGGTGACGGGTATTATCCCCCAGACTGAAAAAAATGGGAATTATTCCCCAGACAAATGGAAATTATCACCCAGGAAATTATCGCCCAGGAATTATCGTCCAGACAGGAAATTATCCGTCTGGGGGATAATTCCCATTTGTCTGGGCGATAATTCCTGGGTGATAATTCCTGAGTGATAATTCCCATTTATCTGGGGATAATTCCTGGGCGATAATTCCCATTTTTCCTGTCTGGGGGATAATACGGGCGGTTTATTCCTCCTTTCCCTATGCTTATAGATATTGATTAAATAAATAATAAAAACAAAATTAAAAATTAATTCATTTCGCCAGGGAGAAGCACTTCAATTAATCTCGCTTCATAACAAATTCAGAGACAAAAAATATAACGAAATGAACATTCGCCCGGACACGGGTATATTTCAAAATTATATTTTTGATGTAAGAGTAATGTAAATTGCTAGGGTCTAGCGAGGTTCTTCGAGTCATTCTAAGAAGCTTTGCCCATGGAAGCATAGCTCTATCTTGAATTTCGATCCTCCGGATTTTTACGGATAGGTGCTGGAAATGGGTTGAATTCAACAATTCCCATTTTAACTCACTCAGAACGCCAATGAAAAAACGCTCAACGAGGACTTAGAGACTCTCGCAGAATAATTCAAAAACTGGAGACTTCGTCCCAACGCTGGTAAAACAGTTTCGTGCTCATTTCACCTTAATAACCGCAAAGCCAACTATCAGTTGAAGATTCGTTTCAATGGGTCGGATGTAAGGCACGAAAAATAGCCTAAGTAGTAGGGCGTCCACCTAGACAGATCTCTCACATTTAAACGCAACATGGAAAGCATCATAGCAAACTAAAGTCACGGATAAACATCGTCCAAAAGCTCACTTGTACAACTTGGGGTTGTTCCGCGAAAACACTGCGTACAACAACAAAAGCAATGATCTTGTCCGCCGCAGACTTTTGCTCACCAGTTTGGATGAGAAGCGCACACGTGAAACGCATCGGCGTCCAAATTCACGTTGCACTCCGCATCATCACCGGTGCCGTATATTCCACACAAATACCCTGGATTCATGCACTAAGCAACATCACGCCAAGGTACGTCTTATGCGAGCAGTCAGCACTTCGAGAATCCAATGAGAAAATCCACGACAACTGAGACCTACCAATCAATTACGACATTCTTGCAGCTCCAAATGCGTCGCACCTCAAATCACGGAAACCTTTTTGGAATTTCTACCGAAATTATGAAACAATGGGAAATCTAAAATCACGGTGGAAACAGTGGTGGGCCGAATCTGATGTGAGAAATCGGGCTTTAGTTAACGATCCGTCAGTCGAGGCAAAGGGTGCTGAGCTACCGCGTAGAGTTTGGAAACGCCTCAATCGAATAAGAACTGGGCACGGTTAAGAGATGAGCGGGTTGAGGTTTTTTCGAAACCCGCCCGCCCACAATCCAACCCAAATTCGATTTTTGAAACCCGCCCAAACTCAGACCGACAATTTTGAAACCCGCCCGCCCACGACCCAACAAAAATTCGATTTTTAAAAACCACCCAAATTCGACCCAACTTAAATTCGATTTTTGAGACCCGCCCAAACTCAACCCAACCCAATATCAATTTTTGAACCCAAACGACAAAGTGCTTTCGGATTTACAAATTCTTAAATTAATATTACATAAAGGTTTAATGTAAAGTTTAAGGTAAGGTAACTAACTGTGACTTGTCCTAATGCGATAAACTTCAACTTGGATGCAATTTTTACATTAATTTTTAAACATGAAGCAACAAATTCGACTTTTATTTTAAAGATTTGTCTTTTCTTTATCTAAGTCAATAGAATTTACGTTGATGAACGTGCGATGACGTGCGATATTCATTTTCGACACTCCGTTCATTTTTTTCGTTTATTGGTACGGTGTAGGTCAAATTCAGAATAACTTAGTTTTTACTCGCAATCATTTTTTACTTTTACTTAATATACGAAGCTCAAATAAATTGATAATAATAAATATTTTGAAGATGAATGTGGTTTGGAAATCTCGGGTTGGGTCAGTTTTTCGATTTCGAAACCCGCCCAAACTCAACCCGACAGTTTTCAAACCCGCCCGCCCAAAACACATTGGGTTGGGTTGGGCCGAAAAGTCGGGCAGCCCGCTCATCTCTAGCACGGTTGCTGTGCCATGTGCCTACATGATCCACAAATGAGGTTTGGCGGATTCACCTTTGTGTGAGTGTGGAACACTTGGTAGGTTTTTGTAAAGGGGGGACGCTAATAAGATAAATAACGTAAGCGATCATCCAATAAATTGGCTGACCAAGCTATGGATAAATATTTGAATTGTTTTGCAGTTGGTGCTCATTATAAAATTGTTATCTTGTTAAATTCATTGAAATAAATAAACAAAGAACGCCATCAAGTGGCATTTCCCAGAAATGTTGAGGCGAGGGGTGTTCAGAAAACTTGTGAGATTCTGGAAATATGTTGGGTCAGGCTGCCCTCCAGTTTTGGGTAGACTATTCGCCCACGAAATTGGTGACGAGCTGATAATCTATTTCTACGTGGACTGGCACCCAGGTGGACGAATAGCATCAGCCTAAATGTAATTCTAATGACAAACTCAATTCCAATTTGATTCAATTCGTTTGTGCTACGAACTATAAAAAAAACCAATGTCCTGCCATCGCTAAAATGCAGAGCTACTTCCCATGAAAATCAAATATTTTAATTACTAATCACTCAAGTGATACACACACTCTGGAATATATTTTGCTTTGTGTAAATTATACGTACATAACAGAACATTACTGTTATATACAATTTACAGCAAACGAGACTACTCATCATTCATAGCGAGAGAGTCATACAGTACAACTGCATGAAGCCGGAGGGCATGACAAGAAAATGCAATTATATGGCAAATTGTGAATGAAAAATGTAATTTATACTGAGAGGGAAATGATTTTTTTGGTGATATATGAGCAAGTGAAGGAAGTTACACAGATAATTGGTAACAACCACATTCGCGAATTTTGATTTTGTTTATAATAGAAGTGTCAGGCAACTGGCAACAACTGTCTAACATCAGCAAATGAATCAATAATCTCGACTCAAGTAGCTCTCAATTTTATAATAGCACGTTAACTTGTAAAGTTAGTTACTCAACGAAATATACAAGTGGACAAGTGTTCTAGTAATTACATCGAGACAGATGGTCGAGTATGTGTTTGGAGGATTTTTTAAGTATTTGTAAAAAGGAAAGCTTGTATCGCTTATCTGCTTTTCGCACTCACATTTTGTGTACACAGGTGTGGATAAGGATTAGAAATATGAAGCGACATAAGGAAAATAAAGGTTTTTCCTTGTACGACTCCTCTTACAGTCTTACCTATAGCTAAAAGAATCGTTTTAAAATGAAATCCTATTGCAGTAACGTAACTTTTTTCTGTGTTTCCGATTGATCGAGTGGGCAGCTCACTTTGTAACGTTTTATTGTTAGTAAAGAGTTTTCTTCTACTTTATTCAACTATTATGAAGAAACACTTGTTTGTTTTATGCGAATAATCTTAATAATAATAATCTGCCTTAACAACGGGGTGGGGGTAGATCATTATTTACTTATTTATTTACTTTTTAGATCCTTTCATTACCGGAAAGTTTTTCAGTGTGAGTAGTCTTACTTATGTGCTATTCGTGCACATGCAAACAGTAACTTCAATCTTTGTAAATTTGCAGAAACATGTAACAAATAATGCCTGAGTTATTATATTTGCCTGCAATTCTCTTGACCAGCATGACATGCTAACATCATATTTCACCAAACAAACCCTTGGAAAATGTATTTGCAGACACGTGCGCATATCATCGGCATTTTTTCCTGCCCTGACCATATACAGGGAAATTCTTTTCCGTAAACATATCACAAATCTCATTATTTTCACTACTGTCATTCATTATCAAGACCACTCACGATGAATGTGTGGGTATAACATAGCTCAAGTCATATATTGTCCTCATACTGACTTTGAAAGCAATAATGAATCAAATTCTTTGAGGTAACATTTATTTGCTTAAGAACATATAAAGAACAATGTAAGTTTATATACCTGGAAGCATCTTTGGTCATCTACATCACTTATTGTGTGTTGTGTTTTAATATTGCCATTGTCTCTGCTTGTTACAATGTTGTTTAGACATAAACAATCTTACTTAGAAGACTAGAAGGCATTTAAGTTATCTCTATGAGAAAATTGCTAGTTACATAATGATTTTCATGATGACTTGAATTGGGTGAATGGATTTTGTGTGTTGACTTGACTTGGAAAATATGTTGTAAAGACGTGACTAAATAAGAATCTGCTGGTATACGCGAATGATTTGATTATATGAAAATAAAGACCAAGAAAAATTATGAATGAATTGGAAGGAGAAACTGGCATATTTCGGTAAAGGGAAACATCTTTCAGTAAACGTAGCATGATTTTTTTTAAATGTTATAGAAAAAAATGTTTTTGATGAAAAAGTAAGATATGAAGAATAAATGTCATCATAAAAGTGGGCGTGAAATAGATTAGTATTTTGTCACTTCTAATGTTTTGTGTCAGCAGTACTTCCAGAGAGAGGTAAATAAAATTGAAAAATATGAAAAAGCACGAGAAAAAGTAATAAAAAACCATTAAAAACTAACGAAAAGAAATTAAGAAAGGAAAAACAATTAAAATTCGAGTAGTTTTTCTTGTTTAAAAGCTAAAAGTTTGGAAAAATAAGTAATACATTACATCACAAGGGGAGTAGTAGTTTTTGATACAAGTTACGTATAAAGGTAGTTTAACGCATTAGGTGTGAGATTGCCGATACGAGCCGAAGGTGAGTTCGGCAACACATCATGAGCGTTAAGCTACCAGCATACGTAACGTGTATCAAATATCGTTTTTTTCAATTCACCGACAAAAAACGAGCTTTTCCCCTGAATTTTTCCACTTGCGAAAATTTGTCGAAATTTCAATTATTTTTTTCGCACTAGTGCGTCAAAACAGCTTTTACGCACTAGTGCGATAACATTTTATCACACTAGTGCGTAAAAGCGGTTTTTACACACGCTGAAAATTTAAATATGCATATCACATGAAGAAAAGCGATCCTAGAGCACCTTTAAATCACAATAGCAATATGCTTCATATTGCCTTGAAATGACCACATAAAGGCGATATGCTGTATATATTAGCGATATGCTGTATATATTAGCGATATGCTGTATATTGTTATCCACAACGTAACTAATATATATCTAGGTGTTGCATACTATTATTCACCTCACAAGCATTTGTATATAATATAATAGTTGTAGGTTGCATATAAAAATATGCGGAGACAAAAATTGCGTTTTTTTTTAAATAAATAATTTCTAATTTTTTTTTTCGTATTTTTTTCTGTTGGTTTCGGCTGTTTATTATTGATAGTATTTGAAAGGCTGTTATTAATTTGTTTTCAGAAAAATTTTTATATTTTGATACCTTTCTTCTGTTCACCCATTCAAGTACTAACCGCGGCGATTGATACTTAACTTCAGTTTTCGACTGCCAACGATTCTACGCATATTGCTAATCTTTCTCATACTAGTGTATATTCTCATTTTAAAGCGTTGTCACACGTATTTATGCATATAATAGCTGCGATATGCATATTATAGCTGTGATATGCATATTATAGCTGTGACATACATATCATAGTTGTCATTGTGTGAGGTTCTTTAACCTACCAATTTACGAAATAGGTAATTAGATACATGCCACATTGTTCTATTATCTGGGGTTTTTTTCCTTTGTAACCAGTCGAATTGAGAGAGGGAGTAGGGTAGGACTCATCGAGACACCATGAAATTAAACACCGCATCGCTGAACTACTACGATCGAAAGGATTCATTTGCTTCGACGAAGTCTACGCAGTCGACACAGAAGGACAGTCCAGGTTTAGCGACATCGTTGCGTTCCATCCTACAAAAAGCGAGGCATACATTATTGACCCGACTATTAGATACGAAAGTAGCAACGATGAACAAGATATGGAGGTACGTCAAGAGAAAGAAAATATATACAGCAAATGCATACCTTTTTACGAAGAAAAGTATCTGGAGACATTTGGCATCCGAAATGAGTCGATACGCGGTCTTTGGTTTGGTGGACGAAGAGCATTTGGAGCAAGTGTGATAGAATTTTTCAATGAATTTAAGTTAGACTTGTCAGAACTTAAGAAGCTCTCTGAGGAGATTATGATAAAAACTATTCATATTATTAACAACCATATTTACAATTGAATTACTGTTAGTTTGTAAGAAAATTGTCCTGTGATAGATTAGTATGCCGTGTATCAAGCAACTTGATGTAATTAAGGGGCACACATTTCTTTAATAAATGTTTTTTCTCTCTACAACATAATTACTTTTGTTCCAAATATATTAGGATCCACATTTTGAAGTTTTTTGAGTAACAACCTTTTCTTCATTTTTTTTTTTTTTGAGAAACCGATTCTTTTCCTGTAGAAGTTTCAATTTGCTCTTCTTCGGAACTGTCGTCGTAAACGACTTTCTTCGAGCGTTTCCTATATTGTTCGAGTCTAAATAACCCAACTGGTGTCTTTTCTTTTTTCTTTCTGCGTTGAACTTGACCCAATGCATTGCCTGTAGTCGAAGTCTGTGCAATTGGACAATTATTGGCTGATTCATCGTCTTCAGAACTGTCGCAGTAAATCACTTTGTTCGACTTTCTGCGATGAAACTTAAGCCAATGCTTTTCCTGCGTTCGGATTCTGTGCGTTGACTGTATTCATCATTTGATTTTACTTTTTTGACCAAAAGCTTATCTTCCATATTTCACTTTTTCAAAAATACGTGTACACGTACAGCTGCATAGATGTCGCTTAAGAATATGGTGTATACGTGGACAGCGAGAAACATTCAACCAACCACAACCACAAACTTCTGTATCAACATCATCGAGCATCGAGATTGAGCCATCATATGACTCTTTGCAGCCAGCATAAGATAACCTCGTTAAGACATTAACCAAGCATTTAGGACTCGTGACACTGTCCCGCAATAAAGTTAGAACTATGTTAATGTCTACACATTCGGCGAATGTAGAGCTTTTGACCAGATTGTTCAATTATCACGAATCCAAAAAATTAATTGATTAGGAATCGTCGTATTCGACCCAGAACCCCAACCGTGCACTATTTATTTCGGGGCCTGATTTCCTTGTGAATTGACTTATGACCTCAAGATTTATTGTAGCGGTGTCGTCTGGACAAAGAATTTGATATCCTATTGAAGTCAATCGGACCAGTAGTTACCGTGCGACAGTTAATGTACCCATCCCAAAAGGTGTTATAATCCAAACGTTTTTCGAGTTTAGCGGCGCTTCTCGTCTTGGTAAAGGCTGTATATCGGGGGAAACGCTCTTTATTTTCTTTATATAACATTTTTAAAAATTTTATGCCGATTATAGGGTTATGAGTTGAGTCTGATTTCTATTTGCACGAGGTGACGTGATAAGCCATTTTTCTCAAATTCGATGTTATCCGTCAATCATAGAACTAATCGGACCAATTTGTTTAGTTACATTTTTGTGGCCACTTATGGAAGATTACTTGTGAAATGAGATTAAATTAAAAAATCATTAAAACGTTTCCGAAAACAAGACTTTAATAGTATATTGTTAACCACGGGATATAATGGCGCGATTATAGTAGAGGTGAAGTGAATGTCCGAGGGGCTATGCCCCGAGAAATATTCACGTACCGAGACTATAATCAGGCTATTTATCCTTTGGTTAATACGATAGTTTATATCATTTGGTCATATAATTCGCCATTTAACTCGTGGCGTTTTTTTTTATTTTCTTTGAGATTTGACGTCATGATGTTATAGTCATGCTATAATGAAAATTATAGTCGAGTCGACCGTAATATGTCTATTATATAATTCCCAGTTTGTATGAAACTCGATTATAATATGGTCATTATACCCCTACTTTCAGGTATATAAATGGCTAATTATATGCCCGAATGATATAAAGTAGTTTATTTGAGTCATCTATCATCACTGTCCTATATTTTCTTCACAATGCAGCATATCACTAATATTTAATATGCAACTCACAACTAATCGCAAAGCTTTATTCTGCACACAGGTATATTATACAGCTAACAACTAATAATATGCAGCATATCTCAAATATATACATGTAGCTACATTATTATACGAATGAGGTGAACAACATAGTTACAGAAAGTATATTTTCCTAAAATAAATATTGAATGCATTTTCATATGCTGCATGTGGGTATATTATACAACTTGCAACTATTATATGCAGCATATCGCTAACGTTAAAATCCAAAAATTTTCAGTGCACTAGTGCCTGATTGGTTATTTTGAGCACGATTTGTATATTTGCCAACACGAGCTGTAGGCGAGTTTGACAAAACACATCGAGTGCTCAAAACAACCTTCAGGCACGTGTTAGGATTACCTTTCAGGGGAAAAAAAGTTTTACTTGAGTTATTGTGTTGACGGACGGACGGACAGACGTTTTTTTATTGTTGATTCGTCATCTAAGGACCATGATCGATGCTCCCCCTACTCCCGTGTCAAAATTCAACTGGTTACAAACATTGTGGTCTACGTTCTTCGTCTGTCTAAAAGGAATGTAAGTAAAAAATTATCTAACAAGGAGACCATAACTTTATGAATATTAATCTACAAACAGCTTTCCCTTTTAAATTTCTTGAACAAGTTTTCATTTTTATCTAATTCAGAATTGAATTCAATTTTGAACTCCAGAACGAACTGAAATATAATCGTTGAGCAATTGAATGTTAAAAGCAAACTTCTCGTTATAATTTCATTACTCAGTAACACTTTGCCGGAATACATCCGAAATTTTCCTTCCAATTCAACATATCGCTCTAGCAATAGTGCAATTCTTAATTTTTGCATATCAATTGAGTGTGGAAGCGTTCACATTTTAATTGAAATAAGCAAATTAGTAGCTATATGAAGCAGGAGCTATGTGATATTTGCTAAAACAATTTCAACGATTCGTTCAATGGAAGTTCAATTTTACGTTAATTCTTTTTATTAGCTATAACACAGTTTGTTTTGACTAGAATTCTATATTTATTTAGGGATGAAAGTAGTTTCGTTCGCTAACTGTACGTAGTTTTATGCTTTAATCTCAAGTTTTTAAAATACTTTGAAGGAAAAATATATTTTGATGTCAGTCATCATTATAATACTAAAAAATTTGCGAAAAAAAATTCATCTGCAAATAACATGAAAGAAAAAAAAACGGGAAAGTATGAAAGAAATTTTATTTAAAAAGTCCTTTGAAAAACGATGGCTGTGTGCATCACAGAATTAGTTTTTCCCGGAATTCGTTCCGAGAGTTGCCCGAACGAAAGAGTTTAAAAAATAAATGTTGCCGCTGTGAAAAGTTATTTTGCGGTTGCTGTTTGAATGGCTTTTTAATAATTTCAGATTTTTTATTATTCTATAATGGAAACAAGCTTCTTCATGCAGGTTCACTAAAAATCAAACAAACATAACGAAAATGTAATAAATAAACTTGTACTTTACACAACACTTTGTGTTACTAGTTATACAGTAAATAAGATATTAACTTTAAATGCAACCTCGTATTTCACTCTTGAAAATTATAATTTCCTTCACGGTAAGAAAACAGAAGTTAGATCTTAAAAGAAATACGAAAAAGTCGCTTAGTTTGTAGGAAGAATTAACCAATTTTTCGTTATTTGCTTATTGAGAAAAATGTCGAAAACATAAGAAAAAAATATCAAAAACTTAACTGTAAATTTCGCTTTTGTGTTTAGTTTCACGAAGAATTCACGACAAAATTGAAGAAAAAAAAAATCGTGAATTTCGTGATATTTTTTTGTGAAAATAGGCTCTGGATTCTCTCCATGCCAAAGATAGTGAAACCGATATGCTTTCGGATTCTAAGAATATGTGTATTTATGGCTTTGTCACATTCATCTACACCAAATTGATTTCTTCCAATGTTTTCGGGTCATGTGATATAATCATACCGCGACATTGGCTGGTTCGGAGGAATCCTCTCATTAGACCCGTTAGACCCATTGGTCTTATGCGTTTACCACGACGTTTGTAACCATCCCAATTTCGATCCGGGAGTGGGCGAGGAGCATCGATCATGGTTCTTAGATAACGAATCAGCAATACAAAAATGTCCGTCCGTCCGTCTGTCGTCGCAATAATCACTCGCGTAAAACTCAGCCGATTTTCAAAAAATTTTTGCCTGAAAGGTAATTGAAAAATCATTTGTGGGATTGAATCTGAGCACTGTAGACTTAAGGGCCGCCGAGTGGTTTTTTATCTTTTGTACAAAACTCAACCAAATCTTTTCCGATTTTCATATTTTTTTTTTGACTACTCACAGGACATCAAGGCTGGAGTACCACAGGGCAGCGTACTCGGCCCTATTCTGTACCTTCTATTCACCAGCGATCTTCCGCAAACACCGAATGTTATGACGGCAACTTTTGCAGACGATACAGCTAACGCAGCCATAGCCAAAACGGACGATCAATCAACGGCAATTCTTCAAAGATCTAATGACGCTGTTGAAAACTGGATGGAGAAATGGAGACCAAAAAGATCCCGCATCCCAAACGACTGACGGTGAATGGGACTATCATTCCACATTAAAACACGGCGAAATACCTTGGGATGAACATCGATGCCAAAGCAAAATGGATCGAACACATCAATACCAAAATAAAAAAGCTGAACATCCGGAGCCCAGATGTAAATTAATGGTTGGTCATTTCATGACTAGTACTCGAGTAAATCTTTTCTGATTTTCATAATTGTGTTTTTAGTCAGGCCTGTCGCCCAACAATTTGTAGACGAAACTTTTTCGAGATTGGGCCCTAGGATATACCTAGAGCACTAAAAACGAGTCTTTGCTAGCGCTCTACATGTTTTTTGTTCATAGATCGAGTAAATCTTTTCCTATTTTCAAATTTTTTTTATCGAAAGGTCAAGGACTGTCTCCCGTTTTATGGAAGAAAATTGAAGAAATTTTGTTGATTAGAAACCCTTGGGCTCAGCCAGGACCCTAAAACTTAGTTTCTACTAGGGCCCAACGTGTTTGCTTACATAAGTTGGATAAATCCTAACTGATTTTGTTGATTCTTTTTCTATTTGAGAGGTTATCGAGCACCGTATCATAACCAAAAACAAATTTGGATTCGGTGCCTGTGTTTAGGGCTGAAGTGAGCCTCAGGTCTGTCCTAAGGTCGGCCCTAACAAAAAAAATGTTTTTTTGCTATGTTGCAGAGCAAATTGAGGGAAACATTTTTGTCTATGATAATATGTGTCCGAGGCATTTCCTTATGACCCTAGGTCTGCTATGTGATAGTTTTTTGCTATGTTGTAGAAAAAATTGAGATGAACATTTTTATCTATTTTGGTCAATTTTGTACTTTCGGAGGTCCTTTTTTACACCGTTTCTTCGGACGGGTTTTTCAATATTGCCCTCTCGGCAATTCCCAATACAATTTAATGTGAACGTAATTTCATGCACTTAAGAGTTAAGGCAATATGTTAATAAGTTTTTAATTCCAATTCATTCTACAAATTTCGTTTGGATTTAGTTAAAATGTAATTACAAAAGAGAAAAAAAAAGAAGGACGAAGAACAGGAATTTAGTGTGGAAAGATGATAATCTATTGAACGAAATATATTTCCTCCATTGGGGCGCTTTTTGGAATGTTGGAGATGATGCACATCGCATTGCCTTGCTGGATGGCGAGTGACGCTCTTTGAAATAAATACTGTCTTGACTTCGGTTCTCCAGTAGTGCGGATCAGGTGGGAGCCAATCGTGTATAAAAGGTCCACCGCTTCCTTCGACCAGGGGCCTAGAGATTCTACAGCGAATGCGACGAAATTATAGCTCTTTTCGGGTTTAGAAT
>CM055403.1:29627458-29682126 GCA_029228625.1 Pseudolycoriella hygida | reverse complement strand
CTCAGCCAATTTTCAACCGATTTTGATGAGTGGGGGCTTGTTGGAAAGCTGCTGCGACGTAGTTTTTTTTTTTAAAATAATTTGGAGGGAAGGGGGGGCGAGGGGAAAAAACTCAAAACTTCGCCTATACATGGTGTCTTGTCCCAAAGGTTTTTGTATGGAGGTTTTTGGGTTTGTGGACGTTTTTTTTTTTTGGGGTGTGGGGACTGCGTCACGCTCTCCGCTACCGCTCCGAGCATGATCAGATGTTACTTGAGTGCACGATGACATCAAAGATGTAACAACTTTTATATTATTTTCTTTCGTCTTTCCACAATATAAATTTATTCGTTGTTCATTTTATACGTTCGAAGATTATGTGATTTATATTTTTAAACTTTTTCATTCCCTTTTCCTGTTTTACTGCAGGCTATGGATTTTGAAGATTTCTCATACGAAATGCATGTCTAAAGAAAGCGGTATTTCAATATATCTGTACATGACACACATGATTCTTAACTTTTTTTTAAAGAAATTTCACATCGCACGGTGGATTTCGTATTCAATTATTATGTTGTCAAGCTCGCCTGTGGGTCGTGTTGACAAACTCACATCCATTGCGGTAAACTAATTAAAGAATTCGAGGCCTGTGACTGGTCTTTTTTTCGACTTGTCTAAGGTCTTCGACACGGTCAATCATTAGCTGTTGCTAGATAAACTGTCAGTTGCTGGTATAAGGAGTCTGGCGCTTGATCTTCTTACCAGTTATTTGCAAAATAGATATCAACGAGTAGTAGTCAATGGACATGAAAGTCCTTGGGTGGGTATTTCCCTGGGAGTGCCTCAAGGCAGGGTCTTGGGACCTCTTCTATTTTTGATTTTTATTAACGACTTACACCTTCTGCCATTGAAATCTCAACCATATCTCTTTGCTGATGATTCCAGTCTCTTCTCTTTGTCAGTCTCTTTTGTGAATAACATTTTGGCGATTAATGAAGGCTTGAAGTTATTGTTGAAATTTTTCAATGCCAATAGACTAACTCTGAATTTGAATAAAAGTAATGTTGTTCACTTTAGATCCCCTCGAACTACGATTGACACCTCTTTGAAAATCGAAGCTAATGGTATTGAAATTAAATCTGTTGATTCAGTAAAATATTTGGGTGTAGTGGCGCGCGAAGAGTCAGTGTCGCAGGAGCAAAATTATTTAACTCACTGCCTTTAACATACGAGTATCTCATACGCATAAACAATTCTGTCATTCCTTGAAGCTACATTTATTGTACAAAGGTGGATTTTGTGAAATTCACTTCTTGCATACTACATCCTCATGACTTCGTTTAACGGTCTCTCCCCCGGGTTCGGGCTGGTCTGGATCTAAATGTCTTGGATCAAGACCAGTTCGAATTCGGGATGGGTGGCATTTTACGTTTCATTATTCACTTACTTTTATTTTATTTTTCTTTTCTGTGAATGTAGCAATGTTATGATTTTTTTTATATGATTTTTTAACTGTTTTTAACTAATTTGCCAATCTGATGTTTTTTCTTTGATATTTTATGTCCCTTCAAAATGTTCATAATGGGACATGAATGATGTTTCACGTGATTCTTTTTTTTTGAGAAATATATGAAATATGAAATGAAAGACATTTCGGCGATAACGCCATCTCGCGATAAAATTTAAAATTTTTGGGCCCACAAATCTCTGCCATCTCTGCGCACTAGAAAAATGTCAGGATTGTCCAGTGAAGTGGCGGCACTGGTAGTCCGCAAATAGTAGTTTCCCTAACGCATGCTAAGAAGCGTTTTTAGCGAATAAGAGGTTTCCAGCACGAGCCGGACGCGAGTTCTAAAATCGAATTCGCTAAAAAAGCCTTTTGGCATAAATTAGGATCAAGGTTTTTCCTGAACGACGTGAGAAATTCGACACTAGTTAGGAAAATGTCTATTTCGTAAGTGTGTGCCAATAAAATAAGAGAATTTTGTTAATTCAGACGGAAAGCAAGTTTATTTTACTGAAATTATTGTAGAATAGAAAATGATTCGTAGGACACACAGAAGATAAATATATATGGAGCACAATCAAGTAGCATTAGCACATACTCCATTATATACAGGGTATAGACAACACGTTCGGTAAATTATAATAATGTGCACAGCACTCATTATACGTGCTATGAGATTCAGGCTGGCATTTTTGCAGCAATCGGTTAAGCGTAACATCTGCAGCATCTACGTGAACAATATTTGGTCGACAAAATTGTGAATTCATTCAATCGCATTCATTCAATTCGTCAAATTGAATACACTTTCCTTATATTGTGTCTCTTTGTATAAAACTCGTTTCTTCTGTAAAAAACTACGTGTTTCGGTACAATGGACTGTTTCTCATTTTCGTAAATTATTACGAAACATTATTCTAAGCAAAAAAATGTTTTGCGGTATGCCTCTAAAATGCACTTATACACTTGCCCAAACTTCAAACCGTGCAGCCGCTTATATAAAATTGCGAATTGGCCGACGCAATATCTTCATAAAGCGATTAGAATAATGTCTTGCGTCAAAGTTGTTGTTATGAAGACGGTCCATTTCGTACATAAATACCGAATACACATGAAGAACAAATAATTCCACACATCAACTTAAATATTTAATGTGTACGTTACGTCGGTTTTAATGATAATTTCAATTTCTTTACCAGCTAATAAAACGGATAATACCAATTGGAGTTTTTATTCAAGATGATTTCGATTATTAGTTCATTATTTTTATGAACTCAAGGAAATGGGCATAGAGTATCTCGTGCATACAATGTTGTTAGAGTTTTATTACAGTGTTGTTGAAGAAATATTACTGGACATTAAGATTAATTACAGACCTTACCAGCACTATCGAATGGACTCTTCATTCTTTTATTACTCGATCTTCAATTAAGAATAATAAAAGTAATGTTTTACTTAGATTAGTCCATGCATTTTACTTCTGTAATGAAGCAATTTTAAAGCAACAATAGCCTCGAAGACGATACACTAAGCACAATAACATACATGGCAACGTAACCTGTTACTTTTGTTCATCCGACGAAGGACGTAGACTTTTACTCTCTCATTCGGAAATTTATAGCGTTTTTAAGTTTTGCTTCAGGATTAAAAAGTATATTTTCAACCCAATCCAACGATTCAAACGAAGCATTTTTTTGATAATTCAACTCGTTTCATGATTTCACTTCTCCTTTTGCCTTTTTATTTACGTCTTATATCATGGTTGTCATGAAATTTAAGTTTTTTGGAACTAACAACAGATATGTGAGCCGATTGGTGACACCGAGCCATAAAGCGTCACTTTATAATCAAAATTCGAATCAAAACAAAACTTCGAAACAAAAATCGAATGTAATTACATCATTACTGTCTATTTGTGAACAGCTCTTTACCTCTCATGTCATAACATTTTAAATGTTTCTGCTCGGTAAATGCAATATTACTTCGTCGCAAGCGACTCGGAATAATGTAAAATTTAAGTAAATAAACCATTGTAATGGTATGAGAAAGTAGCGGTCAAACTTGAGTCAAATATCTGGATTTGAGATCCAAGCGCCTGGTTCTGTGATCCAAGCATCTGGTTCTGAGATCCAAGCATCTGGTTCTGAGATCCAATCATCTGGTTCTGAGATCCAAGCACCTGGTTCTGAGATCCAAGTATCTGGTTCTGAGATCCAAGAACCTGATTCACATACCTGATCTGAGATTCAAAAACCTGGATTTGAGATCCGAGAACCTGGTTCTGATATCCAAGCGCCTGGTTCTGAGATTCAATTCTCTGGTTCCGAGATCCAAGGGTCTGGTTCTAATATAAAAGTAACTGGAAATGAAATCCAAGCACCTGAATGTGAGATCCAACACCTGGAACTGAGATCCAAGCACCTGGAGCTGAGATCCAACACCTGGAACTGAGACCCAAGCACCTGAAGCTGAGATCCAAGCACCTGGAACTGATATCCAAGCACCTGGAACTGATATCCAAGCACCTGGAACTGAGATCCAAGCACCTGGAACTGAGATCCAAGCACCTGGAACTGAGATCCAAGCACCTGGTTTTGATATCCAAGCACCTGGTTCTAAGATCCAAGCACCTGATTCTGAGATCCAAGCACCTGGTTCTGAGACCCAAGCACCTGGTTCTGAGAACCAAGCGCATGGTTCTGATATACAAGCGTCTGGTTCTGAGATCCAAGCACCTGGTTCTGAAATACAAGTAACCGAAAATGAGATCCAAACACCTGAAGCTGATATATAAGTACTTGGGACTGAGATCCAAGCACCTGGAACTGATACATCCACCAAGTATATTGTTTTGAGATTTAATCACCTGGTTCTGAGACCCAAACACCTGGTTCATATATCTGGGCGCCGGATAAGGCAAAAATTTCGGCTCACAATTTCTCAAATTCTAAACCTGGGAAGACGTTAAGTAATGTGAGGCTACATAGAAATGTCTTTTTACTACTTGACATATTGAAAATAAAAAATAAGAATCACAATGGAGCCTATGAAGCCCATAATGCTTCGCTTGCGCTTTAAATGCTCATGTCTTTTTGAGTTTCAGATCCTATTTTTTTCAGCCTCACCTTCAAATTTTTGTTTTATAAACTACATGCGTTAAAGTTAATTCTGTGAAAGTCTTAGGTTGAGGCTACTTTGCCAACGTTATCCGATAGGGGCCTTTGAATCAAACTGAATTTTGGTAATTGCTTGAGAGTTAAACAAAATTTTGCACAAATTTTGTCAGATTTGTCCTAGATTCAATTAGTTTGACGTATATTTAAGTAATTCGGCATGATTGGAAATTTGAGTAAGGTTTAGCCAAATTTGGCCCAGGTTTGGTCAAATTTAGCTCAGGTTTGGCCTGATTTGACTCAAATGTAACAAAAATTGAGTCGAATTTGACCTAATTTACCTCAAATTTGGCCTAGTTTGACTCAAATTTGGCCTAATTTAACTCAGATTTGACCATAGGCATGAGTTGAAAACGTGCACAAATGGTATAAGAAAGTAGCGGTAGAGTAATTTTCTTGAAAAAACAAATGTCATAGTGTCACTTTGTTAGCTGTAACTTTGTTAGCTGTCACTTTGACACCTGTCACTTTGTCAGCTGTCACTATGTTAGCTGTCACTGTGTTAACTGTCACTATGTTAGCTGTCACTATGTTAGCTGTCACTTTGTTAGCTGTCACTTTGGGATCTGTCAAAAAACGTGTGCAGACAGACAGCCAGAGCATTCCCATAAAGTAATAACCGCTTATTATTAATGAAAAAATTATGTAAATCATGTAAATACTTTTCCAATTTGGAATGTAAAAATGATGGAAAAATAATTAGCAAAAACCATCGTTGCTACAGTAATTATACATCTTTTTCGTATGATCTACTTAAATTGCACATTAATTTTACATAAGTTATCCATGAAATTTGCATGAAACATACACAAAATTTACATTATTCTTACATCAAAAATATAATTTTGCCGAGTATAATTTTGAAATACACCCCACAGGTAAGATTTCTTAAATGCTTCAGATAAGCAATGACGGAAACCTCATTTTAGGCTACACTTAACGAATAAATAGGGCGAATTTTTGAGAGTTCCTAAGCTATAAAAAGACAAAAACGTCATCAATACAACACTGAATCAGCTTACTTTACGAGATATCATGCTGTTGTGGCGACATCATTTCTCGCCATGAGGATTTTTTTCCCGCGATGATTTATCGTTGCTTGACGTGACGAGTGGAATTGTATTCCTAGCCTTACAAGTCGCATCTCCATTTTTCTCATATTCCGTTACATTTTTGCAATATGGCAACAAAAAAACACTTTGACATGAAATTATTGTAACTCACGGTGTACATAAAATGTCTGCTAGAAAATGATCAGATGCGCTTTCACAATCACGAAATGAAAATCCAATAAAAGCCAAACTATTCAATAAATCACAATACAGCAAACGATCACGTCTCTCAATTTTACCAATAATATTAGAAAACACCAATAAATTCCAAAATATACAATATTCCGATTAAGAAATCAATGCACTTGAATACTTTTGTTATATCTTCCTCTTTTTCAAGCATTCACTTTGTATTCATGGCATTTCGATCTATACACACAGAGCTCTGGATATACATTCAACGATGATGATGATGCACGCTCAATTGAACAAAGATTATTGTATTTAAATCGAATTTTATCGACACAGACTTAAACTGGAAATCCACTCCATTTAAATGAAAATCGAGTAGCGACTTTTTTTTGGATTTTTTTGTTAGTGCTGGCATCCATTCGATATATTCTCGAAACCACCTACCAGATTCCATTTCCCATGCTTCTAAACTAACCTTCCACCTTTAATTGAATACATTGGAAATTTATAATGTGAATTCCATGTTTTTTTGACGAAACATTTTCGATTTTCCTATTTTTGATTTACTGATTCTGTTAATGCTGTTTTCGAATGAGAGCAGAAAAGGGGAAAAAAAGAAAATACACCAAGTGAAGTAGAGGTGTTGAGTGATGCAGCTGTAAATAGAGAATTCCATCGCTTCGACAAATGAAAACAGCTAAGGAATGATTCATAAAAGACGGACGTTGTGAAAGGGAAGGAGGCAACTTGAATAAGACGAGAAAGGAGAGAAATGTCGAGTTTTGTACTATAGGATGGAAAAGATTTCGTACAAAGAACAACGTCAGCTATGTTTTCCTTTATCGCCGTAGTTTAGTAAAGTCCAATTTACCGCACTGTTTGTGACATGATGATCCGTCTCGTTCAAAATCGATTTTTTGGATTTTCTACGGGTGGTATGCATTCCTCGCCTTCGACTCAAGTCTAAACAACAAATTTCCCACGAAGACAGTACAAAATTTGTCATGCTTACGCCCGGAAGACATTATAGGTATAACTATTTTTAGCCGCTAATAAGGGAGGAGAGAGTAACAAAAAACTAAAAAATGTGAGTACCGAAATACGTAACAGCCTCGGGCTTCGAAAATTGCGTCAGACCGGGCCGGGATTCTAGTTCTCGTGGAATTTTATTTTGAACAGATAGCAAAACTTCATTTTAGACATTGCATTTAAGATTCATTTCACCATGGTATGAAAAGATACATCAAAATAGGTCGAATACTCGTAACATGCATCCAATGCATGCATGGTTTATTACTTGCGGTTTACAGATTCATGTTACCATGAAAATGCATTTTTTTTTTGTAGAAAATCAATAAGTTAATGACGAATCATAGAATCAGGTTTTTCGACCGATTGTGGATTAATGTTCGGTCAATGTATTGAAATGGCATAAATAATAATGTGATAGCTCCAAGGTCATGAACAGCAACACAAGATTTACATTACTTTTGTTATTATTCACATAATTATGAGGAAAAAAGTGTATGCTCGACTACACCAATCCCACGATGTAGAGGACTGTCAATTTAAATCTTTAATGAAGTGTATGAAGCAATGGCATTTTCTTAGCTATTTTTATAGAAAAAATGGTTGAGCAAGTTTTTATTGAAAATAGTTTCAATTTAATTATTTTCTTATCAAACAGATTAGTCGGTAAATATAGTAATAAAATTTTGAAGTGAGAAAATTGAATAGTTTGTCAAACTGATATAGACCCGTGCGCCGAGTGTACGGCGGAATAGTAAAGGCAAAATACTAAACATGCATATTTGATGTATTTATGATGTATTTTTGATGTATGAGTGTTGCAAAGGTTGTATTAGTGGTGTGTTGTTGTTGGTTTGGTGTCGTTTACATCCACATAACTTGTACAAAGCTAATACATACTAATACATCACTAGTACATCACTAGTACATCACTAGTACATCACTAGTACATCACTAGGACATCACTAGGACATCACTAGTACATCACTAGGACATCACTAGGACATCACTACTACATCACTAATACACCATCAGTACATCTATACATGGTAAATTTGTACTGGTGATGTATTAGTGATGTACTGGTGATGTATTAGTACTGTAGAAGAGATGTGTATATGGCAGAAATTTGTGCAGAATTTTTTACATCGCACATGCAATTCATACATCATGAACACATCAAATATATTACACTAAAACAACAACACATCACTAATGGAACCTTTAAAACACTCATACATAAAAAATACATCATATAAATACATACATCAAAATACAACACTAGTACATAACTAAATCATCACGAGTACAAATTTATCATGTATCGATGTACTGGTGATGTATTAGTGATGTACTAGTGATCTACTGGTGTGTGTGCTGGTGTTGTATTGGTGATGTATTAGTGTTGTACAAGTTATGTGAATGTATATGACACCAAAACCATAGCAACACACCACTAATACAACTTTAACAACACTTAACGTCAAAAATACATCACAAATATATCAAAAATACATCGAAAATACATGAAATTTAGTATTTTGCCCTTTATTATTCCACCATACACTCCGTGCGCCGCGTCGACTGACGCTGACGGAAGTGTATTTAACGCTAAGCATTCTCTCATCTCTTGTCCACCTAATATGATAGTTTGAGCCAAATGAATATTTTCCAAGTCCGTCGTATGCTGACTATCGAGGGAACTTGTGACAATCACTATGAACATTCCTTTAGTAATTTTTTTTCCTGCGTATTTAAGTTTCAGTAAGGCAGCTATAGAATAACATCAATGCCTACCGTCCACAGCCGAGTTTCAGTGTTTATTTTTCTAAGATGAATTCGATTTTGCGTTTAAAAAAATGTGGGAAGAAGACATTATTGCTTTTAACTTTACACAACCATTCGACAATCTCGTAATCTAATTCAAGACAGTTTGTATGCTAGCGTTATAATTATCTTATGACTGTAAATACACGCCTACAAATTCATTGGAGTTACTAATAAAATGTTTCATATCTTTGCGCATGCATAAGGAATGTTTGCGTTTTATTTTTGATTTTTTTAATCGCGTCTTTATTGTTACGTTGAATGAAAGCTGGAAAATTTCTGAAGCAACAATCAAAATCCAAGAATTCATGTTTTAAAATAAAGACAGAAAATAGCGGGATCTCACTCCTTTATATTAAAAAGCAAACAAAGTTCGTGAAACAAGTATCCTGTCTTTATTGCCAGCTTCATACTGTAACTGGAGAAATATATGAAGAAATTTTGTAAAATTATTTTTGTATTCTTTCATTTTTTTCTCTTTTGGTTTTTTTCTGTTTTGCATATTTAATAACCCCGAGCAAAAACAACTGAAATTAGTTTAACTTTAACCAAAATTCACGAAAGTCATAAATTTAGAAGAATTTTTACATCCATTTCTTCATCACGGCAACGACTTATGTCAAAGTATGGTGAATTTTATGTCACGATGCTCAAGCACGTTATATCATCAAATAGAATTTATGCATTACGTCGCGTCGTGAAATTCACTTTGGTGTGACATGAACCTACGTCCGTCGCTCTAAAAGCTTGAATTGTCATTTCTGAGCCCTCGCCTTATTCAATACTCTCCTCACACATAAATATAATGCAACCATGTACCGCGCCGTTTAGTTGACGTTACTTGAAATATTTCCGATCTACACCTCCCCTCCCATTAGGTACTCTCCATTTTGACGTCATTTGAGCCAAAGTATATAAACGCTGAAGGTAGCGCAGATCCACAGTTAGCCGTGGAGTCCAAGTTTGCAGTGAATATTGTTTTTGTCATGTTGTACACATTAGAGATGAGCGATGACTATTTTTCGAAACCCGACCCGGACCGAACCCGACCCGATAAAATTTTTTGAAACCCGAAACCCGAATTGTTTCAAAACCCGACCCGGACCGAACCAGACACTCAAGTTTTTCAAAACTCACAACTCAAATTACTTCGAAACAAAAATTATTTCAAGGCCCGACGGACGTCTCCATTCTTCACGGATCTTAGACTAAAATAAAATTCGTGTAATGTAAGATGACAAAATTTAAACGAGTTTTGTAAAAAATAAAAATTCAATAAAGGATCCGAACCCGACCCGATAAAATTTTTCGAAACCCGAAACCCGAACTGTTTCCAAACCCGGCCCGGGCCGAACGCGACCCGATTAACTCGAAACCCACGAACCCGAAAGAAACAATTCGGGTTCGGGTCGGGTTTTTCAAAGTTTCGGGCAACCCGCTCATCTCTAGTACACATATGGAATTCGGTTGCGTCAAGTTGCAGCTAGTTATAGCAACTTGACGAAGCCAATTTCATATGAGTGCAACATGACAAAAACAATATTCACCGCAAAGTTGGACTCCGTATTTCTTGTGATTCCCTCAGGATCTGCGTTACCTTCTCTGTTTATATGCTTTGATTTGAGGACCTTCCCTTAAGAACAAAGTGAATCATTTAATTTCCTCCAAAGTAAGGTGAACGCCTCTGGTCAAAATACGAGAATCTAAGGCCAAAAGTCTTTGCATTCTTTCCATGACTAGTTCGCCGCGAAACAAAAATTGACATTGGCTGAAACAAACGCGAGCCGAGATCAACTGAGAACAAATTTTGCCACCGCGCCGGTGAATTTTTACCGGCGCACATCTCTCAATAATACAATTTGCGCGGCTCGAGACTCAAAACGCAATGATCATAGCCGTCAGATTAACAAATTTAAAATGCTCAAAATATTCAAATTATGCTTTTATTGGTGAAAAGCACTTCGTGCTTCTATAAAAGAAAATTATCAATCGATAAATATGGGTGCTACTATGCATGTCAATATCTGACTCTAAAATGTGCTAAGAACGTATTTTGAATATAAAATTTTGCAGCGAGGGAAAAAACAATTTTCTCGGTACATAGAGTGATATCCTAATTTTGCTTTAATGATCATCTCCATTGTGTATCATATGCAGCAAACACATTAAAGCTGCTATCCTTTCGCTGTAATATTCCAATATAATAAACGACACATGAATTTCAAGGAAACTTTCCGCACATAATTTATCTATAACCCTCCCATATCATCATCAAAATTCTTGAATATCCCACCCAATACGCAACGTATACGAACATTAAACCAGTGCACGATATTGTACGTTTTATAAGTATCTCAAAATTCTACATAAACACGGTGTTTCAGCACCATATACCAAAGTTCCACATTATTTTACGCTTTAAACCAAAAAAGCTTTTCTACAATATTTTGGCATGCGGCGTCAAATATCATAAACATTTCCCTTGTTTTTATAGATTGTTTACGTTCAAATGTAAACAATCCTCTACTAACGTTTATATATCTATGTATTCGATGGCACATTTCATAATATTTGCATACATTTCACGTAATACAACGTGTATTTAGTATCCAAAAAAATAAGCTTTTTAAAATAATATATCAACATATAATGTGAAAGTGAGGACGGGGTGGCCATGCTTTCTACATTACAAGATAATGATTACATAGAGGCGGTACAATGTTACGAATCACAAATAGAATTCATGTGTTGCAAATCTTACTTAATTTTCAGAAATAGACAAATTTTCAAATTTGTTTAGAGATATAAACCAAGAGCTTTCAGGTAATGAGTACACATAATATTTTACGCCATGTAGAACAACTATATTATAATTTCAAAGTAGATGTATTGTTTACGAACCGGGAACCACTTGGGAAAATTTGGTGAATTGGGGAAAGCTGACTGCCATATTTATAATATGTAGTAATAATGGATATAAAAGATATGCTACTGTGTAAAAAGTGAGGGTGGGTAATTGATGGATCTAATCACTTATAGCCGGAAGCCGAAGGGATATGAAATATGTTACATCATTCGCTCTGAAATGCCAATTGGTTACTCTTTTATTACTGACAGTTTTCAAATGACTTTAAGGCTGAACGAAGCTGATCCCGAAGAAAAAGCCACGTCTTTCTGCAACGGATACCAGATTTTAATCGCCTTCGACAGAGAAAGAAAGCAATGACAAGTAAAATATGAACTTAAGGCTGTCTACAGGGTGGGATTCTCTTGCCAATACACCATAGTGTATGGTGGTGAATTCTCTCATTTGGAAGCTGGATGATGAAGGAATCTATGCGCAAGGCTATTCGGACGATCTGACGATTCTAGTCAGAGGCAAATTCGAAAGCACGCTAGGAGACCGAGTCAGAGCTTCATTGAGGGAAGTGAAGAAATGGTGTGATGAGAAAGTTCTGAGAGTCAACCCAAACAAAACAGATCTGGTGCTATTCAGCAGAAGGCTATCGGGCTCAGATTTTGTGGGTAAGATGAGGCTCTTTAACAAGACCAAGGAACTGACTTCACAGGTAAAATACCTAGGAGTGACGCTTGATAGCCAGCTAAACTCGATTGCTCATGTCAAAGATAAAGCGCAGAAGGCTCTAGCGGCTTTTTGGCTACGTAGAAACTCTTTCGGGAGGAGCTGGGGCATGAAGTCTAAGGGCATTCTGTGGTTGTACGAGGCTGTGATTAGGCCCATGCTTAGCCACGGTTGTGTGGTACGGTTGCCTAGGCTGGAAGTTGAATGTGCGCGTAAGTTGCTAAGTGAAATTCAGAGGCTTGTTTGCATTTGCATTATTGGTGCTGTGAAAACAACAGCAACCGCTGCCATGGAAGCGCTACTGGCCCTGCCACCGTTAGAGGTGGTAATCAGAGCTAGAGCTTTTGCTGCCGCAGACAGGCTGGCGCAAAACGGTATATGGGATCATAATTTTCGAAGTGGACACGCGAAAATTATCAGAATGATCTCTGACCCGATTTGCCAAGAGACGAGATGACGCCGCCAAGAATCGACTGCACAAGGCGATTCGGCGTAAGAATTCCGAGTAGGCAAGAATGGCTAGATGGCTGGCCTGCTGGCCTACCCGGCGACTGAGTGGTAGAATTTACAGATGGATCGAAGACATCTATAGGAGCGGGTGTTGGGGTGTACGCCCTGAACTCGGAGAAAGGAAATCAGTTCCATCTGGGAGCCTTTGCGAGTGTCTTTCAGGCAGAAGTTTTCGCAGTGCTCGTAGGAGCTCGCGAAGCACTGCGGGAGGGCGAGCATGGAAAGCAGATCCTTATATATTCAGACAGTAAGGAGATGATCGGAGCACTGGTTTCACCAGTTACCACTTCCAAGCATGTGAAAGAGTGTAAGGATTTCTTGAACTCGATAGGTCAGAATATTCAGATCACTCTGGTCTGGGTACCCGGACACTCGGGAGTGGAGGGAAATGAGAGGGCGGACGAGCTAGCCAAGGCGGGTGCTATGGCTCTCGAGAACGGCCCTGAACCGTATCTGCAGATTGCTCGATCAGTCTGTTTGAAACCACTGAGAGATTGGGTGATGCAAAGGCATGCGGAGTACTGGAATAAGTAAGAAGGAGGCGTTCATACAAAGCGCTTCTTCCTGAAACCCAATTTGGATTATGGAGATGCTAAGTTCTACATATAGAAAGAGAGATGTTACCTCTTTCGAGGTTGATACAAATCTGATTTTATTCAAAGAAAACATCGGTATTTATACTATTCATAGAATCCAAAGGATTCTATGATTACAACGGATTTAAATGTTTATTTCTGATTGCTATGATCTGTGTCACCACAGATACTTCCCCTCCTTGAAAATTCTGATTTGGTCTATGATTTGAATTTGGTTATCGGTTCAAGGTTCGCCAAAATTGCCAAAGATTTTCATTTTTGAATGGTTGGGAATTGTCAAAAATTCTTGTTGTTCCATGGTGATATGCCAAAATTTTGATGTTTCTCCAAAAAGTGTTTCTTGATTTCCATAAAATATACTTGGAAGGGAATGTATATTTTAGCGGTATGATGATGTTGTTTGAATTCCTGTTATGGAATGGAATTTGTGGTGGTTGAGACTGATAAATGTAGCATATGTAGGACTGCTAATTGGTGTATCGGTATACAAGCAATTGCATGGAAAAATTTGGCTAGAAAAACTAACATGAATTGCCTTGTTGTACAAGCTATGAAACTTGTGAGGTTTGTACAAGAAGGATCTTGTAAGTTGTCAAAGAAGATGTTTTTATTGTTTCTTCTTGAATTTGGTTGAAGCTTAGCAAGAATTTAGGTGTTTAATTCTTATTGCTGCCTTTGGTTTGCCTTAGGAATACGCACTAAGAACGAAATGTTTTGATGGCAGAAAATTTTGGAAAACATTTCGACTAATACACTGGCATGTATGTTGATGCCGTCAAGGTTTCATTGTAAACACTGGATTAAGTTCCGGAAGTGTTTGATTGCCTTGAGAAATTTGTTAACCTGTACAGGATTTTGGGGTTTGTGTACCAGATTTTTGTTTGCTTGATTGTTTTGTAAGTGATAGTTCAAACTTGTAGTTTTTTTAGCTAAAAGTCTTTTTATTGAGCTATCACTTAAGGTTGTAGGTTATCAACCTAAAAATTAAGTTTCGGATGTTGGTGAAACTGAGTTGGTGTAACAAAAATCAAAGTTGTATATTTCACAGTGAAATCATACAGTGTTTTTGATTTTTGTTTTTTAAGAAGAGTTTTTGACAAACTTAGCAAAAATGAAATTTGAGTCCCCTACACGTTTTGTTTAATAAGTAGAACGGTCTGGCTTTAGTGAATATTTCTTTGAAGAAAAGAAAGGGATTCAGCTCAGAGAACGTAAAACGTTTTGCAAGACGTGGGATCCACTTCAGCTTCAGAAGAATTACGAACTAATTCGGTTGGAATTAGTGACTGAAAAAATCATTTAGCTGTGTTTGAAAGAAACGAGTTCTCAAAAGATTTGATTTTTGTTGTTTAGTTCTAAAAAGAAAATTTTGATGGTTTGATGTCCAAAATTGTTAAGTGAAATTTTGTTGGTAAAATTTTGATTTGCAAGATGGTATTGTTTTGACAATGTAGTTTTAGATAAATACAAAATCGTAAAATGTCTCGTTCCTACACAGCAATACCTGGAACAGATGGAACGTACATCAATTCAGTAGTGTTAACTGAAAGGACGATTGGTATTTTGAAAAATTTATTTGTCAAAATTGCAAGTATTTGTCCGAAAGTTGTTTTGTTAGAGGACTAAAATTTTGAAAATTAACTGTGAAGTTAATTTTTGTTCCAAAAAGTTTGGTTTTTTGGTGACTTGTTGGTTTTTAGTTACTGATGGTAGTAACTAAAATGATTTTCAGTGACAACATTTTTTAGCCGAAAATGGTTGGTAGAAACTATTTTAGCTTAAAATTATTTTATAACTTTTTGCTTAAAAACTATGTTTTTTAGCTTAAATAGTAAAATTTTGAAATTGAGTTTGTTGATGGTAAATTCAATTTGAAAAATGTTGTCTTATTGATTTGAATCATTAGATCAAAAATGACAATTGAATTGTGTTGATGATTTGAGCGGTTGATTTGAATGTCAACTGTCAATTTGGATCTTCGGCAATTTTTAATTCATTGGTATGTTCTGACTACAGAGGCCGAAAAGTTGTAAACGACTACTTACAGAATCTTGTCTGAACTGTAGAAAGTTTAATGTTGCTGCCTGGTCAAGGCGAATGCTATGTGAGCATTTTAGTCCTTGAAAGCAGTGGTTGAAATTTTGTGTAAGCAAAACATTGTTTATTGCAACTAAGTTAGTTGTTAATTAAATTATATGGAGATGCTAAGTTCTACATATAGAAAGAGAGATGTTACCTCTTTCGAGGTTGATACAAATCTGATTTTATTCAAAGAAAACATCGGTATTTATACTATTCATAGAATCCAAAGGATTCTATGATTACAAGATTTAAATGTTTATTTCTGATTGCTATGATCTGTGTCACCACAGGATTGGCCAAAGGTCTGCTAGAGATGGGCAGGAATCGCATAAGGAGAGTGGTCGGAGCGATTACTGGACACTGCGTCCTAAACGGGCACATGAAAAAGATGAGGCTTTCGGCACCTTCCAGATGTGCGTGCGGATCAGAAGAAGAAACGGGTATTGACGTGATATGCGAATGCTCCAAGTTCTTTCAACTGAGACGCAAGCTGCTGGGAGGCTACGTCGTGCAACCATCAGATGTTGTCCAACTTGGACCTGGTATTTTGAACAGGTTGTTGGTGTCAACGGGAAGGTTTGCGTGATTTAAATGATGATTGGGTTGGGAACAAAGGCTCGCAAGATCTGTGTTCCAAGATCATTGACATGATCGCCCGAACTGATAATTCGAAGAAAAAAATTTTGAACTTTGACATTTGGTGTTTCAATTTACTCCTTTTACTAAACAGATTGTATTTCACTCTACTGAGTCTTATAATGTCAAGGTTTTAAATACATATTTCTGTTTTTCACGGGTCGACAGAGCCAAATCAGAAGCAATCAGAACGTCTTAAGATAATTTTTCCTGGAAAACCGCATTGATTTTCTTTCCAACGACACACCACATGAGCTATTTGATAAAGAGTTGGGTTTTTGGTATCGATTACAGTTTTCTGGAGTTTTTGAGCTCCACACGTTAACTGGAAACTTCAAGAAACAACTTTTTCTAGGGAAAGCCACGTTCATAGCCTTTCCAACGACACCCGACATGAGACATTTGGTGATGAATTGGAATTTTAGCGACTAGAGTTCGAGTACTTTTCACGTCTTTACCGGCAATTTTGAAGTTTTTCGACCAGCAGATTTCAGTATCAAGCGTTTAATGTCTTAACGCAATTTCTCCTGGAAAGCCGCTATCATTACCTTACCAACGACACTCCACTCGAGAAATTTGGCGAAAAATTGAATCTACGGTAGACATTTGAGTGAAGGTGATGGTTTAAGCATCGAAATAGTAGGAAAAAGTAGCGTCAAAAAATCAGCCCTACGGATGGTAACGCAGGGTAGAATGTGCTGTTAAAAGGGAACGCTGTGTTTTATCTCAATTTATTATGGATAGTGTACTAAGAGTGAATGAAATGAAAATAAAGTTCTCCCTTAACATACCGCTGAAATTAGCCATAGATACAAGGAGAATGATCTGATTGGAATCAACTGAAACCTGTTTTGAACTCTATTTGAGTCCCTCTTTTCAAAATACGCTTTTTTTGGGGAGCACTGTAGATTAAACTTTATAACGGCTCATTAGACCCGTCTTTTCATCTTTTTCCATCTGGATCTTCGAAACATCTATTTCCATCGTCGATCCATCTGTTTCCATTTTGGATTGTTCTATTTCCTTCTACATCACGGTGAGCTTGAACGTATAACTTCGAAAAGTCGCTGCCCATCAGATTTTATTGCTGATTAAGAAAGAGGGGTCCCCTACGAGCTCGGAACTACTTTTAGTGAAATAAATTTTCCGGAAAATTTTTTTGAAAGTCGATTTTTGTATAAAAGACCACCATCATCGGGAAGCTTTTCGCACTTCTCTAGCTCCCGGTGAGAGTGTTTAGCAACAAAATAATTTTTGTGAATTAGCCTATAGTCTAAGCTTTCTAATGATATCGAACATGTCATGCATTTGTTGCGACAAGTATCTTTTTTTGTTGAATCTTGTGAGTCAAACTCAAGGAACTTGCAAATATTCAAAAATGATCAAGTAAAAAGCTATTTTTGTCTCACAAAACTGCAATATTTACGTGTGTGTGTAAAGTAAATAAATTCAAAAACCCGACCCGACAAATTGATTCGGGCTCGAATCGGGTTTTTAGTCGAGTTGAGTTTTGGACAACCCGCTCACCTTTGGAACATGTATGGGCCCTATGTCCGAGGATGAGTAAAATTGTTAACCCTTATCCAGGCAAACGTCAAATTTTTTTTCGAAAACTCCAAATTTATTCGAAGATTCCTTTGTCAGGACTTTGCAAAATTTGGGATATTTCGAAGATTGAGAAAGTTTTCGAAGATACAAAATATTTTTCGGAAAGTCTGATTATTTTGTCCAAATACTTTTGGAGAACCCAAATTGAATGTATAACGTAGAAAGGGTTTTCGTAATTTGCTTCTGCGATCAATAACATTATGCAAAAGCTGAGTTTTTTTTTAAATTCGTTTGAAAACCTAGAAATCTTCATACCCATAAAACATAATGTCACACTGTGTAACACAACTAACGTCAAGGTGAATTTCTGGAGTTTCACACCATAACACAATTGTGTTTGTCAGGATTTTACACTGTCCTTTCTGTATTTTCGTTGCGCACGGGTACCAATTTATCGGCATCTTTACACTAACACGTTTCTACACCATAAGATTATGAGCTCATAAATTGCCCACATAATTGCACTTCGCATATTTATTGCATTAATTTTTTCAAACACGTCATAAAAGATTCATTCATATTTAAAGCAATATTTTCATGAAGTACATTTTATTTTCACATACTAAACATTTTTCAACACTTAACATAGACGTGCTTACGATTATTTAACAGCTTTGACAAAGAAAAAACTCCTAAATTCAAACAAAAAATTATGAATAAAAGGAACTTATTACATTAATTTATGATGTGCCCTTGAGTGTGCTGCTTTTTAAATGTAATGCCGTTAATTAAGCATTTCATATTGTTATCAAAAAAAAGGTCTTTGCATATCATCATTTATATGGAAGAATCCGTGGTTTTTATTTGATAAAATTATTCAAATGAACAAAGAAACAAGAAAATATTTTCGTTATTTACATTTTTCATTTTGAAGATACAACAATAAAAAGCTGCCAGTGTAAGTTATAAATTTAGAGCAAAATTAAAAACGATTGAATTTATGAGGTAAATTACATTATAAATGTTTACATTTGAAAATTAGATAGATTTTTACGAAAATTTAAGTATTCAAGAAAATTTACATTTTCAAGACAATTAGATTTTCACGAAAATTTACATTTTCAAGAAAATTTACATTTTCAAAAAAATTTACATTTTCAAGAAAATTTATATTTCCAAGAAAATTTACATTAACAAGAAAATTTACATTTCCAATAAAATTTACATTTCCAAGAAAATTTACATTTCCAAGAAAATTTACATTTCCAAGAAAATTTACATTTCCAAGAAAATTTACATTTCCAAGAAAATTTACATTTTCAAAAAAATTTGCATTGTCAAGGAAATTTACATTTTCAAGGAAATTTACATTTTCAAGGAAATTTACATTTTTAAGGAAATTTACATTTTTAAGGAAATTTACATTTTCAAGAAAGTTAACATTTCAAAAAAATTTACATTTCAAAAGAAAATTTACATTTTTGAGGTAAATTACATTATAAAGGAAATTTAAATTTTCAAGGAAATTTACATTTCCAAGAAAATTTACACTTTCAAGAAATTTTACATTTTTAAGAAAGTCTACATTTCAAGAAAATGTACATTTTCCAAATAATTTTAATTTTCAAAAAAAAATTACAGTTTCAAGAAAATTTACATTTTCAAGGAGATTTACATTTTCAATGAAATTTACATTTCCAAGAAAATTTACATTTCCAAGAAAATTACATTTTATACATACATTATACATACATTTATACATTATACATTTTATGAAAATTTACATTTTCAAGAAAATTTAAGTTTTCAAGAAAATTTAAGTTTTCAAGAAAATTTAAGTTTTTAGGAAAATTTTCATTTTCAGGATGAAATTTTCAAGGCTTATAGCGAAATAGCTCAAAATTTCGCTATCGCTATTCGCTATAGCGAAAGCGATAGCGTTTCCATTTGTCAAATAGCGACAGCGATAGCGACTTTTTCGTTAGTTTCACGCTATCGCTATCGCTATTTTTCATATGTTTGAATATTACAAATTTCTTCGTTCTGCTATTGAAAAATCATTAGGAAACATTCCCGGAAGACACTACCTGCGTATTTATAAGCAAAGGTATATTGCTTATATCGAAATGAGACCTTTCGAAGGTCCTCATCTGTTTCATTAATTGATTTCCATTTTGAATAGCGATAGCGACGCTATTTTATTTCAATAGCGCGGCAGCCTTGAAAATTTTCATATTTACATTTGCACAAATGTTAGTTTTCATGAAAATATAGGCCCTCACGGAAATATACATTTTCAAGGACATTGAAATTCAGAGCTCTGTTTTGAATTCGTTGTGTTTCATATATATATTATATTATATATTATATTATATTATATTTCATATATATATTATATGTGTTTCATAAATTAGTATAATTAAATATTTCAGTTTTTAGTATTAGTACATTACTATGTGAGGGATGTAATTTGATATCTCGTATCCAGATGAGTAAAAGTATCCGAGGGCGGCAGCCCGAGGTACTTTTACTCATCGTGATACGAGATATCAAATTATTTCCCGAATGTAGTATAGCGTTTTACTATGCGAGTGATGTAGAGGGTGTTGCCTATACATGTAATAGCCTCATTACATGCACGTGTATAAAACTCACTCAAATATTTGAATTTAAAAAGACGCTCGTAGTTAATGTTATATCCCACCCTGTCGTCGCACAACTTGCATATGACATTAGACAATTTGTGTCAAAGAGCTGTTAAAAATAACTTTATTGCGAAAATGTGGAATTTTATGTGATACAAACCAATGTTATGATTCTTTCACTGTACCATATTTTACATTAAACAGAAACAAAGAGTTTCCGGCAACTTCCTCACCCATAAATGTTAACAAAACTCCCAGTCTACTAACTCAATAATCCGTTATTGTTTAATTAACTTAAAAAATGTGGATAAAATCTGCGTGTGTAGCCTTTTGTTGTAGATTCTAATGAAAATGAATCGAAAATTAATAACAAAGCCAATAACGGTCGTACATCATTTTGTTAAATTTATTGTTCAAATTCATTTTACAAATTAATTATTTATTTTAATCAACTGCCGCATAGTACACAAAATACAATAAATAATTTCCATACCATTTATTAACCGGATATTCAATTCCTTTTTAATTTGTTATTTAGATAATAATGAAACCAATTAATATAATTCGACGATAAGAGCATTATAGTTAACTGAAATCAAAACTTCTGACAACAGCAGGGTACAGAAAAATTGCCGAATTTCATTTTCAATTTTCTAATTAACACATTTTATCGGCAGATCTACTCATATTCTCAAACATGCTGTGTTTCAAAATACAAATTTCCATTATAAAATTGAAATAGCTGTGACGAGAGCATATTTATTTGAATTAGAGTTAATTGAAATGTTAACGTGAAAAACACGTTAATTATTTCGGAAATTTCTTTGAGCAACACCGACCGGTTGTTTCTATTGTAGTTTATTTCTCCCAAGAGTTACACTTTTTCCGAAAATGTTTTCATCAAATTATTTTTCCGAAAGTTAAAGGAAGAATTTATTTTAACTTAAACTTAAATAGTTCTAGATTTAGAAATGAAGAAGGCACCTGAGGCTTGGTGCTGACTTGAAAAAAAATATTGCCATAAAGCCATAATAATGCGGTGGTCCCAATAGATGTTTACCACTAGGCTTCCCTCTATGTTCCCAGTGCTCCGTCCTTAAGGAAAACGAATTCACTTTCGGGGAAATATTCAAACATATGCAACTGCGGGATAATTTTTTTATCTTCGAGGGGGAGATTAGCATCCCGAACGGAAGGTGAGGGATGTATTTTCCCGAGAGGATAAACAAATTATCTAGCAGCTGCATATGCTATTTTATTCACTAAAGCAACAATCCAACGAAACAAAGTTTGAAACCAACAATTAATGTATAATTTGACACCCTAGGGAAGCACTGCGGTGAATAAAAACATTTAGAAACAAAAGATAATTTTACCTGTGAAATTACCTTTTCTCCAGAGGTAATTTTCAGCTGTTTGTTGCATGAAAAGCTACAATCTTATCAGGTGATTCAGGGTAAATCACATTACCTATAGACAAAATTACCTTTTAAATGCACTCATGCACAAGCTGTTTAGCATCATCAAATATAATAAGAACACTACGAACATCTAAGAACACTTTTTACATCTACAAAAATTTCTAATTTCCTTTGATTTTTAAATAATTTTCTTTTTACTCATAATTAGGCTGTGATTTACTGCCTCTTGCCATTAACAATAACACACAACATCCGATTCTATTATTGGTTTCATTGTTTGATTATTAATATGAAAAATACCATGCTGCGACAGTCGCTGCGACAGTCAGTGGTGGTAAAATTTCCATACAGAAATTCTTTCTTTTTATTGAATTTCATTCACGCATTCTTAGCTTTATGTAATTTTAATACGAGGCAAGTATAGACGTGACATTTGAATGGAAACTCTATATGGAGTCTTCAATAATAAACGTTAAGTTAATGTTCACGTCTACTCGATTTGAAGAAGCTATGTTTATGAATGATGTTCCAATCAATATGTGGTAACAAAGTTGAATGACTTTGCTATGTTCTCGGGCGTCCAGGGATAAAATATCAATTTACAGTATCGTGTATCCATAATTGGTTACTACCACATGCGGTGTTTGCTATAGAGTTTTGATACGAAGAGTTACTCTGCGGTGAAAACATGAAATGCTTACAAAAAGAATTTCATACGGTTAGACATTCTACTCTACTACAGTCGATTAAATTTGCAAACGAAATAGTAGATACTTTCGAGAAAATCGTCAATTTTATTTCATGTAGAATAAACGGAACACTGAGAAAAAAGAAATAACGAATTCCTATTGTGGGGTTAGAGCACTCTCCTTAACATTAGTAACTACTTATTTTATTCAAATAAAATGTTCTGTCCGCACAGGAAGTCGTGAATTAGGAGTTCCATTAGAACACTACAAAAACATGCGCTGAGAGAATCCTTGAAGCGGACAGTTAAAGTAGAATAGAGTGAAAGAAACATAAAAATATATTTATGGAATGTACATCAAATGTGCGAAGTTCAATGTTCTTGAGAATATGTACATAAAATGTACAAAAAATGTGCCTGTAAAGTGGTACATATTTCGATGTACATAAAAAGCACATTTTTTGTGCTATTAAAACTCGAAATTATTGCAAACTGGAAATTATTGCACTAGATCACATGTACAGTTTTCACACATTTTATGTACGTGATAAGGTGTACACTATTCCTATCACATTGAATGTACCAAAAATGTGCTTGTGATGTAGCACATTTTTCGATGTACATAAAAAGCACATTTTTTGTGCTATTAAAACTCGAAATTATTGCACTAGATCACAAGTACGTTTTACGCACATTTTATGTGCGTGATAAGGTGTACACTATTCCTAGTTTGTTTAATTTTCATTTACTAGCATCTTCCAAAACTTTTTCTCTCAGTACTTTCTATAATTTAACACTATATACAAATTTAACACACCGACACATAAGTATCCGGTGGCACAATTGGTAAAGCAATCGACTCATATTCCCGAGCGTCTTGGGTTCAAGAACCGCAAATGGCAGAAATTTTTCTAATAAAAAAATGAGAGCTTGGCATAAAAAATCTAGATGGAGGACGTAACGATCATCAGAATAAGAAAAACCGAAATAGAAAAGTCGGAAAACTAAATAAAATTTTCCTTTCTTTTCTTACATACCATTATATGTACATGAAATGTGCTAGTAATTGACACTAATAAGTACATTAAAGGTACATTAGTTGTGTATTTAAAGTGTTTTAAGTGTACATTAGATGTACTATCTAATTCACATTTAATGTACATTAAATGCACTTCACGTTCCAAAGAAAAGAAAGGTAAGGGCGCTTTTTAATACACATTAAATGTGTTGCAATTGGAGCACATAAAATGGGATCAGCACATTTTCCGATGGCACTTTATGTACATTTCGTGGGGTCAATTGTTATCTGAGCGAAAAATTTCTTGAAATTCATAGGAAATTTTTGATGTTTTTTATGGAATTTCGGTAAATTTGAGGGAATTTTTCCCATATATTGGAACCATCATAGATGACATGACACTAGGTTTGTGTGCAATTTACCAGTGACACAGTTAAACTTTGGTAACGAAAGGATCTCTAAGAAGAATCCATGGTAACGAAAGGAAGGGAGCAAAAACGCTCACAAAAAAAGTTGCGGAACTAGTGGAATGACAGAAAAGAATTGTAACTAAATCCTTACTAAATCATTTCCAATGGGCCGTTTTATTGCTATTTAATTCTCGATTCGCATGAACTGTTCGGTCACATAACTTAACCTTGAACATTATTCACAATTTTTTCATTGATTCTCATTTACATCTTTTTCAAATGAAGAGAACATTATCTTCGTCTGTTGGATTTCTCACAATTTCATCTTTTATGCTTATGTTCAATAAAACCATTTAATTTAAACTAACTTTATTTAAAAGTTTACAAGTCGAATAAGCTCTTTACGTGCTAAATACCATTGAATATCCTTTACAACATGGAACCGCAGTCAAAACATTTATTTAAAATTTTCTTCATAAAAGGGTACTCTTAACTTTTTGCGTCAATGTTTATACAAGTTTTCTTAGATAAACATATCGAGCTAAAGAGGATAATTGAAGATGAATGTACGAGTAGAACGTGTATGTAATAAATGTGTTTTTATTTGATGATGAAAAGAAATGTGTCCCTTTTAATCGACGAAGCATATTATTCTACCGCCTTTGATGTAAACGTGCAACGAAGGTGCTTTAGAACTTTGTAAACTATTTGTGTTAAAGTACAGAAGGAGAATTATATTTTATTATGCTCATAAAGGACTTAGGTACCGAGGTCACAGTCATTTCGAATTACTTGCATTTGACGTTGGACTATTGTTCAAGCTAATTTTTTACTAACCGTAACCATCGTTTGATGAATTTCTACTTATCATTCGCTCGACAGTTTTAAGCTTCTGCCATCATATTTTGGAAGTGATGCAGAGTAGGAGTGCCCCCACCCCATAACATTATGAGCGATAGAGTTACAAATGATCCTTCATGTATAATCCCGACAAATACCCAATGAATTCAAAGTTACTCGGAAATGATAATAAATCACTTGTAGCTCGCTTATAAATCACTTGTAACTCACTTGTAAATCACTTAACTGTCTTGTCTACAAATACAACGGACTAATAAACGATTTTTATACTCTGACCAGCAAAGCAACAGAATGGTCAGTCAGCTTCATCTCTGATAAATTTTTATGTTTTTTTAGTTCTCTCATTTTATTTATTTTTTAATTTATTATTATTGTATTCGTTACTCGTGACTCAAGTTTGTCTAGAATTTTCAGGTTTTTTTCCTACTGTTGCAATTATGATTAAATCCATACGCTAAATAAATATAAAAATAAATGTAAATCACTTGTAACTCGCTTATAAATCAATTATAACACGCTTATAAATCACTTGTAAATCAAGTTTTTGCAGAAAAAAGTCTGTGATTTTTGGTAGTTTTTGTTAGTTTATGTCCTGTAAAAAATATTTTATTTCGGGGTTTTTGGACCTAATCACCTAGTCGTTCAACCTAGACTTTGTTCGTACAGCCATTAAAGTTGTTTGTTTAATAGTTTTCACCCATGTAAAACAGGATTTTTCCTTTAAAATTATTACTTTTTAACCATTTTTTGTTGATAAAATCTAATGTAAACTGTCAATAAATATGTCAAGTATTCTACAAATATATGACGACAATTTATTTGTTCATTGTTCTGCTGGTTCTTAATTCCTCAAGCAAAATGCTCGAACAGTAAAATATTACTTTTCATTATAACACAAGCATGATACAAACCATAAATTTCTGTGATTTTATAGCGTACAGCTCTTCTATCCCATGCGTATACCTAACGTATACATCACTACACATGCAATTGAATCAGACGATTAAAGATTAAATGACCCATTAAACATTTAATGATATTTAATTGCATTTGGAAGAAGTTCACAATTTCCCAATTACTGAGTGTGTAAATTTGTTTTATATTTTCCTATTACGTATCTTCTTATTTGTTTACAGGATGAATCTTAAACGACACATTTCTGCTTTTTCCACGATTTCACTTCTACTGACTGTTGTAGTTTATAATAGAAATTCCACAATACAGTTGCCTTTTCAAAGTCTAATGGTTATTTATTAAATGCAAAGCGATAGCGCGATCCAACTGCAATCAACATTTGGGAATTTGTGTGTGCCATTATGTGAATTTGCATAATAGTATAGAATTTTGAATGAATTGTAAAGTAGCATTTATATGGATTGGGAAATGCACAGGAACAAAGATTTTGAGTAATGGAGAATAGAAAAGCATATTTGTGTGAGTCGAGATCCATGAATTATTAATTTGTTCAAAAGGATTAGATTGAAAGTAATTAAGAATTATCGATTAATCATTTCAGCTACTAGAATTAGGAATCCTTTAATCAGCTACAGGTATAGTGGTTTCGAGTGTGAAAAGGTGACAGTCTAAATCATGCATCAAGTACGATCAAGGTGAAAACAACGTATTTCGTGCATGAGGAAATGAGTTTTACCCGTACAAAGGTCGCGTTTACTTCAAACAATCTTATGGTAACATAGGGTAGATCGACGCGGGAGTGAGAAGGATCAGCAAAAAAAACGTCAGTTTGTCCGTCTGTCCGTCCCTTCGTTTTTTTCTAAACGGCTGCACTGATCACCCCAAACGTTTTTCACCTGAAAGGTACATATCGTCGGTCTCATGACAAAGTGACGCAACTGCAACAAAATATATTCGCTTTTTTGTAGTTGCGTCACTTTGTCATGAGACCGACGATATGTCCCATGATTCAAGTTCAAAGATGGTTTTTTGAGGGTCGGTGAAACTTTTTCGCAAATATCTCAGCAAGTATAGCACGGAAATTGTTCATTTTGGTGTCAAATGAAACCATTTGATCTCACAAAACTGGGAAAGTTTTTTTTGTGGAAATTGGGTCAGTGGACTGGGACCAATGGAATGGAAAAATTGAGTTTCTTGGCCATATACGAAGTCAGATGGTTTTTCATCTATATTTGCTCAACTATGTGATATGGACATTTACTGTCGAAGACAAAGTTGTAGAGAATAAAATTTTAGAGAACACGTGTCTCAGGGTTTTGGGTAAAAATGCGCCAATCCTGGGGGTGACCCGACAAATCTCCCAACATTTTTTCGTACACTCATTGAGTCCTATTTTGTACACCTTTCAGTTCAATTTCATACACTAGAATTTCGTACACTTCCTTTTTCGTACACTTCCTATTTCGTACACTTCAATTTCGCACACTCCGATTTTGTATACTTCCTATTTCTTACACTTCCTATTTTGTACACTTTGATTTTGTACACCCCAGTTTCGTACACTTTCCTATTTCGTACACTTCAATTTCGTACACTCCAATTTCGCACACTTTCCTATTTTTTACACTTTAATTTCATACACTCCGATTTCGTACACTTCAATTTTGTACACTTTCCTATTGCGTACACTTTAATTTGGTACACTCCAATTTCGTACACTTTAATTTCGTACACCACAATTTCGTACACTATAATTTTGTACACTTTCCTATTACCTGGTGTAGCCCGCTAGTATTCATTGTATTCTTTCGGAAAAACGAAGCTAAGTAATTTTCCTTTTTACGAAATCTCACAAAACGAGGATGTCAACGAAATTAGAGAATTAGGGTTTTATTTTTTTCTTTACACAAAAAATACATTTTGTACACAAAAACGATGGTTTTGTACACTAACATGTACGAAATAAACGTTGTTTCAATTTTGCAAGTTCATTCTTAAATGTAAAACAGTTGGAAAAGTAGCGCCGCAGGCCGTCAACATAATGAAAAAAAAGCGTTGTCGAGGGGCGGCAGCGCCCGGAAAGGGGTCAAGGGGGAATATCCTCCCTTGCGGGGTCTAAGGGCCAGAGCCCCATGCACGTAAGGCCGTCTGCGCAATCTAGCCCAACGCAGGCGTAATCTAACCAGCCGCAGGCGTGATCTAGCCCGCCGCAGGCGCGGAGGTGAGGGGGTAGAGCCCCCCAATACTATGCATTATCCTTTTTAATAAATAAAACACGTGTTAATACAAAATAAATTATAAAAAAGTAATAACAATAAGCTTGTACGGTGTACAATTTTTTTTGTGTACTAAATGTATTGGCTGTGTACAAAAGAAGACGTTTTTGTGTACAAAATGTATATTTTGTGTATAAAAAAAATGAGCCCAGAATTAGCGCTTTAATGAAACGAACAAAACAAACGATACAAAAACTAGGCGGCTAACGAAGCTAAGGAAAGTTAAGTGTACAAAATTAAACTGTACAAAATGAAAGTGTACAAAATAGGGAAAGTGTACGAAATCGAAGTGTACGAAATTGGAGTGTACGAAATTAAAGTGTACAACATAGGAAAGTGTAGGAAATCGAAGTGTACGAAACTGGGGTGAACGAAATCAAAGTGTACAAAATAGGAAGTGTACGAAATAGGAAGTGCACGAAATAGGAAGTGTACGAAATAGGAAGTGCACGAAATCGGAGTGTGCGAAATTGAAGTGTAAGAAATAGGAAGTGTACGAAATAGGAAGTGTATGAAATTAGATGGTGCAAAATTAAAGTGTACGAAGTGGAAGTGTACGAAATAGAAAAGTGTACGAAATCGAAGTGTACGAAATTGGAGTGTACGAAATTGAAGTCTACGAAAATAAGGTGCGCGAAAACGAATTGTACGAAAATAAAGTGTACCAATAATGGTTGGGAGATTTGTCATAGCACCCTATCAAGGTTGTTTGTTTTATTAATGTATCCACAACAATATCTCATTTTATCACCATTTGAGAGGACTAAATACGAGTTTTCTCATCGTGGAGAGAAAATAGTGAATTCCAACAAGAGCGAAAGTAGAGTTCGCTCGAGTTGCAATTCAATTTTCACCTGAAGTGTAACACAATATTTTTTGTGCTTGCGTGTGAGAAAAAGAGTGTTCACACGACAAAGTGTTCATTCAGTGTAACGTGGGAGCGGTGAGAAAATAACTACTTTCCCACCGGCAAGAATATGTAACTTTCTCACCGCTTTTGCGGGGACAAGACACGACCTTTCTCACCGCAAGCATGAAAAGGTTATTTATTCGATGTCCCACCGAAAACTTGTCATTACATGTATATGTGCACCCCACGGAAATTATTCATTACATGTCATTCATTACATGCTATTCATTACATCACCAGAAACTTCTCATTACATGTATATCTGCATGTAATGACGCGTTTTCGGTTGGGATACCGAGTAAAACAGCATACAGTGGGGGATGCTTAATGAGTCATCCATTCTGGATAATTTTCTGAAATGAGCCAAACTCAAGAGGGTGTTTTTAAGCAAAAAGCTTTGAAAACTATTTTTTGACTCTTGTAGTTGTATACCTCGCCTTCGGCTCGGGATACAAAGTCTACACTCGTCAAAGTTTTGGCTCATTTCACAAAATTATTCCCTCATGTAATGACTTATTTCCGCATCTCCCACTGTAATCTACTATTTTAATCCAAGGGGAGAAAAAATAAAATTTATAGTAAATGTTTTGGTAAACAAAAATAAAATGACAGTTCAAGCACGAAAATTTCTATTTTGCTTCCACAGGAGAGCAAGAGCTGATAAAATTTTCTCATCCGAATCCTCACATAACACCATCAAAACGCCATCTTCTCACCGCATTTGAATAAAGAAAATAAGGTTATTCACAGCGCACACGTGAAAATAAGTATTTCAGAATTGTTTAAGGAAATTAGTATTTTCTCACCTCCAAAGCGACGAAAATTTTCTTTTTTCACGGGTCAATTTGTCACAACAAAGAAAAGAAAAATAAATCCGTTATTAATTAAAAGCGAAATGAAAGATCTACCTTGTGAACCGAACGGAAATAAATACTCGAACCTTTTTTTGATTCTTCAGAAAAAAAAAAGTTTAGTTCGCGGTTCGGTTATTTATATCGAAAAGGCGGACATCATGTTTTCCATTTTCTTGTTGCTTGCACAAATTAACAATGTTGTATTGAAAAACACCCCACGTGTATCAATAAATTTATACGCGATTAACGTTACATGTCAAGGCAAGGTGTAATAAGTGCAAGAGTTATAAGACTTCATATGAGGAGCAGAAGATGCCCTCCGTATATAAATTTTCTTTTTTTTCTATATTTCTATCGTAATTTAAGAATTATAATATTATCGTACGTGATCTCACTGCTATGGGTCTTATAAAATATGAGGCACCATAGTGTGGCATCTGTTTTATTAGCATCGTTACACATTTCACGTACGTATGTGTTATATAGTAGTTTTTCTGGTATATGTAGAAAAGAACAATAAAACAATAAACGATGCCGATACCACATGGAGTATATACCTAGTAAGACAATAGAAAAATGCAAGAAACTATTTCCGTGATCTCGGGCGGAAAAGAACTTTTTTTAATATCATTTATTTCGGAATGTTTACTCAATACAATAATGTATATGGAAATGAATATTTTATGTTCGTGATTTTTTTTACGAATTCAAGAATGCGCATATAGAAGATGATATACGGATAATGTTTCGTAGATCACGGTAGTTTCAATCGTTTTTATTTTCATCTTTAGTGCTACTTCAAGGCCAACTTCACACGTAATTGAAGGTTGAATTATAATAAGTGTTCGATGAGTACAAGCAAAAACTTTCGATTTTCAGAACTTTGTGAGTATAGTCTACCGAATTAAATCATTATTTTGTTATTAGAATTTTGCTCATCAATATCTAATAAGTAAATGAGTTTTTTTATTGCCAATTTTAAGGAGACTTTGGCGAAGCATTAGAAACAAGTATTTCTAGTGAACTTACGTGACAAGTTATACATAAAACAAATACATTGCCTAACAAAATTGTACATCATCATCGTGATGCTATTAATTGTTTTGAAAAGCTGCGAACTCAAAGCTATATGTCCCTGACACAGCGAATTTATTTACTTATTTGCAAGATAAAACTAGTCACGATTGACGATGTTGCTACAAAAATATTTATTTTATAGAACTACGTGTATTATGCTGGGAGTTGCGATATACCGTCTCGGATGCTGTTTGCTGTGTCATTACAGCAGAAATTCTAAAAATGTACAGTTGGAATATGTTGGGGTTTATGGGACTGAATTTACATAAATCTTTTGACTTTAGGTTTACAATTTTAAATTTACTCGCGCAGGTGAATCGCATCATCATCATCATTACATACATTTTTTTGTAGAGCCTTTATGTTGTTATCACACTGGTGGAAAGGTGGAAAAACCGGTTACGAGCCTGTTTAGAAATTGCTTTAGTTACGAGCCCTTAGGGGCTGTCCACATATTACGTACGCAAGAAAACTCGATTTTTAGACGCCCCCTACCCGCTGTACGCATCCGTACGATTTGACCCCGAAGGTACTAAAAAAAGCTAAAAATGCAAATAAAAAATAATTAATTTTGAAGCGAAGTTGTAACCAAAAATTTATGACATCGACATCTATTGAGTACAACAAAAACTGTGATTTTTACCCAGCAAATAAATATTTTTGCCCAGTAGAATAAACTTTTTTCAGTAGTTCGGGCAAAAATTTTTTGGATTTGTAGATGGCGATGACATAAATTTTTGCGTTTGCTGACCTAGTGAATGTCTCAACCTGCTAGTGTACGGCCTTGAGTAATTCCCTGCTACTAAAACTTGACAAATTCAATCAAGATAAATGGTGTCAAATCCTACAGGAGAAAAAAACTTGAACCCAAACTTAATGAGTCCTTAACCGTCTTAACCTTCTTAATACAAGGCAAAGCACAACATAGTATATTGACCAAAAATGTTGACTCATGTTCGTGTGCGTACTTCGTGTCTGAAACCCCCCTCCCCCTTCCCTCTTAATTCCGTACGCAACCGTACGCTTTTGAAAGCCCCCCCCCCTCGTGAGTACGTAATATGTGGACAGCCCCTTATTGTCTTTTCGTTTGTTCTCAAAACAGAACAAAAGAAAGGCTCGTAACAAGCACGGGACTTGTAACAAGCACGAGACTCGTAACAAGCACGGGGTTCGTAACAAGCACGGGACTCGTAGCCGGCGCACTTACCCTATACTAAAGGCGAGTATTTTTGTCTCCAGATAATCTAATTTGCTTCGAGTAACCCAATACAGAAATAGCAAGTTGTAACACCCCAACATATTTTATTTATAAATGACACCAACACACCGACATGTTGGAAGATATCAAAATATATCTACATCGCAATCCCAAAAAGAGAATATTACAAGATAGCAACCCTAAAATATGAACGACATGACGACAATATGACAACACTGCATATAACGTCAGTCAGCCATGATGAATTTTGTCGTATATAAATAGAAGCCGTATTGCATAGCAGAAATCACTTTGGTTTGAGTTCTTGAACTGGTAACATCGACAGCAACTGTCTATTATCAGTTTCAAAGTAAACACACCAGCAAGGTTAGAGGCACCGTGGCGTGACCTTACTTTCAGACTAGCATATCGTCCTGTTAAATTAATATTGCAATAGTACATCGTCCCGTCATTTCAGTCTTTGGATTTTTGTTCGTATCGTGTCGTCATCAAGAAGAGGCATTACATATATTTTCGTAAGACAAAGACGAAGGACTAGCACATCGTCCCGTCAAAGTATTCGTCGTACGTGTCGTCGTTCATTAATCAAGCAACGTCTCCATCCATCGATACATCGGATCCATTTGGTTACCGAATATCTGGTATGGAAAGTGTCAACCGACACCAACGTAAATAGAAATACATACGTTTATGTATATTACTGTAAATAAACCTAAATTCTACACAGTGGTAAACCTACGTCTTTTACAAAGTTACAATCACCAAAGTCATAACGAACAACAGGAAAATGAGTTTAAACAAATCCAGATTTAAATTATGCCTTTATTTTTTGAAATTCTCCCACCGGTTTCAGGAATTATGTTCCCATCTTCAGGGTCCAAGGTTTATGGTCTTTTGTACATAAATCGAGTAAATGTTTTCCGATTTTCATAATTTTTTTTTGTTTGAAAGATCTGGGCATGGCCGAAAATTTATGGAAGAAACTTTTTTGAATTTGAGTCCTTGGACTTAGCTAGGGCACTAAAAACGAGTCTCACCTAGGGCCATACGTGTTTTTTGTACAAAACACGAGTAAATCTTTTCGGGTTTTCATAATTATTTCTTCAATCGACAAGTCTATGAAAGTCCAACAGTTTGTAGAAGAAACGTTTTTGAGATTGAGCACTTGGACTCAGCCAGGACCCTAAAACCGAGTTTCTACTAAGGTCCAATGTGTTTAATTTACATAAATCATAAATCGGGTAAATCCTAACCCAATTGGTTGATTCTTTTTATATTTGAGAGGTAATCGAGTACCGAATCGGCCCTAGACAAAAAAAATGTTTTTTTGCTATGTTGTAGAAAAAATTGAGATGAACATTTTTGTCCATTTGAAGGTCAATTTTGAACTTTCGGAAGGCCTTTCTAACACCGTTTCTTCGGACGGATTTTTCAATATTGCCCTCTCGGTAATTTCCAACACAATTTAATGTGGACGTAATTTCATACATATAAGAGTTAAAGCAATATTTACTTACATACGTTCGAGTCTTTTCGTAACATCAACACTGTTTGCCACATCTATTCTGATACGTACGGGTCCCTTGAATATGTTTTCTGATGTTTCACCCCCACAAATCACATTTGGAGCACTTTTTCAGCCACATCTGAGGAAAGAACTTTATCGAACTTAGACTAGAGCATGTACATGTAAATCCGTCAGGGAAAAAAATTAGGGCAATTTGTTGAATGGTCTTCAAAAACGTTGACGACGGACGGGCGGATATTGTTTCATTTTTGGTATCTGGCAGCGTTTCTAGACCCGTGGCGTTCATAAATAACGTCACGCTTGCCATATAAAAAAAAATATCTATGAAAAGGTCATAACTTAGTCAAGGCAGCAAATTCCTTTTATAGTAATCTGGCAACCCCCTAAATAGGGGATGTGTTTGGGGGCTAGCCGTAGTACTATAATAAAATCTCTGACCAGTTTAGAGGTCTGGATTTTATAGTGAGCGTGACGTGATTTAAGAACAGACCCTTACAAACTCCGCAGTGAACCTATAAGATCCCGTTACTTCGTACTTCGTACCGGTATTAAAACATGGGACCATTTTCGTCGGGATAATTAAGTGGCATTACGTTCGTCCGAAAAATTTGCTATTCTCAAAAGAACTTCTGAACAAAAAGTTGAAAGAAAATTGTCCTTTAATCAATAGTTGTCAATATGTCACCAGTTGACGAACTCCTTCTCTATCATATTCCCTTTTCAGTTCATCACGTTTAATTTCTCAAGTCACTGGCTATATACTTTATGCTTCATTTTGTGTATTCATAAAGATTTACTTTATAACTTTAGCATGTTTCTACAACAGAACAGTCGAATATTGGAACATTAAACATAAAACTGCTGTTAACTTTTTGTATATTTTATGTATTTTATGTCCGGTTGTTCGCAAAAGTATATATCCTTTTTTAATTAAAAGGCCTTTGTTTTTAATGCTTAATCAATCGATTAGTTCACGGCCACATCATGAACATAACGTCGTTGTTTTTGTAACACCATGAACAAGTTCACAAGTGAAAACTAAAGTGATTGTGCAATAGCAATCAAATAGACACGGTAGAACTATACAACTCCTAGGCCTGAAAAATGCTAATTAAATTTGACCTCGAAACTTAATACTGTGTTTCTTAACTCTGTCGACAGCTGCTGGGACTCTCTACATCAATTTTGTGATTTATCATAATAACAAAAAGTTCATAAAACAAATTGGAAATTATGTTCCAGCAGCTACTCGAAACTGGAAAATAAATAATATTTCCGCATGAAGTATGTTATTGTTAAAATATTTTGATTGAAAAAGGGGTGGCCTTATACAACAACACCAGCACATATATTTTCGTTGTATTGTGTGCAGTTGACGTAATGGGAAATGATTAAAATAAAACTCAAACTCACAAAAAAAAAAATAAATTAAAAGAAATTGTTTCACAGAGAAAGTCACAATCATGCTGAATGTATGAACCTGGGATAATAGGAATGAATTGCTGTTTTGTTATTGTTTCTGTGGAATATTGTAAAATAATATGAAAAGGTTTTTCTCAATGAGTGGTCAGTGTTTGGATATGAAAAAAGGGTTTCAGAGATAGCTTCAAATTCGATTTCAAACGAAACCAGCCGAGAAATATCGAAAAAAGAGTTGTCTGGATATTCAAGAGTTAGTATTTTTCACGATATTTGTATATTGAAGCTTTCATTTAGTGACCTATATCATTGATGCTTGCGCAAATGATACTGATACTATTTTATGGCATTTAAAAATACCCGACCACTTCTTCACATGTCAAAGTGCTTTAGTGATTAGTTTGCATGAGCTTGAGACAAATTCTTTCCTTATTTATTAATAAATATCACTGTCACAATTCGGAAGTCTTTCAGGTTTGACCTGAACCCCATCATCATCATCAAATTTTATAGGCCGTTTATACCTTTCGGTGTGAGGTCTTTACGCCCGGTGATAATGGATCACCCTCCTATCCTGTGCCAAAGAGATGGTTTCTTCGACAAGAGAAAGTCTCCTAACCTCTAAATCTGATTCAATTGAGTTTATAAACCCCTACCCCTAGAGCGCACACCCGGGACCTGAGCATTTAATATCCTCTTTAGCAGCCTGTTACCACCCATCCTCTGAACGTGGCCGTACCATCACAAACGACTAACCCTTGCCGCCTCTTCCCTAATGTCATCGTTCCTGATATGGTTGTCCTAGTGTTCCCTCTGATTCACCTTTGCTATTATCCTAAGAACCTGAACTAAAAAAACTTGACCTAATTCAGGTCAGGTTCAGGTTCAGCCTGATTGAACCTAAACCTAAAATTTATAACTTCAGGTTCGGAAAATACAGGTCAGTTCAACCTGAACGGTTTTGCTTTAAAAGTTAAAAAATTTAGATTTTTCGAACAAACCTGTCAGGTAGACTTTCAGGTTCAGGTTCATTCAAGTTGAACCTGAAATTTGAAAAATCAGGTTCAGGTTGACTTCAAGTTCTGGTCAACCTGTAAAAAAACAGGTCAGACCTGACCCGTTCCGACCATTATATTCCCATTTTTTCCGATTGAAAATTTAGCAAATGTATACAGTTTGTGTACACAAAATGTACATTCACTAAACTTCAATTGGAAAAAAAAATTGAGAAACGATGTCCCACAAATTGATGGCGTACTTTGTTTCAGTTTTTCTGAAAATCTACTAAACACCCAGCAATTATAGTTAGATCCTTCCTCTATTGCATGACACTACTGTATATTGAAAGAAAGTTGCAACAAATGGAGGACTGCATTTTCGGCTAGAAAGCCTGGGATCAAAAAAAGATGTTAGGCAATGTCGAAGCCAATAGGCAGTAATTTATGTTAAATGCTTTGCAATTTGACACGAGGCTGCGTACTTTGTCATCATTCATGGTCAATTTTAAGGCATCCTGGTGCCAAAAATTGAAGGATATCACTATGACGGCATTAACGACTGCTTTTTTCATCTGGACACCAGGCTGCGTTCTTGAGATGATATGCTTCAATTTTTAACATCAAGCTGCCTCCTTTTTATGGTTCAAGGTAACATAAAGGGCAGCTTGGTCTCAGATTTAAAAGTATTGCGCCCTAAAGTACCGACTACTAGATTCAAATTGCCCATACATCATTTTTTGACACCAGCCTGCCTTCCGGACTTGGTTACTGGAGCATGAAGGACTTTGTTGACTATGGTTATCGTCATCTTTATAATGAAGAATAATTTCATAAATTATTGTTAAAAGACCAACTTACTATGAAAATCCGTTTTTAAATATCACATTTCCAAAATATCAACCAACCCACCCTAAAATGAAAGGAAAAGGTAGATCTACCGGATGCTATTGGCATCCGAAATGAGTGTAAATAGCATATTATGCAATAATATTGACACTTTTCGCACTCGGGTGCAAATAGTACTGACGCTATTCGCAACCCGGGTGGAAATAGCATCAATAATAATAGTGACACTATTTGCACCACACTCGAGTGCAAATAACTTTTAACGTTAGTATTATTCTATATGCTATTTGCACCCGGGTGCGAAAAGTGTCAATAATATTACATATGCTATTTTATAATCATTTCGGATGCCAATAGCATTTCTAAAAGGAATATTGTATTTACGCCCGGGTGCAAATAGCATCTACAATAATACTGATATTATTTGTATCCGGGTGCGTATAGTCGCTTCAATATGAAAAACCCGATTTTTTATAGCACGTAGCAAAAATGTGAGCTGTCAAATTTGCGATGTTTTGTCTGAGAAATATTTTGCAATAACACCGAACTACTTAAAAAGCACGTCACAAAAATGTGAACTGTCAAAATTGCGATGTTTTTTTAGAACAGAATACTACGTAAATAACAAATTATTCAAAATTATAGGTCATGTGTTGTGAGAGAATGACTCTGACACGTATAATAGATGCGTCAGGGAATTAAAAAAGTATGAGTACGAAGGTCAAAAATTTCTCTGAAAAATAATCGCATTCCAAATTCGTTTGCGATGTTATTACAAAGCAAATTTTTACTTCATACTTAAACTTTTTGAATTCTGATTCATCTGTCATTCGCTTAAGAGTCATACTCTCATAGTAGATGAGATATAATTTTGATTAATTTGTTATTTACGCAAATGTTAATGTCGCAAATATGACAGTTCACATCTATGCGATGTGCTCTTAAGTATGAACGTAAAAACTTGCTCTTAAATAACATCGCAAACGAACTTGGAATGCGATGATTTTTCAGAACAACTTTCGACCTTCATACTAAAACTTTTTGAATTATGATTCTTGCAACAGTTATCCTCTCACTGAACCTGAGCTATAATTTTCAATAATTTGTTATTTACGCAGGATTCCGTTGTAAAAAAACATCGCAAATTTGACAGTTCATATTTTTGCGATGTGCTCTCAAAATCATTCATCTACTGCGTGAAAGTGAAAATGGTGTTGAGGCGAATGATAATGAAGTACAATGAACAAATATTGAGTAAGAAGCTTCGAAAAAACATCGCATTCCGAATCAGCGTGCTTCTAGGTTTACAGTCCTAGCATGTGACTGAATTTAGCCTAACTTTGCAAAGTTGATTTCATAAATTGTAAATCTAAGAAAATTGTTGGAAAGCCGTTTTCAAGGAAGCCACTTACTGATTCTGTAGAAGGAAAAATTTATTCTGAAAATATTTCCTTTGATTTATTAAATGTTGTACAAGGAAAGTCAACTTTGGAGTAACTTCATCCACGTGTCCTACCATCCTTAAATTTTATCCGTTTTTTTAAAATATTAAATTAGTTACTTTTCCATGAAATCAAAATTTAAATTTTATCACGTTAGAAGCTAAGTTCTACAATTATTGAAAATAGATGTTTCCTCGTTAGAGGTTTTAACAAATCTAATTTTATTCACAAAAATACATTGCTTTTATACCCGGAAGACGCGGGAAATTGAGAACAAAGTAAATTAGTTATCTTGTTCCATTCTTTTATTTCAGATAATTTTATTTGTGGAAAGTTATAGACTCAATAATCATTAAAAAATTTAAATGTTAGGAACGTAATTTTTTCGGTGCAAAAAGAATTTCTCGATGAAAATTTTTTCCTTAGTTACCAGCCCACGTCTGAAACTTAGAACAAATTTTTTTATTTTATTTTTCTAAAAAACCTGCTCTTGAAGAATTGAAAAACTTTTATAAAATACGTCCACCCTATTCCACTACACTACTCCACTACAATCACATAACTCTTAAAATAACCTGAACTTTTCATTAGTTAAATAAGAGTAAGTCTGATTTCCAACACAAACAAAAGTCTGCATGTATCAGGTCATTACAATCATATGAGTTCGTTATATTTTCACAAAAAACGTAGTAGGTAATTTGTGACTAAAAACGTTCATTTATTAAATTTGTGAAGTTTTCACAAATAGCCTTCTTTTCGGAGGCGAAGTTCAGGACTTTGAGGACCCATTTTTGTGTAAAACTAATGAACTTCTACAGTTTAAAGACCGAACTAAATAATAAAATATCTGAACTCTCGATACTTTTTCAAAATTATGAAGGTTCAATCTACTGAACTTTGCGAACTTGGCAAAAAATGGAAGGTTCAGCGAGTTCAGTGCAAGGTTCAGAGACTCAAATAAATAACTTTTTTTGGTTCATTAGTGAACTTTGGTGAACATAAAGGAGTTATTTTGATAAAATTATTCCATTATAAATGTGTAGAACAATTTTTTCAAAGTTCAGGCATGGTACGTTTGTGACAAAATTACATTAAGAAAATATTACGAAGTTCGAACTTTGAAATATTATTACGTTTTTGTAATCTTTCATGTGTATGTGTGAAACTATTATTTTTCGTACAATATCGTTCATTGCCTACACGATTTTAAATAAGAGTAGGGATACACTTCGGTGATAATGTTAGTGGATTACAACGTATTGTGACGTGTTAATAAACATTAAACTCAACTCTCTCATTACAAAAAAAAAGCATCGCACATAACTTTTTGAATTTTTGTTAAAAATAATTGCTGCAAAAGTTGACTTCAAAATTATCTCGTTATTAGTCGACATGCAGAAGGGAAGAATAATTAAGGGCTATTTCCGAAACTTATCTACAAGCACAACTAATACATCGGTCGTATAAATATTGTTTTCAATTTGTTGCGAGTTCCGCTCAATTTCGAATTTTATATGCAAAGTCATAGTTTTAATCTTATTAATTATTCCAAATGGAATTTGTTTTCAAATTCCCGCGTCTTCCCGGTAACTAGATTGAACAACTAAATGATATTTTTGGGGTGAACTACGATCTGTGTCACCACAATGTAACTTTGTCGTCGACTTTGATCGCTTCTCAAAATCGTAAAAACTTTTCTTCAGCTGTTTTAATTTTTCTGGGATTAAATGGATTACGTAGAATTGAAAAACCACAAGCTTCAATTTAAATATTAACTTCAGGGGTAGATGGGATATTTTCTGCCCAAAATGTATTGTCAAACTCTTTTGAACTTCATGTAACGTAACACCTCGCTTAAATCCCAACACGCACTTTGTCACATTACAGAGCTTTTAAACAACAAGGTCGACAAGCTACTCGCTTATCCAAGTTATCCCGCATGAATACAAAATTAAATATCAAATTCACTAATTGAATTTTATAAATATGGTGAACTTACGTCATTCGTTCTTTTATGTAACCGTTGAATGTAGAAAGTTCTTCGAAATCGAAAACCATTTTGTACTCACCTAGAAAAGAGAAAGAAAAATATTGTCAAATTCAAATGATGAAAAAGTCATTCAAAAATATTAATAAATATTTAATTTATTCCTTAACAACACATAAAAATGCTATAACCTAAATTTCGTAATAATTTCTATCGTAAAAATACACACAATTTACATTAAATTTGATATCAGATTTGTGTATTTTTTCCATTTCTTTTTTTTTTTTTTTTTGCTTTTTTATCATATGGTTATTTTAATATCGTTTAAAAGTATGAGGGCTCACAAAAAATGACGCATTGAGATAACATTGGTTCTATGATTGTCGGTGTTATTCGGTAATAATTTGTAGATATCACAAAATGTTCAGCGTGAAATGAGTTTACAGCTACGAGAAAAGGATGTATTAATCTTTCATACATGCCAACATGCGTTGTGGTAGCAGTGATATTCGCCAAGCATCTATCTGTATTTCGTTACGATTCCGGTTTTTATAATTCCCTAACCCATAATTTCTTAGCATCAAAATACAATTCTACGTACGTGTTTGGTGCCTTAACACATCTTTTTTGTTTATAATAATGTGATATGAAAGAGGCGGATGGTTTTTCGGACAAAAGTCAATCAGAAACGAAACACATGTGTGGTTTATTGTATACCAAAGTCATGGGACAAATAGGTCTGACATCTAAATTGAATTAATTAATTACTTAGATTAAATCATCAAAACGTCGTCAACCATGTATTTTGATTAAATTCCGAGTATTTGGATTCAATGTACATTAAGTTATAATGCACTACAATACATGAAAATATGTGGCCTTTAGAATTCCACTTGAGTGAATATGATAATACTCTGATTCGTCCTTCGCTTCTGAAATTTGTTTGAGAAATTGTTTAAGATATGATTGGACTTACTGAGTCTATTTTTGATATACAGTAAGCTCTCTCTATAGCAAACTTTTAGTAATACAAACCGTTTTCTATTAAAAATAACGAAAAATGAAAAACATCGAAAACTCAAGTCTAAGTTGAAAAAAGTCAACTTCCTAAAAAGCCAGCTTCGAGGCAGGTCATACCGAGGGGTAACCGACTTCAAAAAAGTCCCTTAAAAAATCCCAAAAAATCTTTTGAGAAATCACAAAAAATCTCAAAAAATCCCAAAAATCTCAAAAATCCCAAAAATCTCAAAAAATCACAAAAATCCCAAGAAATTTCAAAAAATCACAAAAATCTCAGAATCACAACAAAACCGAACAAAGCCACACAAATAAAACAAAATACAAAAAATTCAAAAAATTGGTCGATTCCTTTGAGTATAAAAATTGTTCTTGAAGTTTTAAAAGCAATTTAAAAAGTTTGCGCAAAAATTGTATTTGTATTACGACGGCAATTAACGGATTAGGCAATGGTTCTGCGTTGGAGCTTTAAAGCATTGTATTCTAAATATATGTTATTTACAATTACGTGGCAAGTAAACATACAATATTATGTTCTCAATGAGTAAACGTTTAATGACAAAGGAAGCAAAACTAATATTTTTGAAAAGGTCATTTAGTGGATTCAAGTGAGTGGATTTATTAAAAGTTGATAATATGAAAAATCAGTTTCAGTTAAAATAATGATCACAACAAAAACTAGAGATGAGCGCTTTGCCCGAAACTTCGAAGAACCCGACCCGAACCCGAACCCGATTTGTTTTTTTCGGGTTCATGGGTTTCGGCTTTCGAAAATTTTCATCGGGTCGGTTTCGGTCCGGGTCGGGTTTTGAAACAGTTCGGGTTTCGGGTTTCGAAAAATTTTATCGGGTCGAAATCGGTCGTCGGGTTTCGAAAAATGGTCGACCCGCTCATCTCTAACAAAAACCCTTTTTAAAAGGGATACATGACGCAAGTCTCTTTGTTTCTTCTTCCAAAACGACTGATATCAATTGGAGTGGCGCTTAAAGATTCGATACGCAAAAAGTCTTTTGAGAAACTTTTACATTTGATTGGAAAAAGCGTCACAAATGCTGGACCCACCAACGTAATAGTTTTTCTACGCTTTCAGTTTTCATACTAAAAAATTTGGCTTCAGGTGTTAAATTATTACATACATACAGTAAAGCCAAATTTTTGGGAGTTAAATCTGAAAGAAAGAAAAAATATGACATTGGGGGTCCAGCATTTGTGACGCTTTTTCTAATCAAATGTAAAAGTTTTTCAAAAGATTTTTTGCGTATCGAATTTTTAAGCGTCACCCCAATTGATATCAGTCGTTCTGGAAGAAGAAACAAAGAGACTTGCGTCACGTTTCCCATTAAAAAGGGTTTTTGTTGTGATATCAGTACTTTTGGAAGCAGAGTCACTTCCTCTACAACCCTCATTCCTAAAAATTTTTTGGCGCCACGGCACCTCGCGCGAAATGTCTACCTGTGAATCATCAGTGATTCCCCGGTGAATCATCAGTGATTCCTCGGTGAATCATCAGTGATTCCCCGGTGAATCATCAGTGATTCCCCGGTGAATCATCAGTGATTCCCCGGTGAATCATCAGTGATTCCCCGGTGAATCATCAGTGATTCCACGGTGAATCATAAGTGATTCCCCGGTGAATCATAAGTGATTCCCCGGTGAATCATCAGTGATTCCCCGGTGAATCATCAGTGATTTCTCGGTGAATCATCAGTGATTTCACGGTGAATCATCAGTGATTTCCCGGTGAATCATCAGTGATTCCCCGGTGAATCATCGGTGAGTCACCTTTAAACGTGCCGACGGACAAACAGCTATCGCTACTTCATAAAGCAGTTCTTATTACATTGTTACTGACAATATTTTGACAAAATAAGGTGTCACACTTGACATTAAAACATGTTCAGCAATTTATATGAGCGTTAACAACGTTACACAAATTTATTCAATTAATATTGTAGGTCTCTTTGAGGGTAGCGAACATCATCGTTGCATGGAAATCTTACATAGAAAAATCACTAACCTCCATATAAAGGAAATCAAAGACAAACTCCCACAAGGGCAACACTCTCTTTTGGGGTGTATATGGAAGTGTCTTTAGTGTGGTTTGCGGTACAAAGTTTGTAAAGGTGTAACATACGCTCATCGAAGGCACAGAGCGTCTGTGGCTTAAGATATCTTAAATTTATTTTCGTAACTTAGGGTAACTCTATTGCCATACCAAGCTGATTTTAATCAGGCAACACTACGAAACATGACAGAATTTCTCCAAAGCAACCAATGTCACAGTATGATCATGGTCACATGCCCCAAAAGCTATCAATTCGGTGTAGATGAGTGTGGCAAAGGCATAACTCAGGTTGGGTATTGCGAGTTCTCTGACAGCGTCACATTGAATGATTTCAACTGAATCGCACATTTGCATTTAATAAATATGATTTAAAACAAACAAACAAGCAAAAAGCTCCGAATTGATTTCACATACGCAATTAACAAAATACCGAGTAAAATACAGCAGTCCATATGGCACTCAAACAATTAAACTTTTTTTTTAAATAAATATTTACATTTCGTTTATATTCGTTTACATTCGTTGTATATTCCCAAAAATTTGAATTTTTTAAATTTATTCACATTTTTTTTGCTGTTACTTTAAAAAAAAACTTTTGATTGCTGGAAATCATTCCACACAATTAATCATTGTTCCTTTTTTGTTTGCTCTAATGGGTTTAGTTTAGTGAACGGCTTTCTTTCCAATATCCAATAAATCAAATAGTCGGATACGGATTGTCACATTTTCAAAATTTCACTCTTAACGAATAAATTTAGAGAAAATAATGCAGCCATTGATTAAGGATTTAAATTATTGTAATGAAGTCATTATTGCAGCTTTAATTATTGAATACGAAAAAATGTAAATGCTAACAAGAAAAAAGGTGAATTGAGTGTTTTTTTTTCTTTGTGTATTAGAAGAACGGATTTCAAATCCACTAATCGAATATTTTTTACCGTTGAGATGAATTACTCAGCTTAAATCTAACCGACCATTTGTATCTACGCTTTGTTTGTAATTTTGGAGATGAAATAATTACAATAATAAACAGACCTGTCATAATTTCTTAATGATGTTATAGAAGGAATGTGACAGGCTGATGACCGATAAATCGCATATGTTGAACACATCACAAATTCATAAATAAACATTGGAACATTTTATGTGATTCAAATAGCCAATTTTTTCGACTTAGACAAATCTTATGAGCGCAAGTCAATTTGAAAGAAAAATTATAGTTAGTGGAAACAAATTGCGTGCTTTAACAGTAGGTCGAAGTTTATAATCGTTTTATTTCCATTTCATTTATTCAATTTCCAATTGTGCAAGGAAAGGACGTCCACTATTTGATTTGCAATCACTACTTCTACTTCAATTATTAATTAACTAATGCAATTAATAAAATTAATATTTATCCATCACAAGCTCATGGAAAACCTGTTTATCACCCAGCTGTGTTTCATGCAAATAAAGTGTGTTGCACCGGCTTTCTGAAGCAAATTACCGTTGATTTGCTTTAATGCTCGGACTACTATGAAAAAACAACACTTAAACCGAAACTACGTAAATTGGAGTGGCCTGACCTTTTATAGAAAGCTTTCAGGTTCGAGTTCGTTTTGGGTTAATACCAAACCTATTAAATCAGGTGACCTAGAGCTTTAGATTTATTCTCTGCCTTATCATCAGCAGAGAGAACTCAAAAGGTTTATCAGTTTACTTACTTATACGTCGCTCTCAACGCTATCATAAAATATCCTTGAATCCTTGCAATCCTTGAACCACCGTGTTTTGTGGTTCAAACGTAATGGCCTTGAGGTCATAACAAATGCAACCCTATTTCGTTCCACCGCATCAAGCATCCAATCCATTACAACTACAACATCGAAGGAAGCGATCTGACCAGTACGGAAACGCATGCGATTCAGTGAGGAAACGCACGCGATTCATTGAGGAAACGCACGCGATTCAGTGAGGAAACGCATGCGATTGAGTGAGGAAACGCATGCGATTGAGTGAGGAAACGCATGCGATTCAGTGAGGAAACGCCTGCGATTCAGTACGGAAACTCCTGCGATTCAGTGAGGAAACGCGTGCGATTCAGTACGGAAATGCCTGCGATTCAGTGAGGAAACGCCTGCGATTCAGTACGGAAACAAAAGCCTGCGATTCTGTACGGAAACAAAAGCCTGCGATTTAGTACGGAAACGCCTGCGATTCAGTACGGAAACGCCTACGATTCAGTACGGAAACGCATGCGATTCAGTGAGTAAACGCCTGCGATTCAGTGAGGAAAAGAATGCGATTCAGTACGGAAACGCATGCGATTCAGTGAGTAAAGGCCTGCGATTTAGTGAGGAAACGCCTGCGATTCAGTGAGGAAACGCCTGTGTTGCTGGACAGGAGCTTGAATTTCGTCTCTCACATAGAGTACGTAATTGGGAAATCCTATGCATTGCTCGGATTCATCAAAAGAATGCGTTTTTCATTTATGACGTACTATCTGAACGCATCGATGCACCAGAACTGCGTTCACACGTATGCGTGTGCTTAGTAGCAGCGAATTACTACACATGAACCACCACTGAATCGATTATGGAATGCACGAGCCCCTCAACCACTTGTCTATGATATTCAACCACTTTGCGCATTTTACAGCCGCTCAGTGTCTAGGAAAACATTTCGCGGCAATGTTCGTTCTATGCAAGTGGTAGGTAGACAACATTTCGTTTGTACGTTATGGAAGCGGTTAAGCGGTTATTCATATATTTGTATCTCATGTTTCATATTTAGTTTTCTTTTCCTCTCTCTTTTTTTTCTTTTCTGTTTTTTTTTTAACTTGTTTTTTCTGTTTTTCGTTTGAAATTTTGATTCTTTCTTATTTATGACTTGGTTGCGTTGAGCTTTGAGTTTGTTTGTTTTTTTTTCTTTTGTTCTGCTTTTGTCATAATTATCAGTAAGCATGTAAGAGCCGTTGATAAATAATTAAATTAAATTAATACGAGAAGGCAGTAAATGAGCTGAAGGAATGACAATTTTCCCATGGAAACGGGGAAAGTCACTCGTGAAAGTTTAAGCCAAAGAAATATCGGACAATCATCGCAAACCACGTATTCGTTGGGTTCGCAGTAAAGACATTGGGACTCTTTAGCGACGGAACACGCCAATTCGTAAACGAGCTGGGAAGATGATTGAACACCGTATCAGGGACACTCGCTCAAAATCATTCTTCATTCAAAGATAGAGACCCAAAAGGGCAACTCAGCACACATCTTGGGGACACTACCCGATGGCGACACGCTTAGCGAAATTTTTGTATTTGTAATTAAATCTAAATTTTGAAAATTATTCGCTTCTATCGTCTCCCGATTGGATACCCCCATCGGTTTACGAATAAATAAAAGAGCTATACCTGTCGTGTTAAGAGTGTTAAGAGAAAAAAACTTTTCGCATAAAATCTGTGCTTTAGAGTGTTTGGTGAGCTTTGAGCTTCTTTTGAATTCCATTGGAAGCTTTCGGAAGCTTTCCATTAGCAAGTGAGATACGTTGTTTTGGCTTAACACGGCAGTAACTCTCCTTATCCTCGCTGTAAGCGGCGTCAGCTTATGACAAAGTATACAAAACATCATGACGGATTTCATGAAAAGTCGAAATAAATGGAAAAGTCAGTCGCAAACGAGTGTTGAACAACGGGTTACCCCAAGGATCAGTACTCTCAAGTTTTCTCTACTGCACCTACACGATGGATATACCAACAACAAAATCAAGAAAATTCATCTACGTAGGCGATAATGCCTTGGCCATCCAATCAAAAAAATTCGAACAACTGGAGAACTTTTCGAATGAAGATTTGGAAACGATGGGAAATTATTTCAAAGATTGGAGGCTGAAACCAAACATAGGAAAAACCGTTCACTGCATTTTCCACCAGAACAATCGCGAAGCAAGACGAACTCTGGATCTGAAAATGAACGGAAATACAGTGGAGTACAGAGCTCATTCGCAATACTTAGACAACGACTTTAATCGTAGCCTTACACACCATCAAAATTGTGTAATAGTCAAAACTACACTCAGACTGCGCGTTAACATAGTGCAAAAACTAGCGGGAACGACATGAGGATGCTCAGGAAAAACGTTAAAAATCATAATACAAGCTATGGTACTGTCAACAGCAGACTACTGCTCATCTGTATGGATGAACTGCGCACATACAAACAAAGTTGACACCCAAATAAACAGAGCGCTTCGCATTGTCATCGGAACAGTTGATCCCACAGAAGTGGAATGACTATACGCTCTCAGTAATATAGCACCTTCTCAAATCACACGACACGAAGCCGCCTTCAGAGAATGCTCCAAAATTTAAGCGAACGCCGGCATTCCTATATTCAAGTACATTGAATCAGCGCCAACGATCACACGCTTATAATCGAGAAATCCTTTCTGGAAATTCTATCAACAACGATAAGAAAACAAGATGGCTACTTCTGGACCGTTTCCACACTGGCCAAATTTGTTGCGCATTTTTAATGCACCGATGGAAGTTCGCCGACTCACCACTGTGCACATGCGGTGAGGTCAAAACAATGGAACACATTTTGAGCCAATGCAAATTCATCGTTTCTCGGGCAACATCAGCGAGCTGAACGAACTAACCATCTCATGGCTAAGCGATCAGAAGATTCAAGTCTAAATCCTATCCAAACCAAAGAGTACCTATCAACGTGATAAACGTTTGCAGAAATTGTAATTCGTGAACAAAATTATTGTAAAAGTTTAATTTCTTAAAGTCATTAGAACAAATAAATAAATAAATTGTTCAAGCAGCCTTTTACGTTTCGATTGAAAAAAACGAGAGCTCGGAATAATATGACAGACAGGAGAAAGGATGAAGTCAGAAAAAATTAGTTGATTTTATGGACGCTTGTGGATGTCAATTTTTGTCAACTTAGTTTCATTTTTGTATAAACCACTCAGCACTGTCGATAGTTTCTTCAACAATTTTTTTATTAGAAAGTGAGGCTACATTCAGAACAATATGTGACAAACTTCACATACAATAATGCCAATGAATTTCAATAGATTGACAAGCACACACAAAAACTTGTTAATAAATCACGAACAAAGAAATAGAATGAGCCTGGTACAAACCAGTGAGCAGTTAGCCTTTATAGTAGCATTGTGTGTATTATACATTGGAAGACATTCGGAATATAAATTAGGATATTCCAGACATTTATTTGGAATACAAAAAGAAAAAAAGTTACGAATGTTTGGTTCGAGAGGAGATGTTACGTTACGGCCACAGCTGAGTGCCTTGATTTTCAGCACTCGATTCTAAAAGAATTGAAAGGTTTGCTAGTATGAAACAAAATGCTAAAGGCAAAGAACGGTGGTGCGAGTCTGTCACATGATTGTCAGAAGGGACATTAAATTTTCTATAACAGAAACTTTTTTTGTTTTCATAACAAATAAACCAAACTTTATTGATATATTGCGAAGGCTTATATTGTGGATATATGTAACGGTGGTTGTAGTAAAAGCTGTCAAATGCAATAGACTAATAAAATCGTTTCTGTCATTTGTACCAAATTGTCATAATTGACATTTTTCACAACAAAAACTAAACGATTTAGAGTCCAAGTGGAATATTGAATACATTTCTTGCAATTCACCACAGTTCCATAAAGTTATTGAAGTGAATAGAGTCTGTTTTATAGATAAAGAGATGGGTGTATGAATGGGTGGCACTTGGATTTTAAACTAGAAATCAATTATTTTGTTTAATAAAAAGCTAAATAAACTTTTGCTACGAGTTAAGGAAGAGATTGTATGAGTTATTTACATTCATTTAAAATTACGGATCTTGTGGGAATGATTCTAGAGGATTTGGGATTTTTACAGGTTGCTGTGAGAGAATTGTACTGATGACCTGCTTCGACTCAAAATAGTTTTTCTGTGATTGTTGATAAAGCATGTCACACAAAAAATTAGATTTCCCCTGTCACATGAGCGAGAGCCCCCCCCCCTCCACCTATTTGTGGGAAAAGTGAGCTAGCATAAGGGCGATGTCATTCCATCCAAGTTCAAAACGCAGCCGGGTACCAAAAAATGATTTAAGTGAAAGTTGTAGGCCAGTAGCGATAGTTTTCAACTTAGCATCAGGCTGCGTACTTTGTCTCCGTGAGCCATTAAAAAGGAGGCTGCGTGGTGCCACAACTTTGAGTGACAGTGATATTCACCTCAAGGAATACGGATACTATGTGAATTGAAAACTTTACAGTAAAGTCAAGTTAGATTGAGCTACGATCAGTGATGTCGACTTGGCAATATAAGTAACGGTACATTTTGGTGTAATTGTGTAAGGATTCAAATGGTGTGGTATTAGCAGAGGAAGGTCAGTGCAAAGATGGACAGAATTTTTCAAGAGCCTGCTAAGCGAGAGAAGCACACAAGCAACAGACGACATGACGGAACCAAATCTACAATCAAGTGCACAAGTGGCAGAACCTGCATTACAGGAAGTTAGGGCTTCTGTTATCAAGCTCAAGAATAACAAAGACCCTGGGTCGACAACATAACTGGTGAAATATTTAAATATGGAGGTGATGCGCTATGTGCAAGGTTATATGAGCTGATTGTTAAGATTTGGGAAAGTGAAGAAATGCCGGAAGAGTGGGAACTCGGAATCATTTGTCCTGTATACAAAAAAGGTGACAAATTGGAATGCAGCAACTATAGAGGAATCAATTTGTTGAACTCCGCATACAAAATATTTGCGGATATTCTACGACAGCGTCTCCTGGAGTACTCTGAGCTAAGCAGTGTGTTCAGGGAGTTCAGGGTTGCTTTACACCATTTGTTTGTTGACTTTGAAAGCTATGGAGTGCAATGGCGGAACTTGATTACCCCAAAAAACGTATCAACTTGTCTAAAATGACTTTGTCACATGTAAGAGCAAGGGTCAGAATTCGTAACAAACTCTCTGAAATTTTTGAAGCTCTGAAAGGACTAAGACTAGCAGCTCTATTCTTCAACATTGTTCTTGAGAAGGTGATACGAGAGAGCAACGTGGAAACCAGCGGTACAATCTTCAGAAAGTTGAGTCAGTTGCTGGGATAAGCTGATGACCTAGACTAAATTGGACGAAACGTCGATATATTGTTAAAGAAAATTTCACGAAGATTGAGGAGAAGGGTGCTGAATTCGGTCTAAAAGTCATTGAGAAAAAGACCAAGTACATGACGACTTCATTGTCTGGTGACGGACCAACGAACCATACGCTAGAGGTGAACGGAAAACACTTCGAGACTGTCGACAGCTTTATTTACCTTGGATCGCTGGTCAACAGTGCTAATAACATCGGAGAAGAAGGGTAACACTTGGTAACAGGAGTTACTACAATCTTCAAAAACTTTTCCGGTCTAAAATACTCAACCGCAACCTTACGTGTGAACTGTACAGATCGCTGGTACGACCAGTTGTAGCATATGGGTCGGAAGCTTGGTGCATGACACAACGAGACGAGCAAACACTCTTCGTATTTGAAGGAGTCAATTTTTGGAGGAGTGAGCGTGGAAGGCGTTTGGCGAAGAAGAATGAATCATGAGCTGTATCAGCTTTACAATAGCCCGACATAGGCAAATACATCAAGATCAATCTTCTACGGTGGCTCGGTCATGTACAAAGAATGAAGGAAGAACGTGTACCCCTGAAGCTGCTAAACACTAACCCCGATGGTAACCGCAAACAAGGAAGACCAAAGACAAAATGGAAAGACACGGTGGAGTCGAATCTGAAGGAACTAGGAGTAGGCGATTGGAGAACGTTGGCGCGGAATAGGTCAACATCTAGTGCGTTAAACTACTTTCGTACTAAACTTGTATCAAAAACTAATATTGGCAACTTCGCACCGTGTTCAATTTTTCTCATTAAATAAGTTTTTGTAAGTAAGAAAATTGATTGACTTCTTCCAAATCCAAATGGTATTGAAAGAAATTAAAGCGAAAACGAAACAAAGATCCTTGGAAGAAAGTGAAATAATGGACTTTGGACTCCCCGAGAGCCTAAATTCATTAGCTGTAATCTATTATTGGGAATGGAAAGGGAAAGTACAAAGAACTTACGGAAATTACAAGGCTATTTTCTCCCACTAAAATGTGCTATTTGCAGGCACCTACCTAGGTTCTTATACACCAAAACACACCTTTCCAACAACGACACAAAATTTTTCTTTGTTTTTTTTTATGTAATAGGGTGGAAAATGTTAACATGACTAATATATTTTCACACTGTTCGTGAAAGAGTATACGCATTTGCTGTAACAACAACAGGCGGTCGTAAAAATCCTCGATAATCATTGATGGAAAAAGCTTTTATTTTCACTGTGAGTGCTTTCTCGGCGGATTATTGGATTTTAAATTAATAAAAAAAAAGTGTGCTACACAGAAGGGGAGTCATTGTGTATATTTGCAAATGCGGATCAATTTATTTGCTCAACAGTTTCGAACAAGACTTATGTGTCGGTACCTATACAATGAACATAAATTTTCTGAGTGGGCTTGAAGTTTGGAGGGTTCAGATCGTCGTACAGACTGGTTTTTGATGCATTATATAACTGAAGAAAGAACAGGAAACGAAATACACAATAGAAAAATTGTTGGGAGATGAAAATATTTGTAGGGGAGCAAAATATTTGATTTCTGGCTAATGATGGTTGTTATGAATTTGGCGAAATAACGATTCCTGGTATTGTTTTTTTTCCTGTAACAAGATTGTCTTGTATATTAAATCAAATGTTAGGGTAAATTATTTGATTTGTGCAGACGTAGATAATCGGCCAATTATACGAATATGTATTTTGTTTTATAATGAGAGTCAGCAAAAGTAATGTTTTCGGTAATTACGTCATCCAATTATAGACTTAACACGTTTCATTGGTAATATGAATGTCAAGATAAACAAAGTTTCATCTTTTATAACTTTATGCTAAGAAGTGATGATGTGTTACTTAGAACTTTTTTCTCATTTCTCACAAAAACAATGAAACTTTTAAAGGGGATGTTCATCATCAAACTTTAAAGACTATTTCGGTGTGAGGTCTTTATGGCAAGCCTAGGAAGGTGTGGAACCCTCCTACGTGCCATCCTATCGTCCGACAAAATGATGGTTTGTTCGTCCAGTGAAAGTGTACTAACGTCTCAATCCATTTTCGGCAGCCTGTCATTACCCATCCTTTGAACGTGCTCAAACCAGCGCAGACTGCTGACCCTTATCCCCTTTTCAACCCACCCAATCCCTAAATCTTTCCTGATTCTTTGAAAAATACCTCCAAAATGTTCAATAATTCTGAAGAATAAAAATATTACTGATCTCGTCCTACGACATCTTTAAGACCATGTGTATATATCAACAATCAGCAAAACCGGTCATAGAATGATTCAAACTATGACACGCTCAGCCTTTTTATCATCTGAGTCTTATGATCAGATGCTTTGCATGTCGGAGGTGAAAGAATTGTTACCTGAGAACCCACATATCCGAAAACTTCAGGTCATGCACGAAATATCCGCAGTCCACCTAACTTTCACTACCACACTTGTACTACCACACGTGTACTTGAAGATTGATCCGTAAACAGCTAAGTTCGTGTTGCTACTTGATTCTGTAATTCGAGTTTGATCAAATGCTAAAATTTTGTACTATAATAAGACTAGATTTTAATTGAGATTTGAACTAACCCGGTATTTTGGGAATACGACGGTGGTGTGACAGGTGGCGCGACAAACAGAGTGAGGAATTGAAATTGGCGAAGTGTGGAGACGACCGAGAATATTGTTGGGCGACACATCGAGTCGTTCATTTTCGTTTGAGACTTGGTGCACGTAGCACCATAACACTTTTACTCTAGACGATCAGAGCAAAACGAATTTAATTTAAAGTTGTTTAGGAAGTTCAGTGCAATTGAAATTTGTAACACAGTTTGTGTGTACAAAAATAGTGAAGAAAGCTTGCAGAAGGCAAGGTAAGCAATCGATTGTTTTAATAAAAACCGGATGACAAGAACGTGAGTTAACGGAATCTAAAAGCAAGGTCGTAAAGCTTTCAGGTGATCCGCATTATTTGGATAAAAGCACATTGTTAATGTGTTCGGAGCATACATCGTATTGTTAGTGATTTTTGGTTGGAACATACATGCTTTCTATGGAACGATATTGGAATTTATTCGTTTGGCCAGTAGTAAATTGACCGTCGTATCCAACACCCAAAGTAAATCAAGTACTAGATATAAGGGGAGTGCACTAATAGGTTAAGCGTTGAATATTATAATTAAGTGAATCTTCAGGTTAAAATTTGAATTGCCGTTGCCCATTCTGTAGCTTTGGATTGTGTTCTGTGCAATAGGCGCGTTTTAATATGGGATTTGTTGTTTTTGGAACTTCAATTACATTTACATTTTAACTTCCGAATGGCGTCTGGGTAACATAACCTCAATGTTGTGATATTTTTCGAATCATTGCTTTGCAAAACAATCAATTCAATACTGTGTACTTTATTTGTCGTTCTCGGCATCCTCCTTCTGATAAATGTTTATGATCATAATTTCGGTTGATGACTTCCCTATATGCATAGCAGTCGGTTTGGCAAAAATATAAACAAACGAATACATTGCATTCCAAACAGCCCTTCTTGGTGCACATTAAAACTTGTACTTCCGGTGCGGCTCGGCTTACCAGGCCGTCCCACTGTATTCATTCTCGGTAAAAACAATTACACACAGCCTCGGACTGGTGTTGGATACGGGGTACGACCAACGCTCGACTTGACAGGTACCCCATCGTTGGCGGTCAGGCAATGCAAAATGGTTCGTGGTTTGTTTATTGGGAGTCTAAACGTTAATGGGGGTTTTCGGAATCGCAGGGAGGAATTAGTGGATCTGGCAAAGGACTACGGTATAGACATATTGGCGTTGAGTGACGTTAGGACGAAGGGACAGACGGAAGAACACGTAGGCGGGTATAAGGTGTTTTTGTCCGGGGTTCAGTCTGGTAGGGCAAATTGGGGAGTTGGAATCGCAATCAGGAAGGAGTTGATCAACTTTGTCCTGGATGTTCGTTTCGTAAATGAAAGGCTGAAGTGGGTCTCTGTAAAGTTAGCGGGGGGAATTTATCGCCTGGTTAGCGTATATAGCCCTTGCGAAGGCAGTGATGCTGCTGGCTTGGACATTTTTTACGAACAATTGGGGGACGTGGTTAGCAAAAAGGGAAATGAATCTCTGATTTTGATGGGGGATTTTAATGCAAGAATAGGAAACTTTAAAAACAACTCAGGTTATGAAAGGGTAGTGGGTAGATTTGGGGAAGGAACTCTGAATTCAAA
>CM055403.1:29577192-29622604 GCA_029228625.1 Pseudolycoriella hygida | reverse complement strand
TTTTTTGAAAAATCTATTGTAGAAACCTCTTTTTGAAATAAAACTATTTTTTCTTTTTTTTCCCCACTTACTTCCAAAAGAATTGATATCCCAACAAAAACCTCTTAAAGGTAAGGTTTGACGCAGTCCCTATGTCCACTTCCAAAATAAATGATATCGATGGAGGTTACGCTTACGCTGGTCGAACGCAAAAAAATTAAATGGAAAGAACTTTATCTCGTGTTCAAAAAATGCGTCACAGATGCAAGACCCACCAACGTATATTTTTTCTGTTCTTTCAGCTTTCAAACTGGAAAAATTTGTCTCCGCCTGGAGAAATTTTTTATGAGAAAAAAATTTTTCGGTGTGAAGTCTGAAAGTGTAGAAAAATTATTACTTTGGAGGGTCTGGCATCTGTGACGCATTTTTTGAACACGAGATTTCCATTTAATTTTTTTGCGTTTGAACAGCGTAAGCGTCACCTCCATCGATATCATTTATTTTGGAAGTGGACATAGGGACTGCGTCAAACCTTACCTTCAAGTGTATTTTGTTGGGATACATTATTTCCAAGGTACATGACACTGTAACCTCACCCCCTTAATTTTTTTTTTGGTACGAGTCAAAACCAAAGGGGCTGGTTAAAGGCTGACGATTGAGAACAATCTTGAGTTTAGGGCTGATATCTGACCAAAGATATCCAACAAAAACGCAAAAAAGCATGTCGAAATCAGCAATTGTGTCAGCAGGCAAAATTTTCTCACCAGGTGGTGAACTCTGGCGTTAAGAAATATTAATTTCTGACGATTGAGACCAACCTGATCTCCCGGCCCTTAATATTTGTTGACGCCAGAGTGCACCACCTGGTGAGAAAATTTGGTTTACTGACATAATTGATGATTTCGACATGCTTTTTTGAGTTTTTGTGATATATCTTTCACCAGATATCAGCCCTAAACTCAATATTGGTCTCGATCGTCAGCCCTTAATTAGTCCCTTTGGAGTAGCTCGAGAGCAGTCTTAAAATAATGACCAGACAGTAAAAAACACATTTGACATGATTTGACCCATGCAACCATAAAATGCTAGAGTCCAGTAACAGCCCTAAACGTGGAAGTTGCAGCCCCTTTGGTTTTGACTCCTCCAAAAAAAATTAGGGGGTGAGGTTACAGCGACATGTACCTTTATTTCCATATCTGTGTTATAATTTCTAAAGAGAAAGACAGAAAGATGTAGATCAGACTGATCATACCTGTATGCCAATATACGACATCTATTGTTCGTTTTCCGATTTTTAAAATCATGCTAGAGGGTAGTAAAGGAGTTATCTCACTTTAAGGATCGCTTAGTGAACGAATTCCTTCGCGAAAATCAAAATTACTTTCACCATCTTATCAAGCAATCAACTCTACGTGAAGAATTTACAGTTGTAATAGTAAAATTTTAAAATTAAATTATCAAATAAAAGCCACTATACTGCATTTCTCATTTCCAATTAAGAAGATACAGAGAATTCAACAAAAAAACTCTAATTTTCTTCAAAGCTTTGGTGTGGCAATTAGCAATCAGAACTGAAACAACAAAAGCCGAAAGATATTCTCTTAACAATCAATCTTAACAATTGTATGAACACAAAAGTTTACAAAGCATTTATTTTACCAACTTTGTAGTTACATTTTCTCTAAATTGAATTAAATAACATTTTGTATACACAGCAGACACACCTGAATCTCACTTAGTCGAATTTTTATTATATTTGTTCAATTTTAACGTTCCTATGAATACATAGTACACCAATTGCTAATGTTATTAGGAAAATTTAGTCTTACATGAAAAGGTACAAAAAGGACACTCAAAATGGTTCGTGCGCACTATGTGAGAAGAGAAAGGGGATCTTCAAACTGGCAATACATATTTGGGTTCTAACTTTCAGAGAATATGTCTGCCCTACGCATAAAAAACCTAGCGACGTTATCAGATGAGAAATTTTGATACATTTTCTCTCACAAATTCTCGTCGCTAAGTTTTTTATGCGTTCACAGTAGGCGAATCCGTTATATTCATGTTCAAAAATCTATATCTCGTGAAATATTCACAATTTAAATGTAGGAATTCTTAAAACGTGATTTGAGAATGTTCAAAAATGTCGGGAAAAATATTTGTGCATGAAGGCCGCAGATTAATAGTCGTATAGTTGTTAGACAAAGTGACAGGTTTGATTTCTCCCCATACATAACCTCAAAAAAATATATTTTCCATATTTTCGTCAGAATCTTGTCGAAATCAGTTGTAAACGTTAAAGTAATTCATAATAAGTCGAAACGACCCTAGTCCGACGAAAAAGGGATGAATTTCCCAGTGGTTTTGAAGCGAATTGTTGTTCAGCGCTCTGAGACCCAAAGACAGTCAGTATCAAAATCAAAGAGCCAACCAAGAAATTTATCTTTTTTTCGTCGGACTAAGGTCGTTTCGACTTATTATGAATTACTTTAACGTTTGCAACTGATTTCGACAAGTTTCTGACGAAAATAAGGAAAATATATTTTTTTGAGGTTATGTATGGGGAGAAATCAAACCTGTCACTTTGTCTAACAACCATACGACTATTAATCTGCGGCCTACATGCACAAATATTTTTCCCGACATTTTTGAACATTCTTAAATCACGTTTTAAGAATTCTTAGATTTAAATTGTGAATATTTCAATATAGATTTTTGAACATGAATATAACGGATAAGCCTACTGTGCGTTGTACGGCAGAAATGTGTCGGTCGCCGTCAATGAAAGACTATTCCCTATCAGAAGCTGCGTTTCACAGAGAGTTTCTACTATTGTATTACGATATATAACCCCGATCATAATTGTTTTGAACGTACAGTACAACTAGCGCATTAGTAACCACTCTGAGAGTGCGTCACAATTCACCACATATCAACTTCCGTTGATAATTTTTCCCAATTTTCATTTCGTTTAATTTGCAATGATGGTTCGATTAGAGTGCAAAATTGTATCCGTCAATTAATTTGAAATTTCATTTTTTTGTCGTTCATCGTTATTCCAATTTCGTTCACATTAACTAACGAACATAAATTGGAATCGATGGACGAGAATACTTCAAAATACTAATACCACCATTAATATTGCGAGCTTTCCATTTATATTTTAACGAAAAAAAAAAGAAAATGACGACCAAATCCTCACTGATTGATTCAATTTTGATTTCCAATGTTTTTAGGTTCGCACCCATTTCATACTAAACCATTGTTGTCTGCGTCTATAGAGACATATGTCGATGACATATTGTCAATATTATTACATATATTGATGAGGAGATTTGCACTCCAGAGACATCCCGTAAAATCATTTTTTGATCTTGTTTATTTGTTGGTGGAGTGGCGATTTTTTTTATTTAAAAATTTGAATGATTTCAAATATGAACCCAGGCCGAATGTGGGATCGAAATATTCCGATGAGAATATATATTGCAAAAACGGAACCGCCTGCAGTTATCGCTACTGTTTTTGTATCCTCTGTATAACCGGAAGTTACATTGCTAGATATTGAAAAAAAAGTATACAATAAATCATCACGACATACAGTTGTCGATATAGAGCTTTCTACACAAGATACAAAACCCTTTCACATTAGACACTATATGCAAATAAAATGATTGGGATTTCCTTATATTCTGCGCAACGATTTTTTATTTTCAATTTACAGCTAAAAGCTGTTCCAGCCTATTGTTTGAAAACGATATTTTCACTATTTTAGTATTTATTTTATTAGCGGATATCGAAGTCGGGCTTTAACAACACCGTTTCTGACAAAATGAAAATGTTGTAGGTTTCGCTTTATTCGTTTTTTTTCGATAAAATCCCATTTCAGTAAATCGAGTAGTTTCTTTGTTTTTCAACTGTTATTGGCACACTGAGCGAAGAGATTTAACGCTTTTTGTTTGGGCAACGATTTCGTATTTCAAAAAACACAAAATGATTACGGTAAACCTAATATATATTGAACATATTATGTTGGTAACGGATGATTCGCAGTGGAATCACATATGATTTACAGATAGTTCACTTAGGAATCACCGATGATTCACAGGGGATTCACCGATGATATACAGGGGAATTACCGATGATATACAGGGGAATCGCCGATGATACAGTGGAATCACCGATGATTCACAGTGGAATCACCGATAATTCAAAGGGGAATTAGCGATAATTTAAAGGGAAATTATTGATGATTAACCGGAAAATCACCGATGATTCACCTGAAAATCACCGATGATTCACTGTGGAATCACCAATGATTCACCTGTGAATCACCAATGATTCACCTGTGAATCATCGATGATTCGCTGGAGAATTACCGATAATTCACCCTGGAATCACTGATGATTCACCTGGGAATCATCGATCATTCACCGGAGAATTACCGATACTTCATACGGGAATAAGTGATGATTTACCAATGAATCACAGATGATTCACTGTGGAACCACCGATTATTCACAAGGGAATCACAGGGGAATCACCAATGATTTACAGGTTAATCACCGATCATTCATAGTGGAATTACCGATAATTCAAACCGAAATTACCGATAATTCAAAGTGAAATTACATATGATTAACCGAAAAATTACCGATGATTCACCTGAAAATCACCGATGATTCACTGTGGAATCACCAATGATTCACCTGTGAATCATCGATGATTCGCCGGAGAATTACCGATAATTCACTCGGGAATCACTGATGATTCACAGATTATTTACAGTGGAACCACCGATGATTCACAGAGGAATGACACATGATTCGGTCATAGGTGATTGGAATTTGAAGTTCACTCAATCGCTACTTTCCTATACCGATTTCAATGATAGAGCCGTGCTCCGCTTGGATGCAATTCAATTTTGAAAGCTTTTCAAGGGTTTTAAAGATTAAAACTTCGTATGTGGTAGATCACTCTTGCAGGACGAAATCTGTCTCTTAAAATATAACATAAGATGCAGGATCTAGGATTACAAATTGTTCTTATTCCTCAATATTCCACTAATATGTCTGAAATGCCTTTTAGAACTATAACTGTCATGCAATTGTGAAATGCGTTAGGGATCGTCCCTAAATTACGTAACGCTTTTTCAGTGTTGCCACAAATTTTAAAAAATCGATATCTCGGGATAGACGCACTCCAGATAGATCAAATGTGTGGCTGACCCCCTTTTTTACCCCCTAAACGGGGGGTCGACCGTACATTTGACCTCTCTGAAGTGCGTCTATCCCAAGATATTGATGATTTAAAATTTGTGGCAACACTGAAAAAGCGTTACGTAATTTAGGGACGATCCCTTAAGTCTCTCATGCAAGATGTGGAACTTGAACCAAAAGTTGGAATTCCGTAGAAAACCCTGAAGCTCTAAATTTTAACATTCACAATCTCTATAAAAATTATTTTCAGGAATCGCCATCTACACTCGTCCAAACACATCTCTCTAAATGAATTTGTATTCCCTAACAAATACTAAAGCTTCTGAATTTCTTACATAAAATGCTATATTTTCTATTATGATTTCGAAAAGTTTTGCATGTTTGTTATTAATAGTGTAGTGTCATTGTGGTGAACATAAAGTTGCATGATAAATGATTGAAGTTTTCGAATCTAAGGTTAAGTTGAATGAAAATTGGAAAATTGGTTTCATGTAGTATTTAAACTTGGTATTAGTCATTATTTTGTAATGGAATAGTTGAAGTTCACTACAACAAGAGGTAGATTCGTTCAGAAAATTGCTGAATAATATTTGTGCATTGAACAGAGTTATTTGGAATTTCTGGCATCCAGAATTTTCAAACTATTTTACAGTTAACTTGATTTAATTGAAAAAGCAATACATTTTTAAAAGTGGAAATGTTTCGTTCAAACTTCCCTAGTAAAATATCTGTTCTGTAACAAATTTTCTATTATAACAAAAGCATTTATGGTTCAATGATTCTGTCACGATGAATTCGAGTAGAAATTTTAATTTGAATGCTATGTTTATGGAATTTAAAATAAAACAGGACCAAATCGACGCTAAATCAATCAAAATTGTAGAAATTATTACAAAAATAAAACTGCTATATCAACTTGCATAGCAAAACCATTTTGATAAACTGGTCAGTTATAGGTACTGTCAAATCTGTCAATCAAAATAAAACGTCTAAGTGCTCACTCGTTGTTTATTCATTTAATTTATGTGGTTAAAATGATTGAGTTTTTGCATTTTTTTTTTCGACGATACAGTTAAACAAACAGAGTGGATGAGCCCGATAAAAGAGGTAAGCAACAAGTGGTAGCAATGAAATCTAGATATAAATAGTTTTTATGTAAGTCAGGCTTTCAAAGCGAATTAGAAAAAATAAGGTTAAATCGGCATGAGTACTGATCAAAGTTTGCATATGTTTGGTTGGAGAAACAGAACTGACATTTTTTTTATCTGTTCTTTCAAAGCGAAGATTATTTCTGTGGTATCATGAGTATATCTTTTAGTTACCATCCAACTAAACTAAGAACAACCCGAAATCGTACAAAAATATTACATTGACATAAGACTCCAAGGTTAGCTGTCATTTTTTTTAGTTCCGTCTCTTTATCTGCGTTTTTAGTACTGCGTCGGCTTATGTCAAAGTATGCATTTCATGATGAAATTCAAATTGTCAAATGTCGAAAAAGTCTGTCGCTAATGTTCGCTAATTGTAACTGTTACTAATTTAAAACAAATATAAAGAAAATATTTCCTTTTAAAGATCAAGTCTTGCCTCACGTCTGATCAGGCAATACATAAGTTTCAACTGTTTCGTCGAGGACAAAACATTAAATTTGTATGGGGAAACAAACTTGGGGCGCCCTCAGCTGTTTTGTGGCCAATATGTTTTTCTAACAAACTCCTCCTTAGAAGATAGGTCTGCACTTTCAGACAGAACATTTGGTGCCGCAAATTTGAAAATGACAAAATTAATGATGTGGCGAGTACATTACGTTGCATTAGTTTATAATTCGACAACTGGCTGCGTACTTTGGTCCCTTAGCATATGTCTTCACCAAAGTGAACACCAGTGGCGCCGACTTTGATTTGACTCGTGGGTGGCGAACAAAATTTTAAGCAAAATCTAGTGTGGGACAATCAAAATGTATCCTAAGTAACATGCATGTTGAATATTGTAGAGGAATGTTATCTGAGCCTTACGAAGACTCGTCACCCTCTTACATTTGTTCAGACAGTCAGAGCACAATTAGAACTATAGGGGGATAGAGAAACTCATCTTCGATAGTATTAGAATGCAGAGATACATTACAAAAGTTATCCGAAAGTCTGAGGACATCTTTAGTCTGGGTTCCCGAACACTCAGACATCCATGGGAATGAGAAAGCAGACGAACTAGATACACTACCTTCCTTCAATTGCTTCAATGGCCCCGAACCCGCCCTAGCGGTGTCCAATACCACACTTCAGCGAATGATAAAGTGCTGGAAGGGTTAGCGTTTCAAAGACCACTGAACCTCGATAAGCTTTGCGAGACAATCCAAAAACTGTATTCGCATAAACAGCCGGAATTCTAAGTACTTCATCTCGTTAAGCCTGTCAAACCTTAGAAGAATGGCGAGTGTTCTAAACAGACACAATTGTCTGAACAAGCACCTCCGTAGGATAAGTATTTCTGATGACTCAGACTACGACGAGTGTGGCGAGTGGGGATATAGAGAGTAGTGAACACTTCCTATGCCACTGCCCGACTTATGTTAAAGTGAGAATGTAGCATTTAGGCTCCTTAACATTGAATTACTCATCGATCTGGAGCATAGCTCCTATAGATATTTTGTTTATTAAGTGAACGAAAAGAATCTCAATCATTGTGGGTAAGCACAACAGGCTAATCTGAGCCATAGGTGCAGAAAATCATATTTTGCACCGACTTATTCTATTGTATTCTAACATGTGCCGCAAACGAAATTCTCAGTTTTTTTTCTAGAAATTCATTATGATTTCACAGGAACAGAGCAAATCAAAATGTAGTCTCATTAAAATGCGTCACACGCGAAATTTTCAGTGTTTTTTCAAGAAATTTGCTATGACTTAATAGGAAATAATTTTTTTGGCCTATCTCTAGTGGAGGACACAGCTAACCGTGGAAGTCGGCGCGCCTGGTGTACACATTAGTGATATCTATACGTCATATAAGTTTCGACTCGGCACTGGGTTGCGCTCTTTAGTTAAGACTTTCTAATGCAGAGGGCATCAACAGGCTGGTGCCGAATTGAAACTTATGTGAGTTATACAACTCACTATTGCCTCCAATTTGGCGAATACAGATGTTCAGCACTAGGCAGCATTCTCTGTTCCCAGCTTTAGAGTCTAAAGTACGCAGTCTGGTGCCGACTTCGATCGTGTTACCAACTAATAACCTCGACCCTTCTTAAAGATAGGCGTTGTCAGAATTACAGCCGAAAAAGTGATGAAAAACGTGGCTTTTTGAAGGTTTGTGGAACTTTTTCACTTATATCTCTGAGAAATTAGAACGGAAATAGCTCTTCAAGGTTTCGAATGAACATCCGAAAATCACGAAAATTAAATAAGTGGAAATGTGTTGAGTGGTTCAGGCTCTAGTGTCCTTTCGTGGTTTTTCGTGAAAATTCCTTTAATGATTAGGTTTTTTGTGCAGTGTTGTAGAGAAAAAAGAGGAGACTTTTTGTCAATCGAAGTATGGGTCAGAGGCCTCTCCTAAGCGCTCCAGGTATCTGCCAAATTCTGAACTTATTGTAAGGGATTGGAGAGGTTTTTGGCGCCGCTGGTTCGTACATATATTTCCCTTTCGGCGATTTCCAGTCCAATTAAGTGATGACTTAATTGCATATACTTAAGAGTTCTGGCAATAGCTACGTTCGATTCTTTTTGCAACAACTATTCTGTTTGCCACATCTGTTCTGATACGTTCGGTCCTTTGCATATGTTTGAAAAACGAGATTGTCCATTCCCTAAATTCCGACGTCTTTCAAACAAATTATGCACCTGAACCCTATTAACATGGACCTGTACGATAATAATGATTAGACATTATGAATGAATTTGCGTTCTGTTTTGTATCCATTTCTATCTAATAAAAGTAAAAGTTCATGAAGGTTAAAAACTGTATTTTAATTTGGCAAACAAAGTCAGCGAAGCTTCCTATTATGATGCTGTGATGATTCTATCATAATAAATTATCATCATTCACACAACTTCGCATAATTTTCCACAAAATTCATAATAAATTACATTTCCTTCACTCTATCATTTTCAAATTTTATTATTTACTTTCTCATCTTCGCATAAATTGTGAATTATTCCATTTTCTTCATTTATCAAATCATAACTTCTTTAAACTTGGTATAAGCTTCACCTTAATTAGATATTGTTCCATTTCATTTCGTATTCGATGTAAAAGTCATCATGGAACGACAATTTTTCTTTTATTTTTCATGTCTGGTGGTGTGTCTCCTTATATTACACTTGTAACATTCGTAAAAATATAAAATATTTCTATCTGGAAAATACAATTTTTCAATTGACAGTAAAAAATTGTAATTTGTACAGAGAGAAGTGTCATGAATGTAAAGAAAAAATACGTTTTTTGCCTATGCCCTGTTCTATCTACACCAGAAACGAATTTAATACACACCACTAGTTGGCGTATACATAGCCAATATCTCCATGAAATAGATTCTACGGTATGCTGTACGAAAAATGGAGGAAAATATATTCCATCCTTGGAAGATAGAAAGAAATTATATTGTAAGAATGAAAGTAGAAAAACGAAATAATGGCACGGCGCGGATGTATAAATGAATATATAAATTCTGAGTGCAACTTTACAATCGCTTTTCGTCTAGAAAATAAATCACCTCTTCATACCTACAAAGGATTGGCATACGTGTGTGTACATTCAGTTTGCATCTTCGGTAACAAGTTAAGCCAACCTTAACATGTTATCCACATTGACTAACAGCGGGCTGTGCAAAGTTTGCTCATAAGAAATGCATAAGAAAGTAAATATCAGAAGGTTTAAGAATAGATTCCACGAATGAAAGTTTGATAGCCATACAATGTCGTATGTTTTATATATGAAGTAAAGAGGCATGCAACATTCAAGAGATATAAGAAAGCTAAAGGAGTTTTAAAGTTTTGAGGAAAAAAATCCTTTTCAAAGTAGGTACACTCTCTCATCATTCCAAGGGTCCTGCCCGAGAAAAGCTCTTGATTTCATTGATGCACATAAAGAAAAGCCTTTCTTAACAACATTCAGCGAATTATAAGAAAATAAAAAAAATTTACATCAATTTTCCTATAACAAGTAACTTATTCAATTTCACTTCAAATGTTGGCTTTTCAACTGTAGCATAAATTTATAAATTTAAGTAGTGAATCTGTTCCGTTGCCAAAGTAAAATGGCATATTGAATTTATCGTTTAGTTAAGTTCGTCTAAAGTTTTTTCTACAACAGAAATTGGTTTCACTTTAGTAAAAAAAAACTATGGAAGCCAGTAACCAACACCATAGTAGCTCATTCTATTCATAAATCTTTATTATTTATTCCCGCATGAACTTGTTCATAAATCAAAAAATTTGTCCGGAAGCTTTTCTTTTCCTCCATTCACAATACAAAAACCATCAGCACAGCATAGTACCTCTTACAGTCCGCTTTATACCTACGGAAAACGTGAAAGTAAATCGTGCCACAAACACGAGAGGGTATTTAGCGAAAATCGTTATAAATACATAAAACTTTACAGAATTGTTTCAAAGTTTTTGATAATATTATTGGAAAATATTCTGAATATTTTTGAAATCAAATGTATATGCCATAAAGACATAAGATTTATGGGGATTGTCTACGAAAGTGTACATATGGTAGCAGGCAATTTAATGGAAATTTATGTCGGGAAATTGGATTTAAGAGCTTTGCTATAGACATTTACTTTAATATTCGCAATGATATAATGTTTATCGAAGGTAATTGTTTAAAATGTTTATTTTCTGTGCCTATGCCTACGTGCGGTTTCTTATTATTGATTTAGTTGCTTTACCGTGGTAAGAGTGTCCGTTAGGTTCGTTAGTCAGTACAGTGAACGAAAGTGTTTCATGCCGCAATAATCCCATTTTACTAAGAGACACTTTTGTGCTGCGCAGGTTTTTAACACAGCGAAAAATTGCACAGAACAAAAGTGTCTCTAAGTAAAATTGGATTACTGTAATCTCGAGGATGAATATTTATTTTTGTATCAAACGTATTATGTTACTATGTTTATACAAGAGAGTAGCCTTGACAATGAGGATGCCAAAGGTTTTCGGAACTCAGCTAGTGATGACAAACAAGGTAAAATCTCTTGGAGTCATATTAGATGAGAACTTGACAAGGAATCCTAACATAGAAGAAAGGATAAATTAAGCGGCTCGAGTCTTCTGGCAGTGCAGGAAAGCATTCGGGAAGAGCTGGAGGCTAAGGCCTTCAGTCCTATACTGGATGTATAGAGCAACTGACATAGTTCTCTTAAGCAGGAGACGCACGTTTGGCAAGGACGTCACACCCAGAAGCCAAGTGAAATACTTGGGTGTCATACTGGACAGTAAGTTGTACAGAACACGTAAAGGAAAGAGCGAGGAAAGCTCTGACGGCCTTTAGGATATGTAGGAACGCGTTTGGTAAGAACTGGAGCCTACCTTCCAAGGCGATACTGTGGATCTATGAAGCAGTAGTGAGGCCTATGATTTGCCACGGTAGTGTAGTGTGGTGGCCTAGGCTGGAAAAGGAGTGCGCGAAAGAGGATATGAGCGAGATTCAGAGGCTGATATGCATATGTATTACCGGAGCTATGAAGACGACAGCGACGGCAGCCATGGAAGCGCTGCTAGCTGTACCACCGGTCCATACGATCGTCAAGACTAGAGCATTTGCGACAGCAGATAGGCTTTGGCTTAACGGTCTGTGGATGAGGAATTTTTCTGTAGTACATGGAAGAATAAGAAATGCAATAGCTGATCCTATTTTTGACATGCCTAAAGACCGCATAAAAGCGGAGATCAACTTTGAGAGACGCTATGAGGCTATCGTACCGAGTACACAAGAATGACTAGGTAATTGGCCAGATTGAAGGCCAGACTGAAGATGGACTCATAAGCTTTACGGACGGTTCGAAAAACTCTGAAGGAACGGGGGCTGGGATAATTACTCTGGAACCGAGAACGGAAGAGAATTTCTATCTAGGAAAGTACGCCAGTGTATTTCAGGCGGAAACGTTTCAGCGATGAAAGGACTACGGTGCTCTTTCCAATCGGAATTGGAGAATGAAAGAATCACTGTACTTTCTGATAGTGAGGCGATTATTAATGCGATAATGTCGCCTGTCACAACTTCTAAACTTTTGAAAGAGTTCAAGGAGACCCTGAACAAACTAGGTCTGAGAAATCAGATAACGCTCGTACCTGGGCATGGGCACATAGAAGGTAGTGAAAAGGCAGATGAGCTGGCGAAGCTGGGCTCTAAATCTGTTAGCCATGGACCAGAACCGTTCATTCCCATACTGCAGTCGCTGTGTGACAAGGTGGTAAAGGATAAGACATGGTCAGAGGCAAACAAGCATTGCACATGGACCGGGATCGAATAAGAAGAGTTGTGGGAGCGATGACGGGACACTGTGGACTAGACAGTCACTTGGCCAAGTCAACTACCCTAACTGCACCTGTGGCCTTGGTGAGGAAATGCGACACCACATTATCCGAACTTTTCTCTACTAAGTCATAGGATTCTTGGTGGTCATGTGATCAGATCGCTGGATGTGCTGAAGCTGGGGCCATTTGTCCTGGACAAGTTCCTAGCGAGCACAGGTACGTTCGAATGATTTACATGATGAACGGGAAAGAGGAACAAAGGGTCGGAAGATCTGTGTTTCGTGGCTCTCAGCCGTCCCAAACTGATAAATCTATAAAAAAAAAATAGAACAATTGTGAGACCAATCTTAGGCTACGGCTGCATGTTTTGCTCATAAATCGATAGAAAAAAACTAACAGTAGTACAAAGACTTGCTTGCCTGAGTGTGACAGGAGGAATGACTTCAGCCCCGACGACGGCAGCGCTGGTTTGTTCGTCAAACAGCAAGCCAGAATGATAGTAGCGAGATTGCACAGAAGTGGCCACTGGATAGCGGATGGTAGAAATGAGGGACACATGCGAGCATTTTAGTTGACCTGATCGCAAGATTTAGTGAAATGGAAATGCAGAGTGACCACATGAAAAACATCTTCCGGTTCGACAAGGACTTCTACCGGGCGATATTCGAGAGGTTGGACTGGAGAAATGGAGCTCGACCGATAAGGCGGGACATAACGGTATTCACGAACGGATCCAAAACGAATGAAGGTACGGGAGCAGGAATATACTGCGGAAAATGTGAACTTAACGTTTCGATTCCGGTTGGATTCTCTGCGACTGTCTTTCAATCGGAACAATTAACAGGACCTGCCACACGCTGATACACCAGCAAGTGACAGGAATAATGATAGTTATCTGCTCAGATAGCGAATCGGCGATAAAAGCGATATCATCTCACAAACTCTCAGCGAAAGCAATTCTAGAGACAAGAGAAAACGTGGAAACCTTATCAGGGAACAATCATGTGTCCCTGTTACGGGTTCCGGGCTACTCGGATATTCTGGGAAATGAAAAAGCGGAAGAACTGGCGAGAATTGGGAGCGAAACGACATTTGTGGAGCCAGAGCCAGCCTTAGGCGTTCATGCGAGGCAATAGTGAGACTTCTGAAGCAGGAACCAGAAGAGGGACACCAAAAAGCTTGGAATAACCTACAAAACTGCAGACAATCCAAAGAGATGTTGGAGGTATGCAACTGGCAAACCACCAAACATCTTTTGAACCTGAAAAGGAAGTGCCTGAGGTTGTTAGTAGGAGTGCTAACCGGACACATCAACCTGAGATATCATCTAAATGATATGCGAATCGACTATGACCCCTGATGTAGAAGGTGCGGTAACGTACCAGAAACAGCAAAACACTTCCAATGCCACTGCCGTGCATTATCTAGTCTCAGAACAAAACACCTTGGAGATTTCTATATAACACTAGATGAATTTAAAGCAGTACCATTACCAATGTGCTATCTTTGATTACAGAAAGTAAATGGTTCGAAGCGACGCTACAGTTGCTATGAAACTGATACGAAACCAAAATGGTATCCCACTTCAATAGACCCAGTTACCATTACCATCAACAAACTCATCATCACCAAACATATACCAACCATAGACGAATCAACCAAGGCTAGAGCACATTGGGCTCAACAAGGTTGCCTCGGCGCTAGGTCTCTCGTAGAACCATCTACAATTAATCATTACTATTCATTGCATTTTCTGTATTTGCGCGAGCGGCAATCCAAAGAATAAATCAATCAATCAATCAAACATATCATTATTGCTTCAAACAAATGTATGTTCAAGGCAAACATATAAAAAATGCGTTATAAAAGTGAATTCTCTCAGAAAGTTGGATTCGAACCTCAAACTGAAAAAAATTAACAGCCAGCCAGTAAGCTCACGATATTTCATTTGAGGATAAATTAGGTCTTAGGGACAACTAATAGGGTGGGAGTCAACGTAGCGCCAGAGTCAACACTGGAAATAAAATTTATCTGTAGACGTAGTCATAGTGGGCTCTGCATTCCTTTTACACTGCTAAATCGAAAGAGAGCAACTCTGGAAGAAACGTTGCGTGACAGAGGGGAAGGGGGTCCGAAGAACTTACTTCACGACTAGCTTTTCAAGGCTTTTGTAATTATTACAGATTCTGATCTTAAGAAAATTGTATAAAAATATTTTCCTACAACTTTGTAAAAAAAAGAAGAAATTTTTAGATTTTTTCTGTTCAGAATTAAGTGAGGTGAACTGATACGAAACACCACGAATACAATTCTATAGAAATGATCTAACTCACGATTTCCAATTGGATTCGATAAAACGTCGGTGAGTATTTCAATTCAGACCACAAAAAATATAATTTTGATATTACAATGGATTCTATAAAACTTGAAAAATCACTGGAAAATCAATATCAACTCTATCAATCTACGAAATAACAAAAATAAAAAATTGTTCTAAGGTATATGCATGTACTTTCGTTTGTATTCAAGGTACACACTAACGTAGCACATAAAAGATGGCTAAAAGACCATGCCATCATCAACAATTTTTAATGACAGGTAATTTAAATAAATTGAACGGTATCGTGACTGGTGTGATTGGTTTGCGGTATAAAGCTTCTCCAAGTTGTGTTGTTTATTATATATATGCATAAGAAAACTGAGATGAATAATCTCTCCGTGAGGTGCGGGAACGATGGCGAATTTAAAAAAAAAAACAGTGGGAAATTTTTGAAATACAGAAAGTTCACATGATCACATTTATTTGTATTTTTCAATCGCTAAAATTACGAACTACACGAATACAGAGACATGATATGGCAGCTGGGCTCTCGACATAGATCTGATGAAACAAATTGTCATATGTAGAAATTTTACTTTGCATTTTATGAAGACGAAATGTCAAATGATGATGACGTTTGCTCAAATTTTCAGTCGCTGCGCATATAGAACTTTTGAATTTTTACTAAATTTTTAATTGAAAAAGTCATACATTTTACTGCATAAAAGTGTATATAGGCGGTGTATACGCACGAGGAGCGAAGCTCCGAGTGTTAGTAGAGAGTTTGGGCAAAGCCACTTATAGCCAAATTTATAACATATACACATAACTATTTGTTTTGAGTTATATGTTTACGTTATAAGTTACAAGTTTACGTTATAAGTTTATAGCCCAGATCAGTATTGTAACTGATCCGCATCAGAACTGATCAGTTTCAAAACTGATTTGTATTATTAGTTTTCAAATTGATAAGTACTAATCCGGATCACTTTTAGAACTGATCAATACTTATTCGAATCAGTTTCAAAACTGATAAGTACTGATCTATAGCAGTTTTCAGACTGATCAGTAGTGATCCGGATCAGTTTTAAAACTGATCAGTACTTATACAGATAAGTTTGGAGCAGTTTCGAAACTGATCAGTATTGATCCGGATCAGCTTTAAACTGCTTATAACTCATAGCTCGTAACGTAAACTTATAACTTATAGCGTAAACTTGTAACTTTTAACGTAAACATATAACTTATTACTTATAGCTATATGTATATGTTATAAATTTGGCTAAACCGCTCATATACACGTCTATTCAGTATCATGCTTTAATGCATAAGCTGGAGATGTGTTAGTTTAACCGTTCACGTTTTTAGGTGTGTTGGCTTAACTGACTTATATTACACTCTACTATCTCACCGACAGCGAATGCATTAAAAGATATTGATAGCACTTTTATACAATGATCGAAATTTAAATAAGAACTCTGTACTTCTGCGAAAGTTTTTAACACCGCGAAAATCTGCGCAGAAGTACAAAATTCTTATTTAAATTTCGGTCATTGTATTACGAAAGTGAGAGGGTTTTTCCTTGCCCGCTCTTCGTAAGTTCTTCTAAGTTTCAGTTCTTATGGTTGCTGGATATGAATTTAAAGTTTCGGAAAACTTTCAAAGGAATCGGTAAAGTGAAACTGATTCTTATGATCTCGAATCTTTTCCTACCGTTAGCTGCAGTTGCGTAGGATGTGTTTTATTATGAGCATTACAACATTAAAAAAAAAAATAACAAAAAAACGTCACGTTTAGCAACATTTACACAGAAAAGACTTAAAATGAAAATCAATCTTTCAGTATTTGGAAAAATCATTTAACATTCTTGATCTCCCTTTTATAATTCTTCTCCCAACATAAATTGCCGTTAATGTGCCATCGTATTAAGTATTTATTCATCGTTTTTCCCTCACCTCCCGCCGTTAAAATATTATTTTGTACAGTTATACAGTTTTGGTGGTATGGTCAATGGTCATATCTCAAGCGTTAGGGCAACATAACATAACATAACATTCGTTGTTGCTATTATATGTTGTTTACCTTTGATTGTTGTTGTTTATTGCTCATTTGGCATCTGACTTATTTTTTTTTGAAGAAATTTCTTAACGAATGCTATATTATTTGCAGTCGTTCGGTCGGTGAAACGAATTGAGAGCATATTTTGTTTTACGAAAATTATAATTTTTCGGTTTTGAAGATACACATATGAATATATACAAACAATGGCGGAAATAATTTGATTCAATTAGGAAAATGAAATGTAATTTCATATTGTGATTTTTTATAATAAACAAAAAATTGTATATAAATCGTTTGGATATTTTAGGTGAAAGAAAACTACGTTGACCAGAACGTTAACATAATTAGCATTATTTCTCACTAATTACACTAAAATAATGAACGGATTAGTTGATATTTTGGTGATGCACGTGGACGTAAAATAATTGGTAGAAAAAGTTTTCGAAATTTGTTTATTAAATTATTTGATTCATTAGAGCATAAAGGGCGTAGCGGGTAAAATCTATCAATCTAGGCATTATGAGTGAATTGTTGATAGTACATTAAGCACTGACTCCCAAATGTATTATGTTATTATATTGTTATAATATGGAATATGATGAGTAGAAATAGAAAGGACTCGTTTCACGTTTCCAATTTATACTTCTGAGAATTCGGTTATTTCTGAAAATTAAATTCTCAGAAATGTAAATTGGGAACGTAGAATGAGCCACGGCACGATCCGAAGGGGTGAGTTGCATTCCCACTCGTCAAAATAAAATTTGGAAGCAAGTTAATAAGATATCTTTAATATTAAAGAAATGTAAAATGAATGCGCCACGCACCTACCTACCTTTTCAAACGAGGGAGAGAGATAGTGCTGATGGTTTCACAATATTTTCAATTTTTGTCTTCAGTTATCGTTCAAGCAATCAATTTAAACGAAATATTTGAGAATCAAAAACTCACGAGAGAATTTTATAAGAATTTTGACGCGGTAGTAACGTGCAACAATATTACACTGCTGCCTTTTACACTCAGCAATCAGTCAAACGAAACTCTGTAAGGAATTGATTTGATTGAAGATTTCGTCTAAATTTTTAACGTATGAATATCTCGTTGAGTTGGAATAGAAATATCTCCTAAAGGATGTTTGAATGTAAAAATGAAATAAAGTGATTTATCAGTGATGAATTGTGATGTATTTGATGTATAAGTGACATACTGGCTTCAAGTACTGGAAATCGGAAATTGTTTTTTAAATGATATATAATATACACCTCACACCTACAATGTAATTCACTACACTAAAAGCACACGTAATATGTGATTTTCTGGGTACTCCACACGAATCAGGAAAACAAAAATTAGGAAAAAAAAAATTTGCCAAAAATAAGGAAAAACAAAAATCAGGAAAAACTAAAATTAGGAAATACAAAAATTAGGAATGAATTAAATTAGGAAAAACCAAAATTAGGAGTCAGGCAATCAGGAAAAACCAAAAGCAGGAAAATAATTTTTGAACGAACGCGCCGCAGGCTGTGACAAATCCAAAAAAAAGCGGGGTCGAGTGGCGGCAGCCCCCGCGTAGGGGGGTCAAGGGGGAATGTCTCCCATTGCGGGGTCTAAGGGACAGAGCCCCAGGGCGTTAGTAGCTTGCCGCAGGCGCGGGTGTTGAGGGGGCAGATCCCACTACATACCAAAAATAAGATTGCGACCTCCTTAGGAAATGAAAACGTTGATGTTTTTCCTGATTTATTTCCTTCCTGATTTTCGTTTTTCCTAATTTTGGTTTTTCCTGATTTCTTGATTCCTGATTTTTGCTTTCCTAATTCAGGTGGACATTCGATTTTCTGCTACTGGAGAAAACAAAATATATTTTATTTTGTTGTTTAATTAAACTCGTTTCAACATTTTTATGAACTTTTCATTTATGCGCAGGTTATTAACACCGCAATAGCCTGCGCAGAAGTAAAAAGTTCATAAAAATATTGAAACGAGTTTATTAAATTTTTCATTTAAAATTTGTCAGCTTGGAATACACCACCAGAGAACCTTCGACCCGAATGGTTAAAAAAGACTTTATATGACAGAGAAAATAAGAAAAACATTTTATCTTGTGGTCACATCTGCATAACTTTACAGAGAACTTTATTTCTAAATGTTACGCTTTGCTTTGATTTATGGCAATGTAAATTTACATTTATCACATCAGCGCCCGGTAAGTTGTGTTTTCTGGTAAGCTTCGCTTTATGTACTGGGATTGTATAGTCTTTACCGTCACAGGCACCTCTCACCGTAAAGACTTTACAATCGTTACTACCTTTAATATTCATTAATGACAATATTGTTAATTGAACTAACAGTTAATTTTACTAACAATATTTTTTCTTGTTTGTTATCGTTTGTTAAACTAAGTAGTAACAATATTGTTTGAATTGACACGATGACCGTGGTGTTGCGTGTGTTTATACAAAATTGTTAGTGTTTTCAACTAAACGAACGCTAATGTGATAAAATGTATTACATAATTGGCGAAATAAGTGAGTCAAATGCACTTGTTAGAATGTATTCGCTCGTATATATCCTCGTTTGAAAATCATACAACTCGTTCCGGCTTCGCCTCCACTCGTTTTACGAACATTCAAACTCGGATATATATACTCACGCACACATTCAAACTCCTGCTATACTTGACCAAGTATAAGCGCGTACAGCAATTAATTCTTCGTTTAGTTAATCGTTAGTGAGAGCTGTCAACGTTCAAATTTCTAACTATGTCGGTGATATGGGTAGAGATGTGAGAGGTGTCATGATTGTTGACATTTCAATTCTTAATCATAGTTATTGATGATGATTGCATAATTTATTCCAGTGATCAATATTTATGTTGCTAATTAGTAAAAAACGGTTTATTTTAGGAAAAATAGTTGAAAAACACATAAAACCAAAAAAAAATTTTTTATAATTTCGTGCCAAAATTTCAAAAACGAAAGCAGATTGCTTACTTATCGGACAATTGCTGTAATAAACTATTAAAAACGTCATAGCGTAACATTTAGAAATTAAGTTCACTATACTTTAAAAGGTGGTGTCTCTTAAAATCTGTTGCAATTTTGCTACCTGAAAATGTTCTAAGCGACGATGAAATAAGGAGTTCAGCACTAGAGGTGAGCAGGTTGCCCGAAATTCAGAAAAAAATCAGCCCGAGCACGAACTTGAAACCCGCCCCGAGTATACCTTTTATCGGATTTTCGATTCGGGCTCGATATCATTGCAACAAAAAGAAATTTTGAAAATGATGCGGCAATAAGTTTCGGAAAATATCTTTAGTTTCACAGCAAATAAACAACAAGTGAGAAACTAGTCGAAAGTCATTCAACATGCGCAAATCATGAAAAAAGGGAGAACAAGCTAATGGAAACTGTTTTTGTCGGTTTTTCACTGTATTTTCTACTTTCATGCTTGACTTTAACTCAATCGAACTCGATCCGAATTTTTTCGAATCACTTTCGGTCGGTCGGGTTCGGTTCGGGTCGGGTTGAGCAGGCAGCGTTTTTCGGGTGGTCGGGCTTCAAGTTTTAATTTAAAATGGGGTTCGGTTCGGGTCGAGCCAAGCTGCCAGCGGTTTCTGGGCGGTAACAAAGGGAGATCTGCATTTCTGCCAAAAAAGTTTCTATGACAATGCTAGAGTGCAAAACGAGTACATTACTATGCATTCGGTTCTAACTCGGTACCAGGCTGCCTATTTGAGAAATTTAAGTAGCCATAAAGAACGCAGCCTGGTGTCAAAAATCTGTTAATGTCATCGAAACCGCAGTGACGATTATAATACGTCACATTTATTTCAACACGGCACCAGGCTGCCTACTTAACATATTCTACTGTCAACATAGAGGGCAGCCTGGTGCCAAATTGAAATTTATATGACGTTTAATATTCTTTACTGCCGTTACAATGACTTTAACAGATTTTCGGCAGCAGGCTGCCTTTTTTAAGGCTTCTAACACACACACACAAGTACGCAGCCTGGTGCTGAGTCGGAACCAAGAGCACATTTACGTACTCAAACTGGGCTGACTTAGGGAATCCTGACCTTGTCTTGAACACAGTCTATTTTCTCGAAACAATTTCAAGAAATTAAAAAAAAAAAATTCACGAAAATAGGCTCTAGTCTTAGAACTAAAAATAACTTCAGATTTAGAAATATTTAGAGGAACAATTTCAAGACTGGGAACACGTCGAACGGATATTTGCAATTGACTTTTAGACATTTTCTAAAATGTTTAATTGCAGAGACTGTGTTTGCAGACCATAACAAATAACGAAACTAAGAGCTCTTTAAAAAAATAATTAAAAACTTTATTGGAAGTAATTGACAGTTGATATCGAAATTAATTAAAATAATAATCTGAGCCTTCGCTTTGGAGTCTTTACGCAACTTATAATTTGCTTATATCTCAAATGGAATATTGCACTTGAAATTAAAGTGAGGCATGTAAAAATGATGATAAATTATCAACATTCAATATTATGGCATAAGGCGGATGGAAAACGGAATAAAGTTTCTCGCTTTATCGCTAGATGAAAAAATAACACAGATCTTGAGAAAAACTCGAATATCACATTTTAAATAATCAATAGGAATTACTACAGTGTACGCAGTATATAAAACAAATGGTAGAAGATGAACTGAAAAAAAACACGCTTCATTGACTCGTAAAAAATTTATTAAAACCCACTCCACTTTCCTTGTGAATAAAAGTCTTGAAATAAAATATACATTTATCGACTCACTCTGTAAGGCAACCAGTAGGAAAGAAGACCGAAACCAATCGATGAAAAAAAAATAAGAAAATGAATGCTAAAGTTGGAAAAAAACACCCTAAATTCGATGCAATTTCATATTCAACACGGTGCTTCTTTACTTATGGCCATCATCATCTTAACATCCATCTATAAACACTCGTGGATGAGGAAAAAGTGTGATCTGTAAGTTCGGTGTTTACGCCTCATCTCTTTATTTTTCATCGCATTTTACGGCTTCAAAGAACAGACAACTAAACGAACGATAAATAAAAGAAATTTTGCTTCAAGACTCCAATAACCATTTTTATGCAAGTAAGAAATGTGCTGATTAATGTCGGTATGTACACACATTATATAAGTCTCTCAGTACTTTGTGTACTACGAAAATCGATTATTTTAGTAATTTATTGCATGACGAAGAAAATTTCAATTTCGTGCTAAGAATTTTTTTTTGTACAAATTTTGTGGTGACTCTGATTTTTAGTGTCGTACGAAGTACGATGGGCTTATGAAGCTGCCCAACTATTTGTAACATTTCGAAAATTGTTATGTCTCTGGGTAATTCCATGCAATGAATTTTGTAAATGATCTGGGAACCGTGTCAATCTCCTGAAACGTACAAAGGTGCGAAAGTTGTGATGTATGAAAAATTTTTCAGGAAAAACTTTATCTTCAAGTTTCTCATACAAAAAAACATTCGTCCACTTTTTTATTTTCAAGTTTTGAGTGGAATGGCCCTTCTATTATTGATGTTGCATTATTTATTTTACTTATTTATGTCTTTCTGAAACAGACCTTCGCCCATTGCTTTTCTGAAAAGTCTATTCGACTAAAAAACTCACCTTTCACAACAAATATGGCGTTCTTTTGTTGTTTGTTCTTTTGTCTCTATTTTAAACAATACGAATTTTACACAAAACTTGTTTTCATGTGGGGGAAACTTAGTTTGATCTCGCTTCAGCCCCGTCCTGGCTCAGAAATGCAATTCTCAATTCCAGCGATGAAGAAATAAAAAGCTCGGACTATTTACCGAAAGCGCAACACGTAAAATACATTAAAAATACATCAAAGGTACATCGAATATCCATCAAAGTTTTCATTTTGACAATTATCATTTTGGTCATGATTTGATTTGAAAACTTTGATGTAGATTCGATGTGTTCTCGATGTATTTTTTTTGTATGAGTATTTTAAAGGTTGTATTAGTGATGTGTTGTTGTTGTTTTGGTGTCGTATATTGGATGTGTTCACGATGTATGAATAACACAATCAAAATTACAAGTAATCACAATTTTGTATCTAGTATACTGTGTCATAATGGCAATCGTAATTGTACGACAGTGATGATTGTACCACCATACACACATCACTTGTACAACACATAACCAGTCCAACAATACATCACTTATGCACAACGAGTACAAATTATCATGTATTGATGTACTGATGATGTATTAGTGTTGTATAAGTTACTTGGACGTGTACGACACCAAAGCAACAACAGCACACTACTAATACAACCTTTAGAACACTCACATATCAAAAATACATCAAAAATACACAACAAACGTATCAAAAATACAACAAAAACAAATGAAGAGACCCGTACATATCAGAATAGATGCGGCAAACAGAGTTGATGTTGCAAAAAGATACGAACGCATCTAAGTAAATGTCGCCTTAACTCTCTTAAGTGTATGAAATTGCGTTGACATCAAATTGGATTGGAAATTGCCGAAAGGGCAATGTTGAAAAACCCGTCGGAAGAAACGGCGCAAAAAACATTTTTAATCCTTAAATTAAAAAAAGGAAAAAATTAAAAAAAAAATGGCACCAGACCCAATCTTAGAACCAACCCACACCACTTAGGAGAGGCATCTGATCCGTACTTCCACGAACAAAAAAGTTCGCCTATTTTTGTTCTGCAACACTGCACAAAAAGCCTCTTCATTAAGGAAATATTCACAAAAAACCACCAATTATCGTGTAGGATCGCGTAACGTGAGTTGGGCCCACAACTCTACAGCCCGAACCACGCAACAGATTTTGACTAACTTAATTTTCGTGATTTTCTGAAATCCATATCTTTTATTTTAAATCTTCAAGAGTGATTTCCGTTCTAATTTCGCAGAGATATAAGTGAACAAGCTCCACCAACCTTGAAGAAAGCCACGTTTTTTATCACTTTTTCGACCATAATTTCGAAAGTTTTCGAACGATTTTACTCAAATTCATTCTTGTAATCAACTTTGTGATTATCTTTCAGGAAAAAAAAAATTTTGAAAATCGGATAAGATTTACCTGACTTATGTAGAAAAAACACGTTGGGCCCTAGTAGATATTCAGTTTTAGGGCCCTGGCTGAGTCGAAAACGTTTCTTCCATAAAATGTTAGACATGCCCAGGTCTTTCAAACAAAAAAAAAATTATGAAAATCGGAAAAGATTTACTTGAGTTCTGTACAAAAGACCAAAAACCACTTAAACCGCCCTAGCTCGGCGGCCCTTGGGCCGACAGTGCCCAGATTCAATCCCAGAAACGATTTTGCAAGTACCTTTTTGTAAATCGGTTGAGTTTTACTCAAGTTACCGCGGTGACGGACGGATGGACATTTTTTTATTGTTCCCTCCCCCCTACTCTTGGGTCGAAATTGGGGCGGTTACAAACGTCTTGGTAAACGCATAAGACCCCTTTTCGAAAAACTTCGCTCTTCCTACGGGTCTAAATACAACGAAAATACATCGAATATACATCAAATTCAGTATTTTGCCCTTTATTATTCTGCCCAACACTCCCGATGCGAGCCATCATCTATTGAAAGTAGAAAACAGCATATTACACTAGTTTAGCGTAAGGTTGATGTCACCCAGGTAATTTACGCCTAAGACAATGGAACAGATCAATTCAATTAAAACATTTTAACCGACAAAAAATTTACACTTCGCCGTTTCGATTTAGGAAAAAGAGAAAAGTATGAATCTGTTCTTCTGTTGTGACCTATTCTGTTACGTGTTAAGTACAAAATTAGCGATGTTTTAAGTGTAAATATGCAAATAAACGAATTATTAATGCGTGATGTTATATATATGGGTCTGATGTCGGTCTGAAATTATGTGAGAAGCAGCGGCGCCGACTTGTTTATCGTCCATGGGGGCAAGCAAAAAGTTTGAATTTGATGATGTGTATTTGGCAAACATGCCAAAGTAAGCAATGAAATGGTAGCTAATGTTTGCTTTTATAGCGAAAGTTATAAGAAAATATTTGAAGATTCCGAATAAAGCTGCGGTATTTGCCGTTTATGTGACAGAAGTAAGTGTGCAGCGAGCGAAAATTTTTCTATTTTTGTAATTTAATGGAACCCACAGCAGTTATAGATTTTACAAGAAATATTCTAAAGTCCTTAGATACCCTATAATTTGAATCTCTCAATTTGTGAAACGAGTTTTTTTTTTAACTTATTGGAAACTATCGAAAAACGAGTCTGTTCTGGCTATTAGGGTGCAATTCTGAAACATTCTCATGAAAAATTCAGGCTCGTTCCATTGAAAACTCTACAGATATATGCTGCTTGTTGTGGTTTGCAAGTATAGGTTAAGCACAACAGGCTCAAAGGCGGCCTAGGTGCTGAACCTCGGTTCATCCACGTAACGTATACATCAAGAAGTGACTTGAAAAATGTATGGACTAGAAGTTTGGAATAACACTTCATCGATACAAAATTGAGCTAGGTATTCCAAAATATTAAAACAAAAATTTGTCGGTCCTTGAATAAACGTCAAATGTAAAATGGATTGCTAATCCTGTAGGATGGAATATGCCATTTGTACCATTTCTGTTCAGAAAGTGATTACATTTGCCGTCCGTTTAATTTGTTATGTTTATTCCTTTCGTCATGGAGGGCACTGGCCTCCTGCCCCCCTATACTCGGCGCCGCTGGTGAGAAGTAACTTAGAGTCTAACAAAATATTACAACTAATGTGTGCATCGAACGTCAGAACAAAACATAAACAAAGACGAAACGGCTGGTGTAAGTTCTCTAAATGTAGCGGAGACGTAACATCAATAAGGGTGCACAACATATGTCTTACATCTCCATAAATTTTATTTTCAACAATTTGTTGTCACTTTGTGAGCTGCTCCGTGCCGAGAGTGGAATATGACAAAAAATACACATTTTGTGTATTTACAGGCAATGTATATGCGCACCTTCAGATCCATATGAGATCAAAAAGGAAAATGTGAGGACTAAAAGCATGGTCAAGATATGGTTACTACTTTGTAAATATTTTTTGACGAAGATCTTTCACTTTGGACCAGAGCCTATTTTTGGGAAACCGGTTTCCCGAATTTCCTAAAATTTCCCGAAATTTCCAAAATTAAAAAAATTTTTTTTGTCTATATGACGATCGGAAAAGACCATCGAAATACTCATTTACTTACTAAAACATGCTTAAACATATATTTTACCTGCGTTCCGTTAAAATAACGGCGATGAAGACGTCTAGTTTGTAATATGTCTTTTGCTTAGAAATTTGTAACTATTTCATCATAAAAAGTACTTCAAATCAATATTATTAGCTTCACTTGCTTATCTAAATGATGTTTTCTTGTAACAAAAGTTATTGACTCGCTTCACTTTTCCAAAAATTGTCTGGTGTTTTCTTGAAATTCCCGAAAAATTCCAGAAAATTTCCCGAAATTTCCTGAAATTTCCCGAAATTTCCTGAAATTTCTCGAAATTTTCCTGAAATTGCAGAAATTTCCCGAAAATTTTTCAAAAATAGGCTCTGCTTTGGAATTTCAGTCAATTTCTCCATTTGCAGGTGAAGTTACAAAAGCCAGGTCATGGACTGGAAAAATGTTGTCAAACAGTAAGTTAAGAATACCGCTACGAAATCGTACGGGCCTACCATAACACCTGGCTTTATAACGATTTAGACGAAGTGGCAGTAAAAAATCCTCAATTTTTAATTTATATTAAAGCAACACGTTTCTACAAAGAATTAAAGGCGAGATGGAATATGAAATTGATGTGAACATATTGCGACTGCGTATCACACCACACTGCCTATTATAAAGAGACTATTAGCACACTATGTCATTACCACTTAGTTTCATACAATACAAAGGATCAGCGAATGGCTTCAACATCTCGCTTTGAACTAACAAAAAAAATTATTCGTCTTCATAAAATAAATGATTTGACACAAAAAATGTCCGCAAATATTCCCGACAATCTTTTGTATACGATGCATTAAAGAATTCCTCAAGCCGCTTTCGATGATATTTTAAGAATTCGAAGAGAATTTGCGTCAACTGCAATGAATTACAAATAATGTGATTAAAATAGTTTAATATCGTAATTTGTGAGATATTTATACGTTTTCTTAGTGTACTGTAAGAGACGTTGTTGAAGAGAATGCTCAATGAGACACAAAATATTCAGTTTTCGTATACCTTCTGTGCTATTGAATTAACTCATTCAGATGTCATTGGTAACAAGAAAAGAACCGATTCACGAAATCCAGTTAAATGTGTGACTGTTCACTGAACAATTTGGGTGTAGTTTGTTTACATTTTATAAATAAATTTTGAAACATAAATCCAATATTGACGTGAGTGAACTATTGCGTCATTCCGTTTAAAGGATTACAACTTTCATATCAGACATTAATTGAGCACTTGAACACGTAGATATAGCTGTAAACCCTCAAAAAGCTTTAATAAATGTTCAAACGAATATTTACTATTTCCACATGCACAGAGCCTTTGTCTGTGCAGTTCTGTGCAGGTACGTATTGCAAGCCTTGTTTCTGTTCCAACATTGGTGTGCAACATTTTAATCTTGTTATTCAATCTTGTCATGTGTTGGTCACTGTACTGTATGGACGAAATAATTAAATACGTCGACATTCCACGGATAGGAATTTAAGTACACATTTTAAATGAATTTCTATTTGGAGTTGGTATACTCGAACAATGAAGTTAGACAAGGTGTGTAGAGGAAGATAAATAGTTCAGTAGAATGTCCTGCATTTGGTACGAAAATAAACCCTCTGCTGATTTATTTATAGTGTAGATGGAGAACAACGGTACACTTCTTGTAAAGCATATAGTCATCGCAGAATAGTTTCCCTTAGGGGCTGCTCATAAATCACGTCACGCTCTGGGAAGAGGAGGATTCCAGTAAAACGTGACACGGTCTATGGAAAAATGGGATCGTTTTGCGTGGTTGTGGTCAAAAAATCTGAATGACGGCATTTATGACTAGCCCCTAATCTGAATTTTTTCTGATAATTTCTTCGCTAAACAAAATTTTGAAGTGTTGCCTGCCTCATTAGACCCATACGGTGGTCTTATACGTTTACCACGACGTTTGTATCCACCCCAATTTGGACCTGGGAGTAGGTGGGGAGCATCGATCCTAGTGCTTAGATGATGAATCAACAATATCGTGCGATCGACTTTTTATACGAAGAGATATGCGATCCCCAATTTGCGGATCTGAATGGCTACAAGCTTTGGAAGCAGTATGACGCGTTATGCTTATCTGGCTTCGCAGATGACCAAGCAGTGGCGTCAGAGTCTGAGGAATCAGCAATCCGCACCATCGACCTCATCCAAACACTCTTTGCGAAAATCGGTCTGGCAGTTAATCCAGCAAAGAGTCAAGCAATAATAATGAAGGATGGCCGACTAGTTGAGCACGTGTTGGTTCTATCCGATGGAAGCAAAAGGAAGGAAGGCTGTTCCTTCAATTCGGAATTGGTTTTCGATCACGAGTGCGTAGAAGATTTACACAAGAACTTGGAAAAACTATCCGTATCGCCGCTTTTGAAGCCAGATGTGATAAATCAATACGTCTTCCCAACTCTCATCTATCCACTACAAGCGACACCGATCAACAAAATTCCACTGTACGCAACGAAAGGGCTGGACGTCATGATTCATCGATCCGTAAAAGAAATTATTGGAATCCCGCAGAGAAAGATTGACAACCTTTTCTATGCACCTAGAAAACTGAGAGGACTCGGACTGTTGCGTGCAGAGTGGGAAATGTACCTGCAACACTTCTCAATAGCGAACAAACTTATGAAAGTTTATGATGGTCTGTTTCAAAGTATCTCGACATGCGCCCAAGAATCGGAAGAATGCGTCAAAGCGCTCAACCGGCAACACAACTAAAATTCTGCGAGCAGAACTTCGAAAAGGTGCCTTCGATAAATGGTGCTTGCTTCCATACCAGGGATCTGGCGCAATTCATTTCGAACAACATACGGCAAGCAACGACTTCGTCTACAACAAGAACTCACTATCATCGTCGGAGCGGGTATCGGCAATCAAGCTGAGTACCAGGCGTCTCAAACACTTCCAGCCCCTGCCGCAAATGCGAAAGAGAGAATGGAACCATAGCTCACTTGACTGGAAGTTGTCCGTCGAGTAACCTGTTAGTCACATCGAAGCATCATAGCGTGAAATATACAATTGCTGAGTTGCTACGAAGCAAAGGATACAAATGTTTTGACGAAGTTTATGCTATTGATACTGAAGGGAAATCTCGCTTTAGTGACATCGTTGCCTTTGATCCGAAAACGAAAAACGCATTCATCATCGATCCCATCATAAGGTATGAGACGAATGACCCAGATCAAGACGAAAAAATACGCGAGGAGAAGCGGGAAATCTACGAAAAGTGTATTCCTTTCTACTCGGAAAGATATAGAGAAGAGTTTGGTGAGAGAAGCTGGTCAGTTCGCGGATTGTGGTTTGGCAGTAGAGGTTGTTTCAGTAAAAGTGTTGTAGAGTTTTTTAAAGAATTTAAACTGAACTGTGATAAGCTGAAGGACATTTCCGAAATGATTCTAATCAAGACAATAGCAATAATAAATAATCATGTAGATGACGTAAATGTAGAATTTAAGTTTGAGTTTTTTGTAATTGTAAAAGCGAAATAACGTTAGATATTCAGATTGTCAAACTGTGATAGATCGGTACGCTGTGTAACAAAGCAACCTTCGACACGAGGGCTGCAGCTTTATTTAATTTTACTAAATGAATTCTCCTTCTTCTTGTCCATCCGTCAGTCTGTCACCCCGATAACTTGAGTAAAACCCAACTGATTTTCGTTTATTTTCCCTGAAAGGTAATCGAAATATCTTTTATGGGATTGAATCTGGGCACTGTCGGCCAAAGGGCCGCCGTGCTAGGGCCGTTTAAGTGGTTTTTGGTCTTTTGTACATAACTCGAGTAAATCTTTTCCGATTTTCATAATTTTTTTTTGTTTGCAAGATCTGGGAATGGCCGACAATTTATGGAAGAAACTTTTTTTATTTGAGTCCTTGACTAGGCGCTAAGAACGAGTCTATGCAGAGGCCATTCGTGTTTTTTGTACATAACTCGAGTAAATCTTTTCCGATTTTCGTAATTGTTTTTTTAATCGACAGGTCTATGAAAACCCTACTTTTTGTAGAAGAAACTGTTTTGAGATTGGGCCCTAGGATATAACTAGGGCACTAAAAACGAGACTATGGTATCGCTCTACATATTTTTTGTACATAACTCGAGTAAATCTCTTCCGATTTTCAAATTTTGTTTGATCGAAAGGTCGAGGACTGTCGCCGTTTTATGGGAGAAAATGCTTTGATTAGAAACCCTTAGACTCAGTCAGGACCCTAAAACTGAGTTTCTACTAGGGCCCAACGTGTTTGCTTACATAAATTGGATAAATCCTAACTGATTTCGTTGATTCTTTTTCTATTTGAGACGTAATTGAGACGTAAAAGTGGGCCTCAGGCCTGTCCTAAGGTCGGCCCAACTAAAAAAAATTTTTTTGCTATGTTGCAGAGCAAATTGAGGCAAACACTTTTGTCTATGGAATTATGTGTCCCAGGGCATTTCATTATGGCCCTAGGTCGGTCATAAGGTCTGCCCTAGAAAAAAAAACAGTTTTTCACTATGTTTTAGAGGAAATGGAGGGAAATGTTTTTGTCTATGCAAGTATTTGTCCAAGGCCTCTACTGAGGACCCTAGGTCGGTCCTAAGGTTGGCCCTAGACAAAAAAATTGTTTTTTGCTATGTTGTAGAAAAAATTGAGATGAACACTTTTGTCTGTTTGGGGGTCAATTTTGTACTTTCGGAAGGCTTTTCTTACACCGTTTCTTCGGACGGGTTTTTCAATATTGCCCTCTCGGCAATTTCCAATACAATTTAATGTGGACGTAATTTCATACACTTAACAGTTAAGGCAATATTTACTTAAATACGTTCGAGTCTTTTCGTAACTTCAACTCTGTTTGCCACATCTATTCTGATACATACTGGACCCTTCATATGTTTTTTTTAAACGTCCACTACACTAAGTCTCTATTTTGCAGCCGTTTATGTTTAAACCAATCAAAATCGTGAACGTAGTGCTAAACGAAAAGATACAAATTAGGTGCGAGTTCAAGGATTAGTTTTTTTAAAAAATCCAGACCTCACAAGAATGATTTTTTGATAGAAAACTTTGCTTTGTAGAAATAGGACTAAACAGAATTTCACAATATTTGCGTCAATCACATAGCTGCGAAGATAACAAAAATATGTCGAAAAATCATTCTTTGTATCGAATCTCTTTGACACAACGAAACCATTCATTGAGTGAAACATTTTTACTGGAAAGTTCTAATAAATGTATAAGCTTCGTGGTGATCTATGTGCTATAACTGTGGATGTGGGAGTGGGTGTGGACAACTCCCTATCTTTTTGAACTCAGAAACCTTCGTTTCTCATGGTTTTGAGAAAATATAATTTTAAGTTAAATGTCTCGTATTGTTGTGGTGTTCGCCTGAGGAATAGATAGGAACCTATGAATGAATAACTTTGATAGATTCTCTAAAAAGTCTATTTCGAGTGAAATACGCTATCCTTTTGATACACCCAAGCACAATATATTCTCCCTTTTCTTGTAGTATATGTATTTTAATGACTAGAGCTGTGTACTCCGATATATGTTTTTATTTTTTACGTATACATGGAAAGTTGTACGGTACGTTTGAAATGGAGAATTGCTCTCAGGCAATAACCAAAATTACAATTGTTATTTGAGAAATTGTGTGATGGTACTGTTAAATTCAATATACGACGAAAACGTTTATAGCGAAATAGTGAATTGCTAAATGTGTGTGTTTTTATAAAGAAATGAACTTCAGAGTGCATTCATACAGTGAATGGCATACTTAAACATGTAAAACCATATACGTTGAGAATAATATGATCAACGTATGGAAGGTGAAGTGAAAAATTGTGTTTATTCCGAAAACTAAACGGAAATGTATGGACTTTTTTTCCGTCTTCGTTTGGGTTAAATTTTGCATACCAAATAGAATTTTCGTTCTACAAGGGCTTAAAACTTTTTAACATATTTTTTCAATGTTTTAACGTCATGTTGGGTATTTATTTCTTCTTTTTTTGACAAACTTTATTTATATTGAAGCAAAATAGATTGTTGCAAAAGGGTCACATCTGCTACAATATACCCAACACAATTTCTTAATTTAAGCTAAAGAAAAGTAAATTAAAACTGAACATTGAAAATGGTTGTGTTTTCTGGTTTCACAGTCTTCTTAACAAATACATCAGCGTTGGAAAAATAAGGAATTTTCGTTCAATTTTTAGATATTGAAAGATTTCTATTTCTTAAAGGAGTCAAAGAGTATTTAATGGACATTTAATTAGTCATTGAAGTGTACATCATAAACGGACCATCATTTTATCTATATAATGTAACATAATTTCACATTTTTGTATGTCTGTTTGCTGGACGGCTGGAACGATTTGGATGATTTTTGACAGGGTGATAGCCTCCGCGAGTAACATGGTAGAACCAGAGATATTGCCGATAGAGTGAGGAAAAGTTTTAATAGAAATCGTGATTTTCTATGATTTTCCACCCAAATCGATGCATTTTATGCACAGTTCAAAGGATCGGAATGGGTCGGTTCACGTCGGACCTGTGACCTGAAATCTATTGACCTGAAATTTTCAGGTCAGGTTCAGGTCGATATTTTCTCAACCTGAACTTAACCTGATTGACCTGAAGTCATTTGAATGCTTCGAATGTTCTACAAAGGAACCAAAAATATTTAGAGTAGTGACGAAATTGCATTTCATAGTAACGAAATTGCATTGTATATACACGGTATTTGTGATCTATTCATTGAAGTAGCTTGATTACCGGGCTTCGCCCGGGATATGGTTTCACTAATTTATGAAAATTGATTTCAAACCTCTACGTCCACAACCAGTTCTTTGCTGAAAGTTTCTAGGAAACCTTTATATATAAAATACTTCAGTATCCTACTTTGAGCTGACAAAAAGTTGAAAATTTTGTTCGTATCATGCGTATTGTTAGACCCACGTTAACTACATAGACCCTCCTACCGGAAACACTCAACATATTCCCGAAAACTGAGATCTTGTTTACAATAGTCAAATCGCATAAAAAACCCCACCAAAATCGTAACTTTGCGATTGAAGTGAATAATAAAACAGATGAAAATGTATTTTTTGAAAGTACAGCCATTTTGTTTCTTTCCTTAAGTGAAGTTATTTTTGTGCAAAGCTAAGCTATTTAGACCATTTGTAAGTAAAAATCTTTCTAGAGTCATGAAAAAAAATGAAATGCAAATTGTCATAAAAACAAAACCAAAAGCTGCGCAAAAGTGTCCTCTACCATCTATCAAAAATCATTTTTAGGTCCTCTGATAGACCATAGAATCTTAGTTGATTTCTGGGACCAATAGTTTCATGAGAAATTAAGTATAATAATAATAATCCCAATGGCACTGATTAGTCGGGAGCAGCACTGTAAATTGTCTGGTTCGACTGCCGGCGTGTTACACTGAGTAACTGCCAGCTAGTGTGGATTAACCACACTAGGGACCACATGCTTAACGTGTATTCCGAACCACGCCTTCGATTGAAGGATTATCATCTGGCAACACCTAAGAGCGCATTGAATAGATTCGAATCGGCTGACACCAGGTAGTCATCTGACGTCTGGGACAGTTGAATAGACAAAAAAGTTTTCTCGCATCCTCTACAACAATGATTCTAAAATTATTTTTTTATACTTGAATGATTCAAGTATCGATTGATTGATTTATTTGAAAAGTATTTTTCACAATTATTATTCACGTCAGAAAAAGAAAGATAAAGTGAAAAATTACACTGAGGCCTTTCTTTTTGAACCCATTGTGTAGCGCTCTTCGATTACTCTAGTATCAATCTGGATGCTCGAGTGGACCGGAACAAATTGTTACATTTGTAAAAATGCTCCCCTCGACTCCCTCTATAAAAATTCAAAAATCAATTTTTTGGTTCTCGGCAAAAGGGATTCGCCCTACGTCCTCTGCAACACTTCGAAAACTAATTGTTTGGTCATCGGCCGACAGTTGCACCGACCTTGGGCATCTGTAGAGCTGAGTAACATATTGTACAGAGGCGTTCCAAGGTGTAGTAAGATGCACTCAGGTGCACTCAAGTGAACCAAGGTGCAGTGAGGTGCACCAATGTGCAGTGAGGTGCACCAAGGTGCAGTGAGGTGCACAAAGGTGCAGTGAGGTGCACCAAGGTGCAGTGACGTACACCAAGGTGCCGTGAAGTGCACCAAGGTGCAGTGAAATGCACCAAGGTGCAGTGAAGTGCACCAAGGTGCGGTGAGGTGCAGTGTATTTTGTGTTTGATATGCAGTTATGAATTTTTATTGCAAAAGTGTTACACAGAGACGTCAGTGTGTGAGTCACATGAACGTCGTCCATAAAGGACGCCCGCTTTTAGGAAGAACTGTTTTTTTTTCCAAAAGTCCAGTTTTTTCTTTTTGGGGGCCATTCATAAAGCATGTTACACATAAATCAAGCTTTTTCAGAACCCCTCACCCCTGTCACACTACCTCTAACACCTTCCTTCTGCGATGTTTGACAAAAAAATTTGATTCCTCTTCCAATGATAGAATTCAATTAAAGCACTATTTGAACTCCGTAAGTTTTTAATTAGTGGTTCTTGTAAAAAACGTTCCCCTTAACCACCCCCACAGCATATTTCAAGTTTTTGTAGGTTTAATGCACTGTAGGCTAGGCACAGACTAGTCTCAGAGTTTTGGAGGTAGAAGTCAAAAGAATTAATGGAAATGTTGGGCTGTTGGAAATGTGGTCAATTTTTACGCTTTGAGAAGTATCTGCGACGGAGACGGGCACTTGAACGGGATTTTAAACGGTATGTGGAACGGGTTTTGCAACGAGCGGCACGTAAAGCACCGCAGGCTAACAACCAGCGGAGGTATAAAAAAATAATTCTTTTACATGACATCACAGCTTTTCCGCTTACAAGTGCCCTCGTGCGCACCGTCTTAAAGCTCCCGCGTAGCCCGACGGTGCTAACGGGATCGACAAGCGGATATTAAAACAGATGCTCAAAAGTAAAGAGTCTCAGTTGAAGAGTGAGAAGGAGCTGCAAGAATATTTAAAAAAAAAGTTACACAAATGGCAACGCTGCCGACGAAAACTATTTGCTACTTACTAACGACTTTGGGAGCCGGAGTACACCGCTGAAAATAACAAAAAAAAAAATCCGACGTCACCGCCTTAGCTAATCAACTCCGTCGCTAGTGCATAACAAAAAGCGATAGCACCGCAGTAGAAATTATTTCATTGGTTCACAGCTCTACATAAAGAGCTATCATGAATTATGAAGATGAATGAAATGAATACGTCTAACTCACAGCTCTCTGTAGCTCTTTGTGCTTCCTTCACAAATCCTTGTAAATCTTCGTAACTCTTCAAGATAGATATCTCAAATTAAAATCTGAACGCTGAGGGCAAACGAGAGCAAAGTGATAAATATTTGCTTCCGCTTTTTCTTCTATTTTTCTACCCTCACCCCTCCCCCTTGTCACTTGTTCTCCTATTTTCTGAAGTAATCTTAATTTTTAAATATAGGACGTCCCGTTTTAACAAAAAGTTCGTTAGCGCTAATACTTTACACTACTCTGCCCACCCTACACTCACTTATTATTTCAAAAATTAGAGTTCCACATTTTTGAAAATTAACTGTGTAAAATTGCTAAAAAGCATCTCATCCATTCCCTCCTTCTATGCCAGAATTTCATACATTCCCCCTCTCACTTAAGAAGGTTTTTGAACGACTCCTAACTAATCAACAAATTAATTAGTCATTTTTTGGCATAACAAAAGACAACGTCTGTTAAGAAAAATATTTGCCTTTTTACCTAGAACTAGCCACTCAAACTAAAGAGACTTCTTCGACCAGGGTAATAAGGCAAGACACTATCACCACCACTTGTTATGTATATATCATCCGTAAGTATTTGTGAATACCTAGCAGCTGGTGAGTTCACATGTAATAAACTTCGATATAACATTAAATAGCGTGAGCCCTTAATATTTATTCCAATCTTTCGGAATAAATTCAATGCACCCATTTTATTGATTGCAATTCGAATATATTAAACAATCATAATTGTTTAGTCATGACGAATTTCTAAACTAATATGTTTCTACACATGTTTAAAATCTTGATTAAGTTTTATTGAGTATGAGGAGAAATATAAACGCTGATAACAAATAAACTATTGGCAATTTCGATCTCACACTGAGAAATAGTGCAAACAACTCTGCAACGATATCGATGTCGCTATTTGCAGTGCTTTGTTGATTGCATAATTTTAATGTGTTCTGTTTATTGGAAATAAATATCAAAAATTACTGCAGTTTTGAAATGACCGAGAATAAAGAAAACTGCTTAAGGTAATTAGCAAAAGTTGTCTAATCGTTGTATGATCGTTGTCCGAGTGTTGTATGAATGTTGTATTAGTTTGTAAGCAAAACTTATATGACAGACTTTTGTAATAATGAGTTCTTGGAAATCGATGGACTTCCAAAAAAAGTGTAGAAATTGACGTAAGGAAGAAAATTTGAAGCCAACCTCCTCATTCCTTAACTCATCCTAAATTTCATTATTGTTAACAACAAATAAAGGGGAAAACGTGTGCACTGGGAAGTTCCTCTGCGTTAGAATCAGCCAACGTTAAATTAGCGTAACTATTTGCAGACCCGTACGAATAACGAAGGGTCTATTGCGTTTACCACGACGTTTGTAACCAGTCGAATTTCGACCCGATAGTAGGGGGAGGAGCATCGATCATGGTCCTTAGATGACGATTCAGCAATAAAAAAATATCCGTCCGTCCGTCCACGATAACTCGAGTAAAGCTCAACCGATTTCCAAAAAAAAAAATTCCCTGAAAGGTGGTCTTTAATGGGATTGAATCTGGGCACTGCCGACCCAAGGGCCGCCGAGTTAACTCTAGTAAATCTTTTCCGATTTTCATCATTTTTTTTGTTTGAAAGGTCTGGGCATGGACGACAATGGAATTTTTTTTTTAAACCCTTTGCCTTAGCTAGGGCACTAAAAACGAGCTAAAAACGAGTCTCAGCTAGGGCCATACGTGTTTTTTGTACATAACACGAGTAAATCTTTTCGGATTTTCATAATTATTTCTTCAATCAACAGGTCTATGAAAGGGCAACAGTTTGTAGAAGAAACTTTTTTGAGATTGAGCTCTTGGACTCAGCCAGGACCCTAAAACCTAAGGCCCAATGTGTTTGTTTACATAAATCATAAATTGGGTAAATCCTAACCCAATTTGTTGATTCTTTTTCTATTTAAGAGGTAATCGAGTACCGAATTATATTCAAAATAAATTTGGGCCCGCTGACTCTGCTTAGGTCGTCCCTGTCGGTCGGCCCTAACCAAAAAACAAATTTTTTCTATGTTGCAGAACAAATTGATGTGTCCGATGTCTCTCCTTTGTGCTCTAAGTCGGTCTTAAGGTCTGCCCTAGACTAAAAAATAGTCTTTTGCTATGTTGTATAGAAAATTGAGGAGAACACTTTTGCCTATTTGGGAGTGAATTTTGTGCTTTCGAAAGGGGTTTTTTCGAGGGGGAAACGACGCGAGCAAATCTTGTAACACCTAATTGCTATTGGTGTCTATTGGCGTCTATTGGTGTGTATTGGCGTCTATTGGTGTCTATTGGCGTCAATTGGTGTCTATCGGCGTCTATTGGTGTCTATTGGCGTCTATTGGCGTCTATTGGTGTCTATTGGTGTCTATTGGTGTCTATTGGCGTCTATTGGCGTCTACTGGTGTTTATTGGTGTGTATTGGCATCTATTGGTGTCTATTTGCGGCTATTTTCCGTAGTGCTTTTCTTGAATGAAAGAAACTTTGTATCGAAAACTTCCCTTCAACATATTTTAATGTTAGCGTTTTAGATTTCGGAAAAAATCATGGTCTCTAGGAAGTCTGTGAACTTTGATGAGCCCCAAGGATCATTCCTTCAACGTAATTTGGGTTTTTTTATAAATATTTCTATTCGGTAAGAAGTACTGAGTTTGTAAATCACTATAAATCAACGTATCTCAGTCTTGTATGACAAATCATTACCTTTCTTCGCATTTAAGCATCTCGGGAGAAAATAACCCAAATTCATAAATTTTGTATTAAAATCAAGTTTTTTATATACAAGACTTACAATGATTAACAATTGATGTACAAGCGTTTTACAGAAAGTATTTAGCGTTTCTTTCACACACGAGATGCTATATTCTGACGATAAATTAAATTTTGGTTTCATATTTATTTAAAATTGTAGCGAAAGTCTAATTCAAACTAAATCTTGTGTCATCAAAATTTCATTCCTTGTCATAATATGGCGCGTGGTACCATTAAATATTCAGATTTATAAAAAAAATAAGTTGAGGAAAATTACATTGGAAGGATTGCTGTATAGGGCAATCTGTAGTTGCAAAAAATAGTACCAATATATGCCGTAAAATCTATCAATAGACGCCAATAGACACCAATAAACATCAATAGACACCAAAAGATACCAATAGACACCAATAGACACCATTAGCCACAAACAGATACAAATATTCACCAGTGGACACCAATAGCCACCAATAGATACCAATAGACACCAATAGACGACAATAGCAACGAATAGACACTTTTGCGATCTGCTGGCGCATATGCATCTTTCTACCAGCGCCTGTTTTCATTCCTTTTTCCTTCTACTAGCGACGTTTTCCATTCGTGTTAACGTCTATAGAAGTACCATTTCCTTCTATTGGTGTCTATTGTCGTCTATTGGTTGCTATTGGTGTCTCTTGGTAGCTATTGGTGGCATTGGCGTCTATTGGCACCAATAGCAAATAGCACCTGTCCCAGTAGTGGCTCGCGTCATTTCCCCCTCGGGTTTTTCAATATTGCCCTACCGGCAATTTCCAATACAATTTAATGTCGACGTAATTTCATACACTTAAGGGTTAAGGCAATATTTACTTAAATACGTTCGAGTCTTTTCGTAACATCAACTCTGCCAGATCTATTCTGATACGTACAGGTCCCTTGCATATGATTTAGTGAATAAAAAAGGAAAAAGATAAATCGAATGTCTTTGTTGTTTCAAACTTTAGGACTTTGGAGCGCTTTTCTTCTGGATTTTTTACCTCCCCCGGTCACTCATTTTGGGCTAAATATGACCCAAATTTTCTATAGTACGTCACGTTTTGCTAGACCTTCCCCACCACCCCTAGAGCGTGACGTCATTTGTGAACAGTCCCTTTCTGAATGTAGCAGACACTTGTGGCTTGTTACAAAAAACATTGATAGATTGTTATCACATACCAAGGTTGTGATTTACCCTGTAGATGATTGCTGAAACGGAAGCGACAAGAAGGCAAAGAAGAAGTAATGACACAACGCAGTGATGATGCAGAATTTGTATATGTATTTTAGAATCATAAACAACAAAGGCATTATGCATGTTATTTTGATCATCAAGGAAACTCATTTGATTGTCTACATCACTAAGTCGTATCATGAAAATGAATAATTCATTATTCATACACCTGAATATATCAGATCGAATGTAAGATAGTCGCACACGCATTATCATTTTTAATGTCGGTGCACCAATGAATACGATTATAGCAAAGTAATGTGAACTGCAGTGATTTTAATCGGTCCTAAAATATTCCATAATTCGGACAACGTAACACGTTTCGATAACAAGACAGTGTGAAATTTGCATATTTTTACATAAAAAATATGACTTAACATGTACAATCGAAAATCAAAGACAAACAGCCCAAAAAAGGAAGCCAGAAGAAAAAAAGAATAACAAAACAAGGGAAACACTAAATATTATTATTACAAAATTTTATCGTCAGCTGCCACGCCATCATTTCTCTTAACTAACGATATTCATTTCATAGAACGGAATGTTTGTATTTGCTATGTAGAAAATGTAAATATTTCAGCGGAATATCGAAAGTGATTATCAAACAAACAAATACAGCCGAGTCACTTTATGATAAAATATCAACATAAAAAAGCCTGATAAGATAGGCTTTAATTAAAAGCACAATTAGTTCACTTTTAATCAGATTACACTGGAGTCCACGGAATACGGTTATTGGTATTTCTTGTAACGTTATTTTATCTCACCTTTTGGATTTTCTATCGATGTTGTAACATGTTTGAATTGTTTGTTAATATTGGTAAACGATTCGGTAATTATTGTCAAGTGGTAATTGGTTATAAGAAATCAATTCCTAATTGTTCGGTAGACATTTGTAAGATGAAAATGAACATTAAACTTATTAGGCAATTACAATCTATACGTTGAGTGAGACAACGGCTTCTATCAAGGTATAGCGTATTTTTGATGAGATTTCGTTCCCGTAAAACACAAGCCTAAGAGTATCATGAAATTCGCTATAATTTGACAGAAGTCAACGTCGCAGTAATGCGTGGATTAAGTTGTAAGCGTAAGTAAAGTAATGCAAGTCTACATTTTTAGTGCGGTGTCGGCTTATGCCAAAGTATACATTTCATGATGAAATTCATGATTTAAGCGACGAAAAATTTAGTTACTGATTTATTCATTTAGCCAATGGTTACAAACTCGCTTTTCACCAAAGTATTGACAGTACTGGAAGCAATTCCGGAAGTGATTACGTAGTCCGGTCGACCCGTCGAAGCCCAAACCACTCTTTGCTTCCAGCCGCCTATAATGTATACAAGTCATGCCGTGCCGCGCCGTGTGCATTGTAATTGTGCAGTCCGCCAGTGGCTGGATCCTGAAACCGTGCCTGCTCATAGTTTCATCAGTGAGAATCGCCGATGTGACCTCCGATCGGAATTTGTAACGAGAGACTACAGGGTCATAGAGGTGAGCGAACATATTGAAAGTCCTCGCCATATTATTTACTGGTTCGAACAAACCGTAATACGTACGATTTGCATCCACAAGAAAGAAACGGTCACTCCTCAAAGGCATGATAGGCACGTTCACTGTTAACTTTGCCGCTATGGAAGGCGCATCAACGCGACCTCTCAAAATGTCAAAAACGAAAACTGAACACAAATTCAGTCTCCGACGCGAAAGACTTTCGAGACCAACAGGTCGGCACCTGTCGTCATAAGGCGGAAGCCGGTAATTTTCGTCTCTCTTTACCGTGCGTCTAAGTGCATACATCAGAAACTTCTTCTGAATCGACTTAATCTTGTTGCAGTGCACCTGATAATAGGGCGACCAAACGAGAGAAGCGTACTCCAAGTGCGCCCGGACGTGAGCCAGATATATATTTTTAAGGGCATCAACATTCCTAAAATCTTTACAGATCCTCTTGACAAAGCCAAGCATCGAATACGCCTTGGCAACAACGTACTCTACATGTTTGTTGAAGCTCATGTCTTCACCCCCAGATCTTTCTTCTCCACGATCTTTTCAAGAGTAACGGCACGAATTGAGTACACAAAAAGCATTGGGTCACGTTTACGAAAAAACGACATAACATTACACTTTAAATTGTAATTAAATTGTAACAACGTCATTAAAGTAAATTAGAAACAGCAGGGACCCAGGTGACTTCCTTGCGGGACGTCTGAGGTAGTATGGAACGACTGTGATCTCCAACCCATCAACTTAACATACTGGCTACGATCGCTCAAATAAGAGTGAATCCATTGCAGTAACGATGAATGCACACCTAGCTCATTCAACAAAATACGTTATACTTTGACATAAGGACGTCGCACTAAAAGTGTGGTTTGAAGTAAGAAAACGACTCTTTCCCAACGCTAGCTCAGGGCCTACCAGCAATCTCCCACCGTTTTTTGAAAAGCATAAAAGCGACTAAAAACCTCCCACGTTAGAAGTACATTAAAACCCCGGGCTCGACCCCGGGTGATAATTCCAAATTTTGTCTGCCCGGGGAAAATACATGTCACCGCCGGGGGATAATTCCCAAGCTACAAATAGCTGGAGGATAATTCCCGGGCGATAATTCCCCGGGTGATAGTTCCAATCTTTCCGGTGGATAATTCCCGGACGATATTTCAGATGAATCATTTCATTTTTTCGCCGCTAGTGAGCGAAAGACTTTCCCATGAAGACACAAAATAGATTAATATCCTCAATGAAATGTTCATTTTTCGTGGGGGCCAAATGTACGTGTATCACCAATTTTTCGGAAGGGATAGGCAGACAATATAGTTTCCTAATTTGACCACTTAACCAATTCTGCCCAAATTTAAGCTTGTGATTCCTTTTAGACAATAAGATTTATTTGAAATTTGCATTTTACTCGAGCTATCGAACGAAGAATTTCCCTTTTTTCCGATCTATTGACCATAACCAATTCACTTTCCACCCGGCGCCGGCGTTGCTACAAGAACGCGAATGCCTCCTCCTTTGCATTTAAGTTACAATAACGACGTTCCTAAATCGTACGTAAAATAACACGTACGAAACACGTAAAATATGTTATCACCTATACCAACAAAGCTGAGTATAGGCGCCGATTACCGAACATACTCTGGCGCCCTTTTGTAGCACATGTAAGACCTCCGAACAGTTTCGTTATTTGTGCAGGCTCGTGTATACACCAAGCCGAACACGAGCCGTCGCGGCGCACTACTCCACCTAAAATAAGTACAACTACTAAAGAGGCAATGTCTCTACATTGGCTATGTTTACGATAAGTTATCATGCTATAGCAATGTGTAGCGTATACTTGTAACATTCTATACTGCCACACAGCGACGAATTATCTACTGACGAGTTTTAAAAGTTTGACTATTGAAGTTTGACTACACATCGAAACAAGAGTCTAATTAACATTGGAGTCAAATTTTTAGATAAAGTTGCCAAGGCGAAAGATACTCCCTAACAGCATAACAACCCAACATTTCTAAACACATAAAGGGTGCTTTGTGTTTCGTAAAATATATTAAAAATACAATCAGATCATTTTCGTTTTCTTTTAAATATCTCTTATAAAAAATGTTTGTTCCAATGTCAGATTTTAGGATGAAATTGTTTATAAGTTTATAAGCTTTCTGTTTATCTATCTGAGTTTCACCCCCAGGGTTGATTTGAAAACATGAACATTTAAAGGATTTTTCGTTCTTCTTTTGTGTTAAAATATTGTAAGTCTCAGCATACATATCGCTCTCTCAGATGGTGTAAAAGGAAGTCTTGTTATCGGTATGTCATATCCAAAATTGTCAATGGCGCACAGTGCGCTATTTTCTACACCATTGACATCATTATACTAGAAAAGGCAACAATGTTAAAGCAAATAGATTGCCAACCATTTCTCCACAGTGTCTTATCTCCCGACTATTGGTCTCAGTTTTATTTCAAATCAACATATGTTCCATTTCCAACTCATTTCCTGATTTCCGGATTTCCATTCCCTATGTTATCTCAGTCCCGATTCTTAGAAATTTCTCGTTATTTATTTCTTCGATCGTTTTCTTGTTACTCTGTTCGATGTACCGGTATACAGTTTTTAGTATTTCTCGTATTTTATGCACCGCGAATGCACATAATTTAAAAACACACGCTTTATCAAAAAAGTTGTACAATAACTGTAAAGTGGCCATTAATGCACTTCCTCAGCCCTGCGGTTTTAACTTTAAGCAAACGAAAATAAGAAAACGAAAACGTTAATCTCGATAACGATAGGTTACATAAATTATACAGCTATTGAATTCCACAGTGTATGCATGTGATGCGCAGTGCATGTGCAACAATGCAATTCATCTTACACGGCACGTTAACATTAAAGTATCCAAACTTAACATATACGAACAATGATCCCACGACAAGATCGTTTATATTAGCATTTCGTTGAACAAGCACTTAAAAAACGTCAGGCAAATTGGATTCAATATTTCATAATTAACCTACCTGGCGGATGGGACCTTCGCGTAATAAGGTAACAGAGTTTTCGAAAGACAAATTTGAATAATTTTAATTACACAACCAACAGGACAGTAGATGTACAACAAAAAAAAAAAAAGAAAAAGAGAAACCGTTGTCATCAAAAGTTCGTAGAAAACGTTGTTTCGCGTAAAAATTATCTCAGAGATGAGTGAGTAATGGAATGATATTGACCATTAACTAAACAAATCAATAATCAAAATGTGAAGAAAAGAAAACTGGTTTTTTAGTGATAGGAAATATGCTTTAGTTTCTTCTGTGTATGTTGTTACAACATATTTTTTCTCGTAGAGGTTCGAATGAGTGCGGTTGATAAATCGCTGCACGGAACATGGGTCAAATTCGACAACCCAAAAACCGAATTCAAACTCGAATATGGGAATACGGGTAAATCGAAATTATACATCCATCCACTTAACACATAGCACAACATCGACCATTTCGAATTAGAAAAGGTCATCCTATTTTAAACCAAACATAAAACCATGTGGATAGGTTGAAATTCGAGCTCATCATACATCTACTGTCTTTTCAACTACATACCGAATATACCATTTTAATGGAATAATAGAACAAGCCATGTAGAGAAGAGAATAGTGTTTCCGAAAAAGGCAAATAAAAAGAATGTTCTTTGTTATTATAAGTGGAATAGAATTAGTTATTTATATTTAAATCATGGTTCGATGATAGACATGAAGTGTGATGCAAGTCCTAACGACAGAAAAATGAACAAATTATTGTAGGCTGATCAATAAAAGTTTTTCACTTCTCCCTGTAACTCGGTTTTTAGTTGTTTGAAATTTTGTGATAAGCATTAACCTTAGTTGTTAAGAGAGTTTTGAATTAACCCGGTGGATACATTCGGAGGGCGCCGATGGTGACAGATAGATGGCACGCACGGTTTGATTAACCGGTTGAACAGTGACAATTACCGACTAGTCGACGACGCTGGATTCTATCATTACAAAGTGTTTGAGTTGAGTTTGACCGAATACTTCGCAGAGTTAACAACGTTAAGTGAGAGCAACTCACCAGTAGAAGCTGACCTCTAATCACAGGGGAAATTTATATATTAAGCTTGCAGTCAGCAAGGTAATTTTTATGGTGGACAAAGGAGAGGAAGAGGATCGAATTTGCCACACAATATTAACGAACTCGTAAAGCTTTTAGATACCTGTATAATTATTGGAAGTGATCCAAAACATTGTAGTCGGGTGA
>CM055403.1:29562345-29576692 GCA_029228625.1 Pseudolycoriella hygida | reverse complement strand
CTCGCATCGAAGTTTTAGTTTCATACTAGTGCTAGTGCTAGTAAGCTGATTACAGGACTTGCGTCACGCTACCATTATGATTGTTTTGTGGGAAACATTATAAAAAACTTCACTGGCTACGCCGTTTTTCGACTCTTTTTTATTTATGGTTGTTTTTATTAAATATTCAGATTGTTATAGAATTCGTCAAAATCGATAGAATTGTGTTGCCTGGCCGAATCGTTATATTTGTTATAAAGTCGACAGTGGTGAATATTGAGAACCTAAATTGGGGATGTAGGTAAATTTATGAATAAGTTATATCTTCTCTCTATAGGGAAGACGTACCTTTCCATTCTCTACTAATGGAAGAAGGGATTAGACGGAGTTATGAATTTATTATGAGAGAGTTTGCGTATACCACACAGAAATATTGTAATTCAATTTTTCATATGGTCTTACCGTGCTAAGGTGTTTTAAAGCAACAATTAGTCGTGTTAGGCGTGCAATGAATTTTATCAGTGAATTTGAAAATTTATTTAAGCTAAGACAAGGGCTGCATCAGGTAGTTGTTGTAAAGGATGACAAAGAAAGGTAAAATAAAATATTCTTAAGTATGCTCATCAGCATAAATGTTTAACATACTTTAGAGTAACTGAAAAAATTGGAGAAATATCATTAATGACACGACGTCTTTCTGGAGTAGATTGCGTCTAAAAAAGCTTGAGGGATAGAAGTCTGTGCCTAATTTAGAAGTGGACAAACAGATTTTTTGTTTGGAGCAACGATTGTATGTTTGCTCTTGGAGTTTACTTGGATGAAAGCTTGAGTTTCAACTACCACATTGATTTTATAGTATCTAATACGTTTTCCAAGTTAGGTTTCATGAAACGTATTTGCTACGAATTTCGCGACGTTCTTCACTTAAAAGCATATTCTTTGCTCACGTCAGATCACATCTTGAGTATGCCTCTACGGTTTGGTTCCCCTACTGTGCTACATACGTAAATTAAATCGAATCCGTTCAGAAACAGTTTTTGATATACGCTCTACGTAGATCGGTTAAGAGGGATTCTAACTATCGGTTACCACCTTATCTGAGTAGATGTGCCTCTGTAGGTATTGAAACTCTGGTTAGGAGACGCATTAATACATGCGCCTTTTTCGCCTATGTTTTTTTTTTGCGCCCAGATGCCCCTGATCTCAGAGACTTGTTCGTTGTTAAGACTCCTGTGCGAGTGCTACGATACCCTGATTATTTGTTGATAAGAAGGCACCCTACCGCATATGAACCCGTCAACAGTATATCGATCGAATTCAACAGGTTCGCTTTTTTGCTTGGCAATTCATATACCAGGAATGTGTTTCGTAAACGTGTTCGATCTTCATCAACCGCTCATTCTGCCTTCGTTGAGTCTCAGCTGTGATTTGGTCTCTGAAGGACTCGACCGTTATCTTGGCTCACTATTGCTTTCACCTACTTTTTATTTCACTTGCCACACCTCTCTCAACTCTAATTTTAAATTTAACTTTTGCTTATCATTTAGTTCCTAACTCTATTGTTTTGTCTCACATTCACTCAATCATTCACTCTCACATTCACTTAGTCATTCACTCACTCGTTCACTTTCTTATCTTAATTTGTTTAATTCACATCTCATTTATCAGTTGATAAAAAGAAAAAAAAAGAAACACAAGAAATAACAACGGTCCCAGCACGCTACCTTGTGGGACACCAAGTTCAATCTCATTATATTCACTAGAGTCATTTCCTTTCTTAACACACTGTTTTCTGCGACTAAGATAGTCCTTAACCAAATCAAGTGCGACCCCCCTTATACCGGCAGCATCCAATTTTTGCAGCAACAGTGAATGGTCAACACAATCAAAGGAATAGAGCACTCACTACATTCCCCTTGTCCATACACCTAAAAATCTTGTCAAGAATTTCATAGGTGGCAGTGTGTGTAGCAGATTTTCTACGAAAACCATATTGCCTCGAGTATAGGAAACCCGTCTTTTTCAAGAAATTGGATATACTTTCATAAATCACCTTTTCAAACACCTTATTTATCACAGGAAAAATCGAAATAGGGCGGTAATTCGAAGGATCAGTTTTGATACCAGATTTGTATATCGGAATTACAGAGGCAACTTTCAAGCAAGAGTCCTAAACATCAATGAGGAAAACTTTGGGCATTCACATATCCAGAGCGCCCGTCTCTTCACCGAGACCGCAGGTACAACAGCAGCTCATAATGCGAAGCTGAATGTTTAAGTAGCGTATTTTTTTACTGAATCTGCAAACTTCTAAATCTTTAAAAGTAAAGAAAAAGGATGAGGGCGAAAATGGAAACTATGTACGAACTAAATGTATGTCCTGCGTAAGAAACGTACATTGTCCCACGGATAAAACGTAAAATTGGTGAGAAGACCAATGGCTTACTCAAATGTACGTTGAGTACATCGAACATTTCTGACGTACATTTTACTTATTAACTGTGCAATGAACGGCTCAAACATAGAAAAGTGTACGGGTGAAATGTACATCGTAAAATCCTTTTTTGGGTGATCGCTTATTAGCAAACCCTTACTTTGAGAATCAAAATAATAAAAAAATTTTGAAACAAAAATTTGAGTCTATCGATCAACAGGTGATCATTCATCCCAAACTTAATATGTAATCACGTGCCAAAAACCAACCGTTCATTTGAAGGCAATGTCATAATTTCCATACAAAAACTTGACATTGCCTACGAACAAAAATAATGCCGAAGTCAAGGTTCTCAACACCTTGATTCTTCTCCTCTACGGACCTCGTTTACTGTTCAAAGTTCATACATAATTTAAAGATACAGTGCCATCTTATCATTACAAGTGATAAAAACGCTAAGATATAAAAAAAATATTTTCAGCAAATTTCCTTCTATCAATCCTTATCTTTCTTTCATAGAAAACAAAATCAAGAAATTATTTCCGGTGGAGTGGTCACGTCTAAAAACTTCAAACTTTTACCCTAATTTAAAATCTGATACATTTTTTTTAAAAATAAAATTTGAATTGCAAAATAACATCAGCATTTTACTTACCTTGATGGAAATCCATTTTCGTTTATTTACCGCTGATCGATTTGCATTCCGGAAATTAACATGTGAACCGCGTTTAAGCAAAGGGGAATTCCGCTGATATGATTGAAACAGCACAATTCCTTTCTATCCAAACGAGATGGTTCAGAAAGGAACAATTTGTACAGGGCAGAGATATGGAATGCCTCCCCTTTCCCAGTTGATTGAATAATAGAATCAAAACAAAAACAAACACGACACACGAAAAATCAATAAAATATTAAATATATTTTGCTGTGGACTTAGTAAAATACACGAAAAATGTTATGGCAACGATAACAATTTACCAGGATTTGAATTAAAACTTCCTGTTCTCAGTACGGTTTATCTTATCTCGCACTTAGCGGTGCATAAATAGAGTCAACACACTAAGAACGTCAAGAAACAAAAATCTCACAATACCAACAATTTGTCAATTCTATTTTTTCCTAAATTTCACGCTCGTGCAGTTCGAATTATTTAAAAAAAAAACAATAAATTGTTGAAAATATTTTCTTCCGATAAATATTGAAAAGTTTCACAAATTTTCAATTAATATTTTTCATTCAATTTTTGCGATTCAAACAACACATCAAAAAAAATCTACAAAACAAAATCACTGGCAACAGTATGCAATTTATTATGACAGGACAATATCAAAACGCGGCAAGTTGAACCATAGCCGCAACTCCTCAGCAGCAATTCATCTAAACGACTAAATTCGTCTCTACGTTTTTCGAGCCACGAAGGTGCACATATGATTTTAACTTTGATGGAGAGGAAGAGAAACATTGAACTGAAATTCTCTGAACAATATGCGTACGATAGAAAGAGATGTTGAGGAATCTTCGTTTATCCATCGTTTGCTACAGCATTTTCATTGATATAAAGGGAGATGGATAAGGTGTGTAGTTTCTTTTGTATGACGGCTTTTTTGTACAATGTAAACATGTGATAGTCGTATTGCATTGACGAAAGTATTGTTTATTTTATGAAGATTATCGTAAAAGTATTTGTGGAGTAAATTACAGATAGAAAATACAAATTCTAAAACAATTGTGTACAACTAAACGTTATGTCTCTCTTTTTCTTTCTCACTCGTACTGTTGCACAGATTTGTCATGTGCATCATCGTAAATTCATTCGTAAACACAGGGCTGTGTGAATTCCACGTGCTTCGATAGCAACGACATCTTCGTAATTATAGCAAAACTAACAAATTTTGAGTTAAAACGGTTCGAAGTGAGGCTTAGATGATTGTAGTGTTTGGTAGAATTGTTTTGGTATTTAATATTCCTTGAAATGTAACGTACGTTAGGGAAGAATATGAAGCGTTCCTATTGTATTGGTTTGGAGTACGTAACGAAACGAACTGTCGATCAACCGTAACAAGACAAAGATGATACTATTTGAAGGGAAGAAGAAAGTAGAAGGTAAAAAAATACCAGTTATAAAAGGCATCCCTATACTTTTGGTACACAAACTCAAGTATCTGGGTATCATCCTGGATAACATGTTGTAGTGGACTGATAACCTTGACGAACGTTTTCACAAGGCTACTATCGCTCTGGGGCAATGTAGAAAAGCATATGGGAAATCATGGAGGCTATCTCCCAAAGTGATGTTCTGGATCTACACATCCATCCTGACCTACGGCAGCTTCCTCTGGAACCATATCTGCAAAAATAAACATATCCAGACGAAACTAAACAAATTCCAACGCATGACATGCAAGGCTATAACAGGATACTGGAACTCGGCGCCCTCAGCGGCTCTAGAGGCAATGCTTAATCTGACACCGCTACACATCTACATAGAAACAGAAGCCATCAACACTCTTAGCAAACTAGTTAATAAGGAACATGTTAGGAAAACGAACCACTCTAGTACTTGGTTCTCGGCGCTGAAGCACGAACCTTCGCTAGATATGCCTAGGGATAGAATAGCAGCCCAACACAGGTTTGACAGAAAGTTCAACATTAACATTCCAATCAGGGAGGAGTGGCTACAGGACAGTATAAGATTAGAAGGTTGTGTTATGTATACAGACGGTTCCTTACTAAATAATTCAGCGGGGGCGGGAGTACACTGCAAGAATCCTGAATTCGAAATGGCACTTCCACTAGGCACATATTCATCCATATTTCTAGCGGAAATCAGAGCAATCATAGAATGTAGTCACTTAGGCAAGGATAGAGGATTGCAAATCGGCACTGGTTCTAGAATGTTGGGAAATTCTCAACAGTGTATCCCAAGTGCACGATAGAGACGTCATTTGGGTGCCAGGGCATAGTGGCATACCTGGCAACGAACTGATGAACTAGCTAGATCTGGGGCGCTAAAAAAATTTACAGAACCTGAACCATCGATAGGAACTCCCCACCTACACTCAAAAAGCATCATCAAAATAATGAGGGAACTAAAAATCATAAGTCATTGGCAAAGTATCCCAACGTGCCGCCAGGCAAAGAATGTATCAGAATATGCAAAAAGAACTCCAAATTTCTCCTAAACATAAGCAGCACGAGATTAAGGATTTTCACTGGAGTAATGAAGGACATTACGGCTTTAACAAACACCTAACTACAACCGGAAAACGATCTGACCCAGGTTGCGATCTATGGGGATACCACACAGACACAGCCTTACACTATCTGCGCAACTGTCCGGCATTCATCACGACAAGAAGAGTTCATCTAGGCGGTTACATAATTAGGTATGACAGTATAAAAACATCCCAACAACCAACAACCCAAATACGTCCTGAATTACATTAGTAGCTCAGGAAAGTTTGAAGCAACAGCCAATGTATAGACTCACAGCTAGCACAATGGGCCCAAACGGAAGCCCTCGTGTGTGTTTTACCGAAGGGTGAAACGGCTGCATCTTAATAAAAAAAAACTGTTGTTAGGGGATAAATTGCTGTAGGTGAGGAAACTATGTTAAAGAATCGGTCGCGTTTACTATTACGGTAGGGAACGGTTGCAATCGGTTGGCAGTTATATAGTGACCTCAAAGCCGTGGTCTATCTTTACAGTATAATTTGCGATTCTTCAATGATTGTAAAACTGTCGGTGCATGATTGGAAAGACAATTTTTGCAAAAGGAACCATTGATCAAGGAAGTATTAGGATTTAAGGGGAGATTACAGGGGATCAACCCAACACCACCTATCGAGTATATTTCAAAAATATATTTTTGATGTAAAAATAATGTAAATTTTGTGCATGTTTCATGGAAAATTCATGTAAAATTTATCTAGAACATCGTGAAAAGATGGAAAAATAATGTAAAAACGATGGAATTTGTCTTACTTTTTTTTATTTTTTACCATCAAAAATTATTTATTATTCCAATAATTTTTATTTTATTTATTTATTTTTAGCCAACGGTTAAAAACTAACTGGCTTTTCATTAAAAAACAATAAAAGCAAATCCTGAAGCGAGTTTTTTCGGCCCAGTCGACCCGCCGAAGCCCCCAAGCCACACTTTGCTTTTTATTGATGAGTACACGTGCATGTCATGTGGGCATGTGGTATGTTTGGTGCATGTGGTATGTTTGCTGCATGTGGTATTTTTTGTGCATGTGGTATGTTTGGTGCGTGTGGTATGTTTGGTGCATGTGGTATGTTTGGTGCATGTGGTATGTTTGGTGCATGTGGTATGTTTGGTGCATGTGGTATGTTTGGTGCATGTGGTATGTTTGGTGCATGTGGTATGTGTGGTGCATGTGGTATGTGTGGTGCATGTGATATGTGTGCATGTGCATGTAGTGTGTATACATATGTAACGTGTGTATGTGTGTATGTGTGGTGTGTGCGCATGTGGTGTATTTGACTTGTTGTTATATTCATTGGCCCGGCATATTCCGAAAATAGAAAAGAAAAGACACATATATTATAATCTTCATTTAACATCATTTTGGTTTAATACGAAATCCGTTTTTACTCAAAGTTTCGTGAGTCAGAACTGCTGATCTGACCTTTGAGCGAAATTGATAACGGGAGATTACAGGGTTGTAAAGGTGGGCGAACAAGTTAAAAGTCCTCGCCATATTTGTCACTGGTTCAAATAACCCATAATTGGTGAGATGCACATCAACAGCAAAGAAGCGGTTGTTCCTCAATGGCCTAAGCGACATGTTCAACCTTAATTTTGATAGGGCGGGAGGCGGTAATTCTCGTCCCTCTTAAGCGTGCGTCTCAGTGCGTATATCAAGAATTTCCTTTGAATCGACTCTATCTTGTCACAGTGCACTTGGTAATAGGGAGCCCAGACGACAGAAGCGTATTCTAAATAAGACCGGACGTGCGCGAAATATATGCATTTAAGAGCTTTAACATTCCGAAAATCTTTACAAATTCTCTTGAAAAAGCCTAGTCAATAGGCAACCACGTATTCAACATGCCTGTTGAAGCTCAGGTCTTCAGTAGAAATACTCTGAGATCCTTCTTCTCCACAATCCTTTCAGGGGTAACGGCACGAATCGAGTACTCAAAACGCACTGGGTCTCGTTTACGGAAGAGTAACATAACATTACATTTAGCGATATTCAGCGATAGAGCGTTTACTCGACACCACAAGTCGAGCGCATCCAAATCGCGCTGTATCGCAATGCAGTCCCGCAATGAGGTTACTCGACTGTACATTTTTAGGTCGTCTGCGTATATTGAGCATTTGACAGTTTTACAAATTGACACGACATCATTAAAGTAGATGAGAAATAAAAGAGGTCCTAGGTGACTTCCTTGTGGGAGGCCTGACGTTGCACGGAACGATCGAGATTTCCAACCCATCAGTTTGACATATTGGCTGCGATTGCTTAGATATGACTGTATACACAGCAGTAATGTTGAATGAACTCCAGGCTCGCGTAGTTTACTCAATAACATACAGTGCCGGACCTTGTCAAAGGCCTTGGCTACATCAGCATAAAAGACGTCAACCTGATGACCCCTCTCGATGAGGCTTATGGCTTCATTGACGAAGTCCATCAAATTTGTACTCGCTGACCTGCCCTTTTTGAACCCATGCTGGTGAATTGTTATGACTTTGTCAAATTTTTCAGTGAGTATTGAGTATTCAGTGAGGATCGCCACTCCTTTGTAACACACGACATTGGACCTGGAACCAACTTTAAAGACAGGGACAACGTAAGATTCTTTCCACCGCGATGGAAAATTACCAGCAACCGACAAGGTGAAAATGTGGTACAGAGGCGTACTTAATGCGATCGAACATTCTCTCAAAAACAAAGGAGATATGTTTTCAGGCCCATCGCCCTTTCAAATGTCAACTCTGTTCAGTGCTTCTAATATTCTTTCCTTGTTCAAAGATACCTCCCCTATGTTAACCGATTTATTCAGGCCAAAAGCATGTTTGTCCACACAATCATCTTTCACAAACACATCTTTGAAATACTCAACGAAAAGCTCAGATTTCGCCTGCATGTCGGTCGTCTCCTCATTGCCTAGTTTCATACAGCTCAGATATCCCATCGTCTTTTTCATTTTGTTGACATACATCCAGAATTTCGTGGGATCCGCGATTAGCGCTTTTTGTGTCTCATCCAAATACAAGGCATAAGACCGTTTCTGGGCAGCTTCAAACATTGTTCCGCAGTGAACAGTAACGGATGACAGATAGATAAACCCAACCGTAAAGAAGTTGCAATTCGAAATGACTGATTATCTAACAAAGTATCTAGGAACGAACACGGTAGAAAATTTAGCAATGAACTTGCACCTCGTGCCACGTTGGCTTTTACTCTGGCTTTTTCTATTTCGGCCATCTTGCTTTCTAAAATTTGGTGGTGGATGGCCTTACTCATTTAGCTGTCCCAATTACATTGATGTCGACTCAACTGACTTTCTAAAGCTTCAATGGAACGTTTGCATTTTCGCAAATAATTTTTAAAAGATATAATACATTCCCTTGAGTAAAAAATTGTTCTAGGGTATGCCTCGAAAATGCACCGATTTTTTTATAAGCTTTGCCAAACGCCAAGTTGTGCAGCCGCCTACATAAATTTTTAAATTGGCCGACCGAATATTTCTGACTTTTGAATTGTCCGAAATATTTTTTTGATTGCAATTGTCTAGGGATTTACATTTCTAGCGAAAAACTATCTCAAACATAAGTAAATTCATTGTGGCTACAAATGGCCTCAGCCAAATTTTTGGCGGCTTTCAAGTGCTAGTCAAGTCCTGGTCGATCTTTGTAAACAAAATAATTTTTATAAAAATTTCTGTGCATTTTAGAGGCATACTGTAGAACAATTTTTTGTTTAGAATAATGTTTTGCGTCAAAGTTGTCAAAATGCAAACGTTTCATTCCCGTGATCATTTGCCATGCTATTAGAGCTTCTTCAACTAAATTAACTGAAAGTTCGATGTCTACTGGAAGGATTTGACGGACTAATTCGGATACAGAATGATGGAAAACAAAGGTTAGTGACGTTCCTAAGGATAAAGAGCACTCAATCTAAGCGTTCGAATCCAACTGACAATTAGATGTTCGTTCCAATGAAACTCGCAGTAGTTGATCGTAATCTTGAAGAATTTCCATTACGTGCCAACATGGTGTTGTTCAAAGGATGTATTTGAATCTGGGTATCGAAACAGAATGTCTTAGCAAATATAATGCCTGGTGCGAATTCAATTTTTACTGTTGGAGAAGTGGGGGCTGAATGTTTGAAATTATTAAGATTTCCGATTGAAGGTCCGTAAATGCAACAAAATATAATCTTTAGATTTGAAAAATGTTTATTTGTATGCTAAAGAGGAATTAAATAAAAATAATTGGAGTCGGTCTGCCACAATTAGACTCATCTTCTAGCCTAAATTAACGTCTCTCGTTTTAAAAGACCAAATGTTCTTAAAAGTTTCAATTTTCTGTACAGTTTGATAAGTTTGAACGGATAATCCGTACTCCTGTACATACGAAAAAAAATTAATTTGTGAGTGTAACGCTGCTAACAAAATCCTAAAGTTACCTTTCCGAATATTCCTTCGAACAATGTATTTTCTGCAGCCAATAACTTGTGTGTTGCACTGTGACATATCACCAATTTAGTGTTACTCTACAGAAAGGTAAGAATCAATTTAATTTATGAAAAAACTACTGAACATTACCGGTACGGGATCACCCTCTGTTTCAAATCTGATTCCCGGCACTGCATTCAAACATTTCCAGCGGAAATGCATTGGCTTGACGGCTGTTTCCGGTGTACGCTAAGGAAATACACTTTACATAACCTTACATTATATTTTGTAAGATTTTTTATTAGTTCACAATTTTCTGTTATATGTTAAGGTGTATTTCTAGTCATTTTATTCGGTTTGTCATACCTTTTTTTCAGCGAGTCCAACGCTTTGATTGATTTCACCATTCTTAAAATAGTTATACGGACTATAGGTTGCACTACCTAAAGTACTATACATTTTGGGAGTCGAACAAATCATTTCATCGCCTTCCACACACTTTAAGTTGAAATCCTGGTTATATTTAAGAATTTCATTTGTTCGATTGACATCATCGGGACTAAAAAAAAATCGAAAACAATTTTTATCTATCCAGAGCAGTAATCTCGTACTAGGGCAAAAGTGTTTAACTCGATATATTGCTCTCGATAGATAAAACTATATATGCACCGCTGTCCAGGATGGTTTATTTTGACGATTTGAATTATTTCGCAAGCCTTCGGCAGAGAAATGATAACGGCAGCTCACGCGCCGGCGCGTGAGCTGCCGTTATCATTTCTCTGGCCTTCGGTCAAAATAGAGCATCCTGGACAGCGGTGCATAATATACTATTTTCGTTTAATAGGAAGCGAAAGTCCTTAAAGTGACAAAGTCTTTAAAACGAAAAGGTGGTTGAAGATATGGGCTTGATCCAGTAGATTGATCTTTTTTCTACTACATGAGAACTAATTAAATTTTTGACCTCTTCTTAGAGAAACTTTACTCTGCGTAGATCTCATCTGGAAAATCTAAGTGTGCCAAAGTGAAGCTGTACTCTCAATTAGCTTACACAATACTTTTTACACCCGTACGAAGAACAAAGTTCTTCGAAAAGGGGTCTTATGCGTTTACCACGACGTTTAAGTCCTTCTACTTAGCTAGGGCACTAAAAACGAGTCTCTGTTAGGGCCAAACGTGTTTTTTGTTCAAAGCTCGAGTAAATCTTTTTCGATTTTCTTAATTGTTTTTTAATCGACAGGTCTATGAAATCCTAACAATTTGTAGAAGAAAATTTTTTGAGATTGGGCCCTAGGATATAACTAGGGCACTAAAAACGAGTTTCTGCACGCGCTCTACATGTTTTTTGTACATAACTCGAGTAAATCTCTTTCGATTTTCAATTTTTTTTTATCGAAACGTCTAGGACTGTCTCCCGTCTTATGGAAGAAAATTGGAAGAAGATTAGAAGATTAGAAGATTAGAAACCCTTGGACTCAGTCAGGACCCTAAAACTGAGTTTCTACTAGGGCCCAACGTGTTTGTTTCCATAAATCGTGCAAATCCTAACTGAATTTGTTGATTCTTTTTCTATTTGAGAGGTAATCGAGTACCAAATTATATTCAAAAACAAATTTGGCCCCGGTGCCTTTGCTTAGGGCTGAAGTGGGCCTAGGGTCTGCCCTAAAGTCGGCCCTAACAAAAAAAATGTTTTTTGCTATGTTGCAGAGCAAATTCAGGGAAACATTTTTGTCTTTGGAATTATGTGTCCTGAGGTCCAAAGGTCTGCCCTAGACAAAAAAATGGTTTTTCACTATGTTGTAGAGGAAATGGAGGGAAATATTTTCATCTATGTAAGTATTTGTCCGAGGCCTATCCTGAGGACTCTAGGTCTGTCCTAGGGTCGGCCCTAGACAAAAAAATGGTTTTTTGCTATGTTGTAGAAAAAAGTGAGATGAACATTTTTGTCTCTTTGGAGGTCAATTTTGTACTTTCGGAAGGCCTTTTTTACACCGTTTCTTCGGTGCCGGATAGGCGTTTTCCAATACAATTTAATGTGGACGTAATTTCATACACTTAAGAGTTAAGGCAATATTTACTTAGATACGTTCGATTCTTTTTGTAACATCTGTTCTGTTCGTCACTGGAACTGGAAATACAAAAGGAATTGGAGTTTTGACGAGGTAGAACAACTAGCAAAGGTTTTAGAAAAAACATTTTTCATCCGGATGCACAGTTAAGCTCTAGCCTGGTGCCACGTTGTACAATAAGGCCTTTTCATTTTGGCATAAAGAATTTGTAAAAGGCAATGGTGCTTTCTGTTTTCCTCTTTTTGGACTGATGCCAAGTAAAGATATTTTGTATTGACGTACTCGACACAACTTACGCACTTTTATCTTCAGATCGAAACTGCCTTTCTCAATGACAGTCACACAAATATACGTATAAAACTCGTGCGTAGTTCATGCAATACGTACACGGTTTAACAATAGTAAACTACTGTCTCTCGCTGGGATATTTCTTGTTCAAGCGTGTGAGAAGGTTGTATTTCGAGCCGAAGGCGAGGATCACATCCCACACGTAGAAGCAAAAAATTTCCCAGCAAGACACGACGTTATTTTGTTGTCTTGCGTTCAGGAAATACGAAAAACCAACTTTGTATTCACCGCAAGACAACAAAAGTAAATTTTAAAACTAATTTCTTGAGGGAAACACTACCTCGTAATGATAAAAGTATTTCTCACACACGGCCGAACTGACGGCGCCAATGAAAGAATGCAGTTACCATTTACACTTTGTATTTGAGATACCATAAGTCCATCTATTGTGATTGAAATCACCAGCGATTTATCTTCGGATTTGTCATTAGTTGTGTACATTTTTTGCATTTCCGGAGCTTCTAATTGAACTATGGCGCCAAATCTTAAAAAATCACATGGAACTTCCAATTGTACCTCTTTCAAAAAATGTGAAAATATCTTTGCAGTCTTTTGAGAAATCAAGTTGCCTCGATCCCGCTTCAATAGAAATTTCCGGAATTTTTCCTACGAGCGAATAAGATTGTTCCGCTGAACTTTTAAACGAACACCAAGTCATTCAGTTACCTGTTTCGTAAAATTTTCCTCATTCCAGTTACCAATTAAAATCCGAGAATCAGCATACCTCATTGGAGTATTTTTTTGATCTTCAGAATGCATTTTGAAATTTATTTTTGAAAGAATAAGAAAACAACTAAAACTGCTTTGTTATTGGTATCTAAGAACGATGCCTGGTAACGTGACGAAAACTAATGGAATCCTTAGTTACATTATAACCACCGGTTGTGCCATGCATATCCCTTGAAATTAATTTTATTTTATTATCGGCTTCATCGCTTAGGGTATTGCGAAACCATTGTTTAGCTATGTAAATCGTTTTCAAGCGAAACAAAACAAAATCCTTTAAATTGTTTTAATATTTAATTGAAGGAAGTAGATTTATTGAGTTTAGTTTATGCCTTTAACCGCAATGAGTGACGGTAAGAACATAGAAGCAAACTCATGAATTTTCCGGAGCTTTTCATAAAAAGGGTTCAATTTCCCTTCGGCAGGTTGTTCCTTGCTAAGTTCACTATGTTTTCTATCTTAATTCAGGCACCACCAGGTCCCAGGTACTTTGAATTTTTATATTCGTTGAACTCGTCTCCGACCAACAACCGAGTCGTCGAAAAATGTTAAAGTCTAAGTTTTAGGAATAAACATCATACGATTTCCTGGGAATTGCGATTCCATGGGCACAAAATTCGCTTCAATATTCTCTATAACACAGCAAAACAAATTTTTGGACAAGGACCAACAAGTACGACCTGGAGCCCTTTGTTCTTAAATTTTGTTGTGTAAAAAAATAATCAAGAAAATCGGATAGAAATTACGCGATTTGTATAGAAATAACACGTACACTAGAGGAGGCTCACTTTTAGGGCCTTAGCTTAATCCCAGTGATTACAAAAGTTTCTTTTAGTTTTCTGAAAATCGGAAAAGATTTATTCGAGTTATGCACAATTTGCCAATTTTGCTTTTATACACCATGTGATGTGATTTTACAATACGTGATTGGTTGCCTGTCACATTTTCTCATTTCGTGTGAACGGTAACAATTTACTGTGTAATTGACATAATAATATATAGACTGGGTTTACCGGCGATAAGTTCTAGTGGATAACTTTTAGCGCCGCCTCACTGTCGGTACAAATCTAAACCTTCTTTCCCTCCAGCCGCTGCTCCAATAGCTTTTCGCAGCCCACACTGATGACAATTGTTTCTGCTT
>CM055403.1:29517940-29552744 GCA_029228625.1 Pseudolycoriella hygida | reverse complement strand
GGTTTCTTCGGGAAAGTTGTTGATGTTGATGAATCTTTATGAATCCTAAGAAAATGGCTGCCACCTGTGAAAGTGACGCCATCTTGGATTTTGGTATTTTCTGAATGAGAATAGTTACGCCTTCGGTTTCTTCGGGAAAGTTGTTGATGTTGATGAGTAGCATCTTTATGAATCCTAAGAAAATGGCTGCCACCTGTGAAAGTGACGCCATCTGGGATTTTTGGTATTTTCTGAATGAGAATAGTTACGCCTTCGGTTTCTTCGGGAAAGTTGTTGGTGTTGATGAGTAGAATCTTTATGAATCCTAAGAAAATGGCTGCCATCTGCGAAAGTGACGCCATCTTGGATTTTTGGTATTTTCTGAATGAGAATAGTTACGCCTCCGGTTTCTTCGGGAAAGTTGTTGATGTTAATGAGTAACATCTTTATGAATCCTAAGAAAATGGCTGCCACCTGTGAAAGTGACGCCATCTTGGATTTTTGGTATTTTCTGAATGAGAATAGTTACGCCTTCGGTTTCTTCGGGAAAGTTGTTGATGTTATGAGTAACATCTTTATGAATCCTAAGAAAATGGCTGCCACCTGTGAAAGTGACGCCATCTTGGATTTTTGGTATTTTCTGAATGAGAATAGTTACGCCTTCGGTTTCTTCGGGAAAGTTGTTGATGTTGATGAGTAGAACAAAGTAGAACAAAGCTGGACAAAGTAGAAATAATTTTTGAGTGATAATCGATAGTGGAGGCTTGGGGCAACAAATTTGCTGAACAATGTTGGGTGAAAAATTTTCATACTACCGAGCTATACGTCGTTCTTTGGCGATTTTATCCAGAGCTGGAGCACTTATTAACCAATATCTCGGCCGGTAGTTGCTGGAATGAGGCCAGTGAGGTGTCAGATGAAAGGTTTCGGAAGTGTGAAGGTAGAGAAACCGATTTAAAGAAAATCGGTTGAGCGGTTCGGTGCCCAGGGTCGATCAAAGGAGGCAAAAATGGACAAAAATTTGCTCCGCTGCCCGAAAATTATTGAAATTTTTTTTTTGATATGTTGTCGGGTATGGTGCAAAACGTCGAGAAAACATGTTCCGGGGTGGGATATTGTTCTGAAATAAGGGAGTTATGGGTAAAAAACGGGTCATAATTGAAAATCGGCTAAAAGTCAGTCAAGATGTCGTCTTAGAGATTTGGTCGGGGAATTGTCAGAGTAGAATACATAGCAAGTGCAACGATGAATACGGAATACGGGGAACGTTGAATACGGGGGAAGTGGAATACGGGGAAGTGGAATACGGGGAAGTGGAATACGGGGAACTTGGAATACGGTGAACGTTGCATACGGTGAATGTTGCATACGGTGAACGTTGCATACAGTAAACGTTGCATACGGTAAACGTTGCATACGGTGAACGTTGCATACGGTGAACGTTGCATACGGTGAACGTTGCATACGGTGAACGTTGCATACGGTGAACGTTGCATACGGTGAACGTGGAATACAGGGAAACTGGAATACGGGAAACTTGGAATACGAGGAGAGTTGAATACGGGGAACGTTGAATGCGGGGTAAGTGGAATACGGTGAACGTTGAATATGGGGGAAGTGGAATACGGGGAAGTGGCATACGGGGAAGTGGAATACGGGGGAAGTGGAATACGGGGGAAGTGGAATACGGGGGAAGTGGAATACGGGAGAAGTAGAATACGGTGGAGTGGAATACGAAGAAATAAAATTCGGGGAAAGTTGAATACGGCGAACTTGGAATGCGGTGAACGTTGAATACGGGGGAAGTGGAATACGGGGAACGTTGCATACGTTCCACGAAGGAAGTGGAGTACGGGGGAAGTTGAAACATTACGCATCATTATTTAAAACGAAAAAAAATATGGCTCTCTGAATAGACAACACGCGAAAATGATAAAGCCTGCGTAGCCCCTAGGGGCGGGGGTTTCGACTACGTAACCTACCCTTTAATGTTAAAGCGAAAATGATAAAGCCTGCGTAGCCCCTAGGGGCGGGGGTATTTACTAGTTACGTATAAAAGAACAGAAAACGTAGGACTGTTTGCCCATTTCTATATTTAGATACGTTCGAGTCTTTTTCAACATCCATTCTGTTTGCCACATCTGTTCTGATACATACGGGTCTTTGGTTATGTTTTATTAATGTATCCCAACAATATCTCATTTTATCATCATTTGCGAGGAATAAATACGAGTTTTCTCATCGCAAGCATGAAATAGTATTTTGTTACACATGGGGAGAAAATAGTGAATTCCAACAAGAACGAAAGCACAAGTCGCTCGAGTTGGAATTCAATTTTCTCCCCAAGTGTAACATAATATTTTTCAACTATCTCCTTCCGAGATTTGCCGACATTCATATCCATCGCAAAAAGGGACACAAAAAAGCTCGATTTTTACCAACCAGTTGAACAGGCGGGATTTAGATCCGGATTCAGCACAAAAGATCATTTACAGGTGATGAGGACTTTGATAGAGAAATCTAATGAATACAAGATTGGTATAGTATTTATATTCATAGACTTCGAGAAGGCTTTCGACTCAATTGAGACATGGTCTATATTGGACTCATTGGAGGAATGCAGGATAGACTCGAGGTACTCCAATTTGATCCGATAACACAAACTGGCAACAAGTGGCAATGGATCGATTGAGATGGAAGGAGTTAGGGGAGGCCTACATACAGCAGTCACCTGATTCATTTAAAAGGATAGTTGTCGAGTATTCGAAAAAGACTCGTGAAAAATCAAACAGGAACTGGGCAAGGGCTTGAGATTTTGTTATGACGAAATGAATAAATTAATTGAGAAGTGAATAAATTTGTTGATCAAAAAAGATTTTTTGAAACGCTGAAAAAACCGGTTTTTCGATTTGAAGACCCTAATCCGACCCTGTAAATCGTTGGTATTATCTGCTAACAGAATCAAATCATCCGTATAGGACAGAATTTTCATTATTACCCCATCCTCCTCGATATTTCCCTGCAAGTTTTCCCGCTTGATGATTTTGTCCATGAAAATTATGAACAAAAGCGGGGAAAACAACAACTTTGACGAACACCATCATCAACCCCGAAAGTCTCGCTAATTTCGCCATCTATTCTTACCGCGGCCCTGTAAATACTCTAAATGGCGTGCAGCATTGATACCCATAGATACCGTACTCGCTAAGAACACCGAACAGCTTCTGCCTTGGTACCCGGTCAAATGCCTTCTCCAAGTCGATGAAGCATGAATAAAAGACTTATATTCACGCTTCATCGACTAAGGCATTCGACCGGGTTCCAAGTCCTTGTGGTATATATTATAAGTCCTTGCTCTTTTCATAAAGCTTTTCGATAGCCTGTCTGTGGCAGAAAATCTGACCCTGACATCCTCTCAGAGGCCTCAAACTACCCTAAATCTGAACCAGTACACCTTCCACTATGTTCCTACCACGGTCAATAGCGATATCCCCCTGTAGTACTAAAAAGTGTTCGAAAACACAAAACTAATGACGCAGATAAGTTTCCCTCATGTTCCTTCAACCGAAAACGTGTGTTGTAAAATGGCGCAAAATTGACTCAAAATCGACCCACCCTAATATGCATGGAGTTTTAACTTCATTTGGATAAAAATGGAGGTACGATGAGAGCTACATTAGGCATATGGAATGTGATGTAAAGAAGACTACCACATTAAATTATTCGACGAGGTTGAATACCTCTGAATTCGAAATTTCACTATCTTGAAATAGTGACGGTGCTCAGACAGACAGTCAGACAACCGGTGAAATCCCTGAAGCGAAGAGAACTTTATATCTTCAACTCTGTGTAAATTTTTCTTTCCATTAATTTATTTTGACATTTTATTGAAAAAAAGTCATAGTCCTATCACCTAAAAGCTTATTCATTGCCAATTTCCGAACATGTAAACATACAAAATAATTGAATAATTCATAAGTCCTTTTTCCATTTCACTGCAGCAAAAATAAAATTTTGGGATTATAAAAACCACTAAAACAACACCTCTCTCCGTCCTATCGTACTGCATTTATCATCAAATTGTTCTTTTGTGAGACCTTCGCACACAAAAGTACGCTTTAGGTGTCGTTGATTGTTTGGCTTTTGTTTAATTAATATTGAAAAGTACTCGCGCCTTTACCGCACCAACCATCCGAAAATGGTTTTTTTCCCCTTTTTACACTAAATAAATATTGAATATTCAAAAGGATTTAGATTTTCGAATGCCAGACATTATTAAGCCCATTCTCGTGTTTGATGTTTTATTGCAATTCGGAAACATATCAATAGACCTTCCTTTTAAGTACAAATCGAAAATAAATCTCACAACGAAATGAAAATAAATACGATTTTTTTCTGAAAAAAAAAATGTTAGAATTACAAATGTAATTTGGATAAGAGTTTGCATTCCACCCCATATTTATGCACGCGTTTACTGAAAACTATCTTTCAACACTATTTTGTCTTATAAAAGCCACCTTATACCCACAATGCGAGTCACTCTCTTCGATGAAATCATCGAGCAAAATAAAGAGCGGCACATTACATTAGAAAACATGAGGTGAGGAGTAAAAAAAAAACAAGACGCAACTTTAGATAATCAAGTCAATTTCTATACGTTTCTTTTTCACACATCCATAACAAGAATTTCATTTTCACGGAGATATAATGCCTCCCAACTACTGTACATCTTTCTTCCAATTTATCTTAAATAAATACAACCTTTACGCTTAACCACTCGTCTTGTCTTATCTATGAAAAGCTTTTCCGCACTTACATCAGATATCGAAAGAATCGAGCCAAGAAAATAGAAAATATCGTCAAGTAACTGAGGTTTTATACCGTTCCTAATGAATGTTACATGAGGTACACTTGAATTGAATTAAGCAACCGACCGACTTTTCTTTTTTTCTCTCCTCGATGGGGTTGCATATTTTATGTGAACGGCAATGACATCAGCTATTAAGTGGAAGTTGTTTGGTTTAATAGCAATAGACATTTATATTCTCTAATAAAAAAAGACTCAGTGGCGATATCGAGTTTATTACTTGACTTAATTTCAATGCTTAATGAATTAGTTGAATTCATAAAGATGCAAGACAGCCCGTACAATCTGCAGCTCAATATGTGGGCTTTACATAAATTGAGGGCATTGCCTTAAGTCTGTAACATCTTTTGAGTTAAATTATTTCTATTACGAAAGCCCGAACCGTTTCGGAAAAGATGTTAGGTCAAACAACCAAAACTAAAGTGACAGATAAGATTTGTATGTTTTTAGGCGCAAGTTTCTAGAGAACTCAGGTGAGGTGACGGGCACTCATAAGATTTAATAGCCATATAAAGCCTTAAAACTAATACGCTTTAAAGATTCACATCCATTAAATCTCCGGAGTCCGGAACCTTCGGTTGAGCATCCAAAGTGCTTTTAGTAATAAATTAATTGAATAAACTTAGTAGTTGGAGTTCAAAAATGACATACGAATTTGAGGACCCCCCCCCTCAAAAAAACCGAAGTTTATTCTTTTGTCCTTTACTATGCCATATGTCGTTCAACGCCACTTCAGGAAGATTCACTAAGTTATATTGTCAATATTGGCAAAACATTAAGGCAGCAAAATGGAGTAGAGGGCTCATTATATTGGAAGCGATGCTAAGGTTTGAACGCTCAACTTGTAAAAAAAGTATTTTTATCAAGTTGAGCTTTCACACAAACCTTACCCTCCCCCTTCCTCACCGTACGAATTCTGGAAATTAAGAAATTTGTTCTCAATCCCGAGTCAATCCCCGCTGATTCCTACTACTGACTGATTCCCTTTTATTTCTATATTTTTTCATTCTTAGGGGCCATCCATAAATGACGTCCGGTCGTAAGGGGGGAGGGGAGGGGGTATGACAAAACCGGACGAATTCGGACGGGGGGGGGGGAGTGCGGGTGTATGAGAAACATGACGTCCAGTGCACCTGATAGAATAAATTATTGAGAAAATGAGAATGTGGTTTGTCAAGTCTCTGTCATATGAATTTATAACTGTTTTATCTTTGATCTGACATCTATAATCGACAAGGGAGTGTACTTCTCAGCAATTAATCAAGTCGTCCTGCACATGAAAGTTTGCCACAAAATTGCACCCACCACTTTTTCGAAAGTTAGACCACGTCGAATCGCTGCTCCACGAGCTAACGAGATGATGGTTGTTATTTCAAACTAAGTGGGCTCCGAAGATGTGGAATGGGTATATGAGCGAGACATAGACACACCACAGAGTATGCTCGAAGTTGTCTGTACGAAAGAAACACAGATTTCGAAAATAGTTTTCCTGTAGTTTCTTTGACAGATCACTTCGATAGTGTGTGGGAAAACCGGACGAATTTGGACAGGGGTAGGAAGGGGGGGAAACCAAAAACCGGACGTAATTTATGGATGACCCCTTATTAAGTTGGTAATCGTTAAATTTGACACATTTTCTGGTACATTTCTTCGAGCGCTAAATTTTTCAAAAAATCGATCGTTTCGTATGAATTTTAAAAATAAGGCTAATTCCATCGGTACCGTCACCTGGGTAACGAATTTCATCTCTTTAACTCTTTCAATGTGATTTATATTAACATGAGACAAAACACATTCGTTCCCCAGGTGACATGGTAGCGACAATGTATCGGTTGCCGATGCGATTAGCCAAAAACCGAATTTTCGACTGTTTCACTTCGTAGACGTTATTTTTTCAGCGTCATCTGTCCACCAAAAATAAATGAGGTAAAAATTTAAGGTTTTACATTTTTTTCGAAAATTCAGCAATTCTTTTAAAAAAATTCGACGGTTTTTTTTTGCATATTTCGTATCATAAATATTATTTTTTTTATGAACATAAATCTGACAGAAAGCTTTAGTTTCGGCACATATTGGTGCAACTTTTGAACCGCTCGGCCTCTTACGCGATGATTCCAAATATCCGGATGGCGTCACAGCGCTTCCATGGTCGAACGCACAACCTCTTTGTTGGGATGTCACTTCCGTGGATACATTAGCCAACTTTTACTTGCAAAAAGCAATCAAGAAAGCCGGTACAGCAGCCGGAATCGCTTGCCGTTTCATGGATAAAAAACATACGAAACTTATAAATACCATAGAATTTCAAATTTCAAATTCATTGGTGTGGCTTTCGAAACGATGGGGCGGGCCATGGTGCAATGAGACAAAGAATTTCATCAACGCGATTGGCTAATTGTTAAAATTGAATCAGGCGATACTCGAGCAACACAATTCTTATACCAACGAATCAGTCTGGCCATTCAACAAGGAAACACGACTAGCATTTTGGGAACGTTCCCTACATCAGAAAAATTGAATGAAATTTATAATTTATAATAACTAATCTCATGTTTATATTTTATACGAAACATTAAAAAAATAAATCTGACACAAATGGTATTTGTGTTGCTTATGTAAATCATATGTGACACAAAAAATATTTGTGTTTTTTATAAAAATAAATCTTTCTTGGGCGAAATTTTGTAAAAGGAAAAAAACTCTTTTTAGCGCAACATTTTTGCAATGTGTTGAGGTTGTTGCAATGTGAACTTGTTGATTTAAGTGTTAAGTAACTGTTCTTGTTCTTTTTCCAAATTTTGGCATGTCACTATTCAAAAACATTATCAATTTAAAGTGAACGTTGTATGAGTAGTACTAGGCTTGGTAAGTCGACTTTTGTAGGTCTACCATCAGCTTTTCTCTGTCGTAGGATGAAGACCTGCTAGTCAGATATTTCATTTAAATATGGAAAAGTACAAACGATAAGTCGTTTAAGGTGAGTACAGTCGTCAAAAAAGCATCGACAATGAAGTCAGGTTACCAACATCCCGAAACGCTATAACACCGACTTTGTCAAGAAATATTTTACGATCCTTTATGGGCTAATTATACATAATATGAGGGACCAAAATGTATCAATCTGCTCGGACAGCATGGAAGTAATAAAGGCACTGGAATCAGTTAGTTTTAAGTCGGCCCTAACGCTAGAATGTTGGGAGCTTCTAAACCACGCGACTGCTTTAAACCACATTAACCTGATTTGGGTACCTGGACATCAGGGAATTGTAGGCAACGAAATGGCAGACAAACTAGCCAAGAAAGGGGCGTTAAGAACGCCGTATGGTCCGGAACCTATAATAGCCACACCTCAATCATACTCTAAACGTATATTGAACACAATAAAACACAATAAGTTTAAAAATCATTGGAATAGCGTACCTGGCTGCTGACAAGCCAAAAACTGCATCAACATTTGCAGTAAAAACTCAAAATTCCTTCTAAATGTAAGCAGGACAAGATTAAAAATATTCACAGGAGTAACTACAGGACACTATGGATTCAACAAACACCTAGCCACCATTGGCAAACGAGCGGACCCAGGATGTGATCTGTGTGGACACCACACTGACACAGCCGAACATTACCTCTGTAACTGCCCAGCTTTCATCATAAAAAGAAGAAAGCACTCAGGCAATTACACAATCAGGTATGAACTGATTAAAAATCTACATCCGAAGGATATCCTGAACTACATTGCTAGTACGGGGAGGTTCTAATAAACAACAAATGGAATAAGATCCATAGCCAGCACAATGGGCCCAAACAGAGGCCCCCGTGCGTGTTTACTTAGTAAACGGCTAACTTTTAATAAAAAAAAATAAATTCTACATTCTTCGATTGCGATTTTTTGGTCACAAAAAACCGAAATGTTAAATACAAACTCATTGTTGAATCTCGAACTCCACAAAGTTATGAAAATCAAAGTGCTCCGAATAAGTAAATTTAAGAAGAATTTAAGAATATAATTCAGAATAAATATGAGTATCGAACGGGCAACACGCCCTAAATGATTTGTTTGTTCTCAAAAAGTAGTTTACAGGCACATGCGTGTTGGGGAGAATATCCCTCCAGTAATCTGTTGCTAACAGTCCGACTAAGCCACAATCCCCGTTTTCAAGTGAAAACAACATTTGGTGCCCCCGCGTTAGAGAACGAGAGTCGTTAGACAAATGACTTCTCAAAAAACTGTTCATCGTTGACGCGTGCAAATTGAAGAGCACGAGAAACGTCGTCGATTTTGGTTGGCTAATGGCGCAACATTTTCATTTGGTTGGTCAAGGTTGCAACAATTTGGTTGGCTAATGACGCAACAATTTCACTTGGTTGGTCAAGTGTGTAACAATTTGGTTGGCTAATGGCGCAACATTTTCATTTGGTTGGTAGAGGGTCAAGGAGTCAACGAGAAAAAAAATAAATTGGTCGTTGGCAATATTTCGGTTCGTCCTTTCGAGAGTTTGGTTTGGTCAATGGAATTTGGCAGCATCCAATTATCGATGGTTTGGTTGACTTAAATCAAAGTTAAAGAAATATTCCAGAAAATGCATTTTATTCGCGATTTTTTGCGCTACAATGTCAAATGTTATGTGAAAATCCATACATTTGTAGCGCCTGAACCGTCAGTGAATATTCGCAATCGCAGAATTTCTTGCGAAGGATTCATGATTAACAGTATGTGTAATTGAGAAATGCAAAACTATTTGAAGAAACGGTCATGATATTTTTGACAAATTTTTATTTTTACGAATTGGACAGAGAATAACTTTCGTAATTTTTTTGAAAGTAAAAGCAAAGTTTTCCTTTATATATTTTAAAGATAGTATTCTTGTTTTTCAACATTTCAACCCCGTCATATTTATTTTCGTATTTTTCATTACTAAAATTAAAGAATTACCAATTTTGTTGCTCAGGTTCCAATTTTCAACTACTTTGAAATCACTCTACAACAAGCTCGCAACCTTTTACAAAACGTCGCGAAAAAGAGTTATTTTTACTTTTACAAAATTTCGCGAAAAAGCTTTTTTTTTATTTTCACAAAATTTCGCTCAAGAAAGATTTCTTTTGCCTTTTACAAAATATCGCGGAAAAAATTTTTATTTTTCCTTTTTCAAAATAGGAAAGACTAAAATTCCTCAGTGTATTATTGCCCATGAGACGATATTATTGTCTCATTGGACGATATTATTGACTCTGCTGGCTGATGGGCAATAATATCGTCTCATGGACAATAATATCGTCTCATGGACAATAATATCGTCTCATGTACAGTAAACTTTTCAAATGTACTTTTAAACACAAGAGAAACAAGGTCTCTCACGAAGCTATGAAATTTTCCTTTTACGAAATGTCACAAAGGCGGTTAACGAAAGCAAGGAATTTGCGCTTTAATGAAACACTACAAAAAGCCATGCAGGCGGTTAACGAAGCTAGGAAACTTTTCCTTTTGTGAAATACCATCTAAAGTAGCTGGTTAACCAAGCTAAAGAACAATTCCTTTTACAAATTAGACAATTTCAGGTGTATACATATGAAACCGGTAATCATATATAGATGTCGCTAGTCACAACGATACGAACGATTGAACCGATTCATCTACTACGTCTTATTATTTTAACATTCGCCAACAACATTCAGTAACTGACAATTCAGAATTCGTACAACAGCAAATTTTGTGCAGCGCTCAAAATGTCAACTTTTGTTCCTACGATATGCGAACAGCATTAATTTTCTGCTTCCATCTCAATAGAAGTGCGTTGGAATCCCATCGAATGCTTGTAGAGGCTTACGGTGGATATGCTCTTGGCAGAACACTGTGTAGTGAGTGGTTCAATAAATTCAAAACCAGTAATTTCGATAAGAACAACGAACCGCGTGGAATACCACAGAAAAGTTTGAAGATCTGGTATGACCTTCTGAAACCTGATGAAACAATGAATGGTGAGCGTAACAAACAACAACTACTCGATCTGAACCGTGCTCTGCTTCGAAAACGCCCAGAATATCAAAAGAGGCAAAACAAAGTGATTTTCCTGGATGACAACGCACGACCACATCGATCGAAATCCGTTAAGGAAACGGTAAAAGCGCTAAGCTGGGAACCGCTGCCCCATGCGGCTTACTTACCAGACTTGGCTCCATCAGACTAACACTTGTTCCCTTCGAAGGGGCTTAGAATGAAACACTTCGATTCGTACGAAAATGTCAGAAAATGGCTTGATGATTGGTTAGCGTCTAAAGATCTGGGCATTCACAAATTGCCTGAGAGATGGGAAAAACATGTAGCTGCCAACGGCTACTACTTTGAACAAAAAATTCTTTAAAATTTCAGATGAATTAAAGTGTGTTTTTGGAAAAAAAATTACCGGTTTCATAGGTATACACCTGATAATATCATTCCGTGGACGATAATATTGTCCATTAGACAATAATATCTTCCAGTGGATGATAATATTTTCCGTTACACAACAATATCACCCAATAGACAACAATATCGTATATGCGTGAAAAACGCAGACAACGTCTAACAAAAATATAAAACGCATTGATAATAGTATTTATTGCATACGCGCAGTTTTTCCCCTTAAAAATTATTCATCTAGTAATATAAAAGAGAAATTATTACCCGCTGACTGTGACATTTGTCGTTCTCCTATGTTTGTTTTCTCTTTTTCGCTCATGCAATAAAGCATCATATTGTCATTTGAGGGGAAATCTCGGCAAGCCTCGATTATTCCCCTCAATGGCAATAAAATACTATTATTGATTGGATATTAATTTTATTGTCTACTTTTTTCAAGCCGACATGGAAAAAGAGTAGTTATGACTGCTGTCATAACCCTCCTTAAAAAACCATGAAAACGTTACAAATCATACAACTTAAAGTAGTATATCTAACACAATCACAGCATAGTAAAAATACAAAGAAAAACACAAAATTCATATATTCAAATACATAAAGTAAAAAAATCAAAATGTAGCGTGAGCATGTCAAAATATTGCATGAATTCAACAATTGAATTCGAGTCAAAAGAAAAAAAAAATAAAACTTAGAGTTAAAATTGTAAATAAAGAAAAAAGCAATTATAATACACGGGGCGATATTATTGTATCAGTGGACAATATTATCGTCTTGGACGATAATCCACTGGGGGATTTTGCCCCCCCCCTGCCTTCAACGTGTAGCACGAAAAATTTTTTTCTTTTATTTATTTACAAATTTTCGCGCAGGAAAGATTTATTTTTATATTTAAAAAACACAAATATATTTTGTGTCAGATATGATTGACATAAGCAACACAAGTACCATTTGTGTAACATTTATGTACATGAAAAACACAAATATAATACCTATTATTTATGATATTAAATATGATACGAAATATGCCAAAAAAAACAGTAAAAATTCGAAAATTAAAATTATTTGGACACACCTCACTTGAAAATGTTTCCTGAAATTTCTAATAATTTATTGTTATAACAATGAAATTCTCGGATAATTTTAAGATTCTAAGATAATTTCTTGAAATCTTGTTTTCATCCAAAGTTTTAAATAATCAAAATGACATGTTTGATGAAGTTTTGTATTGAAATGGTGGATAAGCTTTGCTGAACTTTGGTGAGCTTTTATACGGTTTTATTCCTTACAAATAAGACGATTTCGCTCTCGGTCAGGTGGTATGAAATTGACCAGATGAGGTGAATTGGCCAAATGGGATGAAAATGGACGTAAAACTGATAAATTTCCCCTGCGTAGACCCGGCCAATTTCAATTCATCTGGTCAATTTACCCCATATTACCGATTTCACCTAAGTACAATTGGCCAATTTCACCACACCCGGATATCTACACTCCCATACATTGCAAGTTAATTTTTTTTTTTTCAAAAAATCCACAAATTTTTGAAAATTGAACAAAAAATTTTCAAAAATGTAAATATTTTTCTTAGAAAAAGTTTCGAAATAAAAGATTTTTTTGAAAATTAATATTCTACTACTCAACGAAACATTCATGAAAATCACAACCTTTGTCTGCCATGAAGAGTTACGCAAAGTGATGTCGTACTTAAAAATAAACAACTGCTTTGCTCTTCACCCGAATTTTCAAACTTTCTACCAAAGAAATGAGCCCCTTTACTTCTCAGAGGTCTAAAGGCCGAACTATGCATTAAACATTTCTAGAAATGCTATCTGTTGCTTCGTTTACATAAAAATTTTTCCTCTTTTACTAATCAAATGCAATGAATAATATTTGCCTGTAAAACGAAGTGGGAGGCAAGCTCGTCTCATCGAAACTTTATTGAAACGTTTGTTATTTAGACATAAAATGAGCCATTAAAGGATTTACTATGCAAATTCGAAATCATAATATTTAATAAAGAAACGTAGCGTTTTCTTTTCTCTATCACAAGTTGGAGAATGTGTATTACATAGAATTTTATACTCACATAAGTCATTGTTGGCAAAGCGCATAAGTAAATTCCAATAAGTAAGAAGAGCACAAACCACTCTCGACGTCGGCCAATCGCCCGTGGATACTGATCACATAGAGCTGTTATCATTGCTTCCAGTCCACCAAATGTGCTATCCAATCCAAGTGTTATTAACATTAGGAAGAATATAATGGACCAAAACACAGAACCGCTCATCATAGCAATGGCTTGAGGGTAAACCACGAACACAAGTCCCGGTCCTTCAGATCCAACTTCATTGATTGATTTCCCTTGAATGTGAGCCATGTATCTGTTATTGCATGTTGAGAGTGTTAAATGCAGTCATTTGGAAATCGTAAATAAAAGCTTTTACCCGAGTACTGAAAATATCACGAAACCAGCAAGAAAACTGGTTAAACAATTGATGCTAGATGTTAGCAAAGCATCTCTGTAGCAATTATTGCTAAACTTGTTATAACTGGACAATGCCAATAAAGTACCGAAGCCTGGGCCTAGTGAAAAAAATATTTGCGAAGCTGCATCGATCCAAACCTGAAGAATTTTATTGCTGTTTGATTGGAGGAAAAAGAATGAGATTTGCTTTGACTTACTTTTGAATTTTTCAGTTTATGCCATTCCGGTGTTAAATAGTAACGTATGCCTTCATCGGCACCGGGCAAAGACACACCTCGTATCAGTAAAATAATTAGCACCACATAGGGAGCTAGCGCTGTTACCCACACAACTTTTCCAGCACTTCGAACTCCCTTCCACAACGAAAAATAAACTAAAACAAACACCCCGAACACACACACAGCTAGAAAGAGCAATGAAAAAAAAAAAACATTAGAAAAGTTACTCCATATGAGACTAAAAAAAGAAAATGACAAAATCTTAACGCCAGATATTCAGTTTTTTAAAAATTCTGAGACTTCAAATGCGTCAAAAAATCAACAAAACTTCAAAAACTGTAGGTGGGATGACACTGGACATGTGGGATGACATTGGACATGTGGAATGACATTGGACATGTGGGAAGAGAGTGTACATGTGGGATGACATTGGACATGTGGGGTGACATTGGACATGTGGGGTGACATTGGACATGTGGGGTGACATTGGACATGTGGGGTGACATTGGACATGTGGTGTGACATTGGACATGTGGGGTGACATTGGCCGGGTGAGCTGAATGGGTAATGTGGATTGAAATTGTCATATGGGATTACACTGGCCATGTGGGATGAATTGGCCATGTTGGATGACATTGCCCAGGTGGGGTGAATTGGTCATGTATGATGACATTGGCCATGTGGGGTGAATTGGTCATGTGTGATGACATTGGCCATGTGGGATGACATTGGCCATGTGGAATGACATTGGCCATGTGGAATGACATTGGCCATGTGGAATGACATTGGCCATGTGGAATGACATTGGCTATGTGGAATGACATTGGCCATGTGGAATGACATTGGCCATGTGGAATGACATTTTCCATGTGGAATGACATTGGTCAGGTGGAGTGATTTGGCCAGGTAGTGTTTAATGACCAGGTGGAAAGAATTGCCCATGTGACGTGAATTGACGTGAATTACGTCTCAGAACCCTGACCTTACAAGTTATCCTCTCTATCTCACTTTCCGGGCATATTTAGCATACGGGATTGTAGCCACTGAACTTTTTGTTTTGGAGCTATAGAAATTAGTATTCAAATTACCTAATTTAAGACTAATAGGTCCCATATAGTCGAGTCCATTTGATTTATGTTGTTCCAAAACGTTTCGTCTAGAAATAAAAAAATGTTAGGACAATAATTTCTTGAAAACTGTAAAAGTGGCAACTACTCGAAAAATTCTTTGGCAGGACTAGTGGCATTTTTAAAATTTTGTTCAGTAATTGGTCGACAGAAATCTGTATTCCAACTGTTTCCACATGATGTCCAAGGTAGCTCATAACTAAATGATGCGTACAGATAATAAACAGCCCAGCCGATGATGGTATTGTAGTACATGCCCATGTAAATGTCGATGAGACATATTGCATATCCAACTCCTGGAAACAGGTACAAATAATAATTTTTTTCTGCCTCTACTCTTTAATACTATGTAGAAACAAATCGTTTAAGATGTTTACTTATGATTTAATATTCAAGTTGTCGATGTAAGTATTGGTGTACCAATGAATGAAAATGAAAAAGTTCGAAACAAATTTTCTATTTATTGCAAGTAAATATTTGCTCTGTGTCTATCAAACGAATACGAAAATAATTTGTACGAGGACGACTCATATCGATGAAGGTGTATTTAAAGTAAATAAATTGAGTCATTCATGAATGTTAAGAAAATGCGAATACTGAAAATATCTAGTGAAACTTATCCGAAAAGTTGCATGTTCTGTTCATAGAGGGTCCGTTTGAAGTTGTTTTCGCAATAAGAACGGAAAGACGCACATGGGATGCGTATGTTTTTGCATACTGTTTTTGTAAAAAGAAAAATTTTTGCGGCTCAAACACAGGCAAAATAAAATATTGAAATTGGTATAGGAAAGTAGTGATGGAGTGTACTCAAATTCCAATCACCGATGACCGAATCATGAGGGAGTCCCCGATGAATCATCGATGATTCCTCGAAGAATCATCGGTGATTTCCCGGAGAATCATCGCTGATTCCCCGGTGAATCATAAGTGATTCCCCGTCGAATCATCGGTGATTCCCCGGTAAGCTATCGGTGATTCCGTAGTGAATCATCGCTGATTCCACTGTGAATCATTGGTGATTCTTTGGTGAATTACCGATGATTCCCCGGTGAATCACCGATGATTCCCCGGTGAATCACCGATGATTCCCTGGTGAATCACCGATGATTCCTCGGTGAATCACCGATTATTCCCCGGTAAATCATCGGTGATTCCACTGTGAATCACTGGTGATTTCCCGGTGAATCATCGGTGATTACATTGTGAAGCACCGGTGACCCATTTGTGAATAATCGGTGAGCCCCCGGTGAACGTGCACAGACGGACGGACGGACAGGAAGGGTGAAAACATAAAGTAGCTATCGCTACGGGGCTGTCAGTTGCTTGTTGAGAAATGTCAAATTTTGCACTCAAAGTGAAGTTAATTTCAAGTTTTATTTTCATCCATGAAAGCGTTTACGTTTACTGTGAAGTTAAATTTCATTCATGTAAGCAAACGCAAACGAATTCATGAATGAAAACTAAACTTGCAACCAACTTCACTGTGGGTGCAAAATTTAACACTTCTCAACAGCCAAGCGACAGCTCCGTGATAGCTACTTAATAATGGGCGACAAGTCGGCTGCTGTCAAAATATAGCAAACTTCATACCAATGATATCAGTTCAAACATTTCATTAAATTCGTTACTCTTTGGCAGATGTGGACGTTGCTCTAAACGCGCCAATTTCAAGGTTTCCGTTCAATTAATTTTTATCGCACTGAAACACGGAAAATTAAAATATGATGCAATACAATTACCGTATCTCTTTTATATCGTTCAACTTTTTCCAGCTCGACAATATTAATCGTTTCTTACAATCTTGTTGACTATTTTTACTATCGTGTTAGCTGATAGTAAGAAAAACAAAGCCAAAACAGCTGGTCATGCACATTTATTAGATTCAATGGCTATTTATATAATCTTTGCATTATTTTTAACTTCTGGAAAGTACATTCCACATGTTATGTGTACGTTATACAGTACAGATTAATATAAAGTACGTCTTAGAAGTAAAACATGTTCTGTACGAGTATATATGCAAAGTTTCTATTTTTTTCAGTGTGTTTCTAAAACTTCTAAATTTTTCTAACATTTCAACTTTTTCCATATATTTTAAATCACAACAAAAACCCTTTTTAAAAGGGAAACGTGACGTAAGTCCTCGTCTCTTCTTCCAAAACAACTGATATCAATTTGAGTGACGCTTACAGCTTCGGAACGCAAAAAATTCTTTTGAAAAATTTTCATTTCCGATAAAAGAAATGCGTCACAAATGCCGGACCCCCCAATGTCATAGTTTTTCTGTTCTTTCAGATTTGACACGAAAAAAAAATTAAGTTTTGCGTGATGTGTTGAGTACGGGTAGCCACATTTTGGCGTGCGAAATCTGAAAGCGCAGAAAAATTATTACGTTGGGAGGGTCCGGCATTTATGACGCATTTCTTTAATCTAAAATGAAAATATTTCAAAAGAATTTTTTGTGTTCCGATGTTGAAAGCGTCGCCCAAATTGATATCAGTTGTTTTGGAAGAAGAGACGAGGACGAGGACGTTAAAAAGGGTTTTTGTTGTGATATCAGTAGTTTTGAAAGAAAAGAGAAAACAAATTTTAGAGAAAAAATTTCCGGCGAAAAAAATTTCCGGCGAAAAAAATTTCTGCCGAAAAAAAATTCCGGCGCAAAAAATTTTCAGCGAAACACATTTTCTGCGAAATATATTTTCTGCGAAATACAACTTCGGCGACAACCAAAATTTCGCCCGACAAAACTTTTTTCGCGGCAAAAATTTTCAGCAAAACAATCAACTCGGCCCGACCAACCATTTCCGACGCGACAACAAAAATTCGGGAAATGATGAAAAAAAAATTTCGGCGAAAAAATTCAACGAAAAAAAATTTCGGTGAAACAAAATAAAAAAACACTTTCAGCGATAAAAATTTTCGTCGAAAAAGAATTTCCTTTGACACGAAACATCTACATATCTTCAACAAAAAAAATTTAAAAAAAAATTAATTTTCCCCCTAAGTCCTTCCCATACCACCGTCGGCCATTTTATTTGACACACTACACACTCAACCCAATAACTTTTCCTTTGACACCAAACATCTATCTCCAACCAAAAAAAATTCAAAAAAAATTTAATTTTCCCCCTAAGTCTCTCCCATACCACCGTCGGCCATTTTGTTGGTCACCCTGACACACTACACACCCAACCCATCAACTTTTCCGTTGACACCAAACATCTATCTCCATCCTAACACAGTCCAAATATGTTGCTCATATTTGACCCATACTTTGAATACACTCACGCACACATACAAAACATTCTTTTATATGGTTATAAGTTATAAACATTCACTCGGGCAGTCAGTCCAGTCTTAAATGAGAGGGCACTGCTTCACGTCTAATATATCAGCAGAATGCTATCAAATGCTAGACGCACTATCAATAAACAATAAGGGGAACCTGATCTGGGTACCAGGACATTGCGGCATTGAAGGAAACGAGGCAGCTGATCAACTCGCTAAATTAGGCAGCAAAACCCTTTTTCACGGGCCAAATTCCTCTTTAGGGCTGTCTTACAGCACTTAAAGAAATTTGATAAGAGAAGTCTTCAAGAATAAACATGATGGAGAAACTTGCCGAACCCAATTGGAATTATTATTATTGGCGTCGTCACAGGACACTGGAAACTAAATGGACACCTGCACAAAATGAACATCACTAACGTAGACACGTGTGAAAGATGTCAAGAAGAAGTCGAAACTCCCTTTTTAAAATCTCATATGGCGTAAGATGCCCACCCGAAGGTCCCTGCAAAATTTCAAGGAAAGTTATCGAGCCGTTTTCGAGCGCGAGCCAAAAAAGTCGGTTTTCATACAAATGGCTCTGGAGCTAACTAACTAAAAAAAATGTTGGTTTTGTCAAGTTGAGCTTTCACACAGGCCTTACGCGAAGCGATTCGCATCGCGTCTAATATAATGAGCCCTTAACTAACCCACTAACTAACGTAGGACGTTTCCACTAACTTTGGTTTCTATAAAATATCACATTTCGTATGGAAAATGGCGATTTTGTAAGGGTCATATCTTCGGATCCACTGGACCGATTTTAATGTCGATTTCAATCAAAATTTTATGTAGAATCCGAAAAACTATGTTTCAGGGGGGTACGACGTAAGGGAAAAAAGTCAAAACTTTGCTGTGTATATGGTTCCGAAGTCTACGAAAAAAAATTTCCTAAATTTTTTGATCGTATGGGGACTTGCGTCACGGGTGCATCTCTACCGCGCGCCCATGATTCAATTAACCGTCCTAGTGGCATGCGGGCTCAGACAATTCCTTTCGAAAATGCTGATCGACATCTGGTTAATTCCATAGAAGTGTTTTCTCATACTGAAACGGTCTATCATTCATCAACAAGTCGATAAAAAATACCTTATTGAATGTTCCACTTTAGTGTATCTTGTGTGCAATTATACACAACATTATTTTAACTCGTTACTTTTTCATGAACATTAACAACTTCATAAACTAATTCACATTGCTGTCACATTCTTGAACGAGATTAAACTTCAAATGGATAAAGATAGCGTCATGTACAAAAGATGAGGGTTATATTTTGGATGGTGGGTGTGTTGACATTTCTTTACACATTTACGAATGAAATAAAGTTTTTTTTTTAAATGATCATGAAACAATGCACTTAAAACTTCTAATGATTGCAAAAACGAGATAAATGTTAAGAAGCAACACAAAAAAGTTTTATTTGGAAAAAAGTCACCACGACGCTTTGAGAATTAAACTGTTTTCAACTGTTGAGGAACAGTTTTTTCCTTCTGTAAATGTGCATTTTTACTAAAAGTTTTTTTTTAAATCGCAAATAATGTGTTGCGTTGCTTTTATTGCAAAGTTATTAGTCTTTTGTACAACATGTAGCTTGAGATGTTAACCGCGAATACGAAAATCATGTTAAAAGTGAATTTAATTGAAGATGACAATGTGTTGGGAAAATTTAATTACAAAAGTTCCAAATAATGTAGAAAACGTTTTTTAAGGAAATTAAACGTATAAATTGAACGGTTAAATGATTTTCAGATTGTAACCGTTTTTTCTTACAGCACCTGCCACCCACCATTACCATTGTTAGAAGAAACATTTTAAAATTCGTAAATTTCATATCATGATGCCATTTTAATTTAATTTAAAATCCTGTTGCTCATGATTCCATCAAATGTAATAACACCTGATTCGATGGAACTCATAATTGTTTGCAGATATGTTTAATGAGTAAAAATGTTGAGTTGAGGGGCCGTTAACAAGTTGTCCTTTCAAAACCTCATTCTATCTTTCGGGTAGCATATTTTTCGAAAGGCTTATAACCTGCTACTAATAAGAAGAACTATTGACAGCCTACCCGCGGCCACATGAAAGAGACAAAGATAGTATGCAAGTCGTCTGTTGATCTTAAAGTTTACAATCAATTCAAATGAAACGGTGTGTCATTTATACCGTAGCACTTTGAAGTTTCAATTTAGAATTCCACAAACGTTCTGCGATTTCTGAGACGACGACTTTTATTTTCAAAGTTTCAAAAAAAAAACTTTACTTTATATACTCACAATGTATTGACTGTTGAGCTTTTCAAATGACTTTTCAATGTTACCTAGTGATGGATGTTTAAATAGTTTGTTAAATACACTTGAAAAGAAACGTATTTCAACTCCATCACCACTAGGTCTTACACACTTTTATCTTGATATTCAAGATGAAATGCACTGTCTAAGTGATGTTAAATGTTGTTTGTTTTTTTAAACTTTTTCTTTTCAGAAATTGAGTGAATAGCAAATATTTTACGGAAGTATCTTTTCATTGTCCTGTAGTTGCAGCAGTGACAGTGATTTAGATTTTTTTCTGTTTGAATATTTAGAAGAATCAATAAATTGAATAGTCGTCAAACCTCAAATGCGACTGACGCCTTGCATTTAACCTCGTTGCAATTACAAAATGTCGCGTAATATTTTCTTATAGAAAATCTCATAAGGAACAGTGTAATTTTTCCTTGTCTCAAAAGGAAAATCATAGAATTACGGGATGTCATAAGAAACAGTATGTGAGATAAAAGTTTACTGCAACAAAACATGTTGTGAACAAAATTCAGGAGTTGTGAATGTAATATTTGATAGCGGTTTATACTCACCACTACCAAATTTTATATTCACTTTTGCTGCTATATTAAAACGACGTAATATAAGATTATGCACATATTGTCCAAATTATTGTTGCGATGTGTTGGCAGTGCGCCTCGATCCAAAGGCGAGAACCGTTCTGCCCTCACATCAAGATAACAACTTTGGCAAGAGGTGCATATATTATTTTATCACATATGCGCGTCGTTCGGATGTCAAATTATATCGACTAGAGAGTGTAATACGAAATTTCTCTTCTGTTTTATGTTGTCGTCCCGTTTTCGCTTGTGTGATAAAAAAGAATAAACACTTGTCACGAAGAGTCTCGGTGAAGACTGCTTCGTGACAAGTGTGTAACATTTATTATCTACTCAGCTTCGGTTCAGGATGCAAACCGCCCCTCGAAGATAAAAAATGTCGCTGCTGGTGCATAATATACTATCACAGCAAAAACTCTTTTAAAGACGGAAATGTGACGCAAGTCTTCGTCCCTTCTTCCAAAACAACTGATATCAATTCGAGTGACGCTTTCAGCTTCGGAACTCAAAAAATTCTTTTGAAATATTTTCACATTTAATAAAAAAATTGGGTCGCAAATGCCGGACCTTCCCAACGTAATAATTTTTCTGCGCTTTCAGATTTCACACCCCAAAAATTTTGCTTTGCGCGATGTGTGGAGTACGGTTAGCCAAATATTTGCGCGTGAAATCTGAAAGCGCAGAAAAATTATTACTAAATTTGATTGTGATTATGATAGAAATAACATCTTGAAACCAAATCTGAAATGAAAAATTTGCCACGACTGGGACATGAACCCTGAACCTTCACCTTGCCGGGGTGGTGCTGAAAAAAATCATTCAAAAATTATTACGTTGGGTTGGGAGGGTATTCAAATGTATTTCAAAAGAATTTTCCGAAGGTGTAAGCCCTACCCAAATTGATATCAGTAGTCTTTCAAAACAACGACGAAGACCTGCGTCGCATTTCCCTTTTAAAAAAAGTTTTTGTTGTGACATCAGTTCTTTTGTAAGTAGAAAAATTATTTTTGACGAATAGAATTTTTTCGAGTCGCCGACGCCGCCGCCAAAACGAAGCGTGGCAGCTACTACTCCCACAGTCGAAAATGATCCCCTCTTCCTCTACAACATATCAAAAGTTTTTTTGAGCAGCCGCCGCCGCCAAACCGAAGCGCGGCGACTACTGTTTCCATGGGCTAAAATGATGCACTCAACTTACTCTTCAACATATCAAAAGTTTTTTTTTGAGTCGCCGCTGGCGCCAAACCGAAGCGCGGAGGTTCTACTTCCATGGGCGAATATTATCCTCACAACTTCTCTTACAACATATCAAAAAATTGTTTTGAGCCGACGCCGCCAAGTCTTTTTTTGAGCCCCCGCCTATTTTCCGCCGTTTTGGCGGTCAACCCGATACACATACACTACACACCCAACCCAACAACTTTCCCTATGACACCAAACATCTATCTCGAACACCCAACCCCTGTCTCATACAGAATATCTACCATACACATTACACAAACAAACACATACAAAGTAACAAAGTATGCTTTTAAATTTGCGCCTTTTTTAAGAGCCCTTGTGCCCAAATGAGGCCCTCTCTTTTTTCAAATCTCAGATGTCGTAGAATCCTCAGTTGAAACTCCCTGCAAAATTTCAAGAAAAGTTATCGAGCCGTTTTCGAGTACGAGCCAAAAATGTCGTTTTTCATGCAAGTGCCAATGGAAACCAGTAACTAAGCAACTAACTGTCTAACGTCAGATGTTTTCATTAACTTTAGATTCTATTAAAATGCCCTTTTGTATTGAAAATGATCATTTTCTAAAGATCATATCTCCTGATCCATTGAACCGATTTTTATAAGGGAAAAGACTCTTCGCCTTAGAATTCCCCGTAGAATCCGGGAAACATATTTTCCGGGGGGTATGTCGCAAGGGCGGGAAGGCAAAATTTAGCTGTACATATGGTTTCGCAGTCGACGAAAAAATTGTTTCTTAATCTTTTGTTCGTATGTTGACTTACGTCACGGTGCGCGACTATGATTATCTGCATAGAACAGATATGTCGAGATAAGTGAAAATGGTCTAGACGGATTTTACATTATTGTCCTAGGCAGATAATAATTATTACGCATCTGCGGGAAAATTTATTTATCTTCGAGGAGGAAGCTCCCGAGCAAATGGCAAGGGATATAATCCTCCGAGAGGATAAATAAATTACCCTGCAGAAACGTAAGAGTTTTTATGCACCGAAGCAAGAAATCAACAATAGTACTTTATTCGTATGTGTGGATAAATTAAGAATTACGTAGTATGTGTACATTGTAGTTTCAGTTTATATTGTAATATAAGTTGTGCGTATATGCAATATATACACATTTTATTATTATTAAGTAAGGCGATTGCTCTGTAACCAGTCAATCATACACGTAGGCCTCTTATGGGCCTTATGGGCTTATATATACATAAGACGTGATTCGAAATTTTCCACACATACGAATATAAAGTTATATAGCGTTGCAGTGACTATATCACACATTCAACGTTTCTGTATATAAACGAGAGAGAAGTTGAGAGACAGTATAATTTTATTGTAATTGCGTATTGTAAAAACGTAGAGTAAAACATTTTTCACTAGAAGTTGTAATAAAATTTATTCCTCCAGATATAGACATATAATTTCATAAAGTAACGTATGTGTTAAAGTTTATTTACAGAAACGTTTAATGTACGACATGGTCACTACGACGTGGTAAAACAAATTTTGATACCAATCAGTAATGTATGACTTAACTGCCTAGACAGTCACTGAGGTGTATAAATTACTTTATTGCGTACGCGCGATGATTTACGCTTGAAATTAGTGTTCTCGATGTAAATATAATTTAAAATTATTTGAATTTTGAATCTCACAGGAGAACTTGTCATTTCCCCACATCTGTTTTTTCGGTTTTGCTTATGTAACAAAGTGTCGTATAGACATTTGAGGGGAAATCTCGGCACTAAAAAGACTACAATTTCGTTATTTATTTATTTTTTTTTTTTTGATTTTTCAAAGATGGTCAGTTAATTACATATAAGGGTGAAGTCCTGGAAACTTGGAGCTATTACTTTCAGGATCTATTTGCCTCTGTTAATCCGGTAGTAGAACCTAATAGGGAAGCAGGTCCTAGCTCGGAGGGTGAGGAGAAAATCACATTAGAGGAGGTGCCACGAAAGGTCAGCAAACTGAAGGCAGCAAAATCCGCAGGATTGACTGCCTGAATGTCGCATATGGGGAATACGGGATGAAGATAAATGTAAGCAAAACAAAGGTTATGCATGTCGGCAAATCTCGGAATCTTATAGTGCAAATGGGGAACAGTTGGAACAGGTTTTGGAGATTAAATATTTAGGATGCATTTTCTCAGAGGATGGAAATTAGTTAGGGAATTTGAAGAAAGGAGGCAAATACGAAACGCAGTAGCCAGTCAGTTGAGGTTGTATGTATTCAATAAAAAGGAATTGAGGGTCGCACACATATTACGTCATACCTTATTCACGATTTTTTGACTCCACCCCCTCCCCCATGTCACGTTGCATCACGTTTGACTTACAACCCCTCAAATATGACGTCTCATTTTCGACCCCCCCTACATGGAAATATATGGGAAAATATTAAACCGATCACCCGAAAAAATTTTTTGATCACCCCGATATTTTCAAAACTGATTTACGGGGTGGGAGGGCGGAGCCTCCATGGCGGGCTCGCCGCAGGCGGGTAAAAAGAAAGCGGGGGTTCAGGGGGCGGCAGCCCCTTGCTAAAAGAAATTTAAATACCGCGGTGATCAAAAATTTCAATTGGGGTGATCAACAATTTTTTTCGGGTGACCCGCTTTAATTACATGCCGAAATATATGTCCAGAAGTCGTTCGGCGAGGGTCGTTTTAGTAATTTTGGGTTGCTTGTAAGTAACTCGATCAAAATAACTCAGTAATTTAATAGAACGGGAATCCTTGCAACCAGAATCGATTGAACTGGTTCCCTACGGCTCCGCGAAGTTTCTGCTTTGAATGTCTAATAACAATTTTTCCTTTGTACTGGAACAAAACGTGACGTCACGTTCCATGTAGACACCCCCTCCCCCCCCCTCGTCAGATTCCGTCATGTTTTCAGTGACGTGATAGGTGCATTACCCCTAAGTAGCGGTCAACTATTTTATAACGTATTGAGAGTTGGGTGGACTGCGGTTTCCTTGTGCATGACCTAGAGATTTCTGATATGAGCGTTCTTAGGAGAATAGCAAAAGTGAATGGGAGAGAACAGTGGGACAATCATATCAGGAACGACGACATCAGGGAAAATTTAGGGATTACGTCAGTGGAGGAGGTGGCAAGGGTTAGTCGTCTGCGATGGTACGGGCACGTTTAGAGGAGAGGTGGTAGTAAAAGGATGCCAAGAGGTTTTTGAATGCTAAGGTCGCGGGTGTGACCCCTGGGGGTAGGCCAAGGAAAAGGTTTATAAACTTAATTAAATCAGGTTTAGAAGTAAGGGAACTTTTTTGGGAGAACAAACCTTCTCCTTGGCACAGGATAGGGGGTATGGAAGAGGGTGGTTCATGATCACTGTGCGTAAAGACCTCCAACCGAAAGGTATAAGCTGTCTGACAAGGTTTTACATTTCGTCGGTAAAACCTTGTCAGACCAAGGCAGCCTGGTGCTGAAATTCTGACAACGCCTTTCTTTAAGAAGGAGCGAAGTTATTAGTGAGTAACACGATCGAAGTCGGCACCAGGTTGCGTATTTGGGACCCTAAGGCGGGGAATAAAGATGACAGCCTTGTGCTGAAAGTCTGTTTTCGCCAATAGTGAGTTGTATACGTCACATAAGTTTCAATTCGGCACCAGACTGCTGCTGACCTCTGCTGCATTAGAAACTCTTAACTCAAGGACGCAGCCCAGTGCCGAGTTGAAACTTATTTGACGTATAGAAATCACTAAGACAGATGCTTAGCACCAGACTGCCTTCTATATTCCCAGGTAAGGGACCAAAGTACGCAGCCAGTTGTCGAATTATAAATTCATACAACGTAATGTACTCGCTACTTCATGAATTTTGGCATTTTCAAATTTTCGGCACCAAATGTCCTGGCTGAAAGTGCAGACCTATCTTCTATCTGTCTTCTTCTATCTTCTTTCTGTTGAAAAAACTAAGCAATCTTAAAAAAGTAGCTCAACTACAAGATGAAAAAACAATGACTTTATTTATCTATTGAGGTACTTCTTTGAAATTAGCAATTTTTTTAACAAAAGCTTCGCTAGAAAAACATCGTTTTCACCGATCGTGCTTAGCAATGCTCGTAAAATTGTATAATTGCCGAAATGTATGAAAGAAAGTTTCACCGACCCTATCGAAATCCCGATTCAGTTCCCGACCCCTAAAATATTTTTCAAAAATCTAAAAAAAACGTGGGTCTATTCTTTATAGTATTTTATAATGACTAGATCACTAGATACAAACACTAATTCGAAAAAATGCATTGGCTATTCACTTCTAGTGCCTTAAAAAACACCATTTTAATGCTTCCATCGATAGTTGTAATTTAGCTATTGCGTGTTTATTCCGTAAGAAAACGTTAAATTACTCAGCCAATCGCATGCATGTATTTGGAAATAATTTAATTTATTACTCAATTTGTGTATCCTTTCATAACTCATCAATGCAAATTGAGCGTAATATCTTCAACAGGGATGAAATGAATAGACGAATATAAGATCTTTTCTTCAACCGGGCTGTTTATAACGTCTTGATTATAACTTCTCATTGGAAACTGTGCAATTTGCTGTGTCATAAGTTGTCTTATGTTAAACTTTAATCTTATAGTGAATGGAAGAAAGAAAAACTTTAGTAACGTTCGTGTTAGATTTTCATTCACCTAAGGTTTGGTGCATCATTTTATTTCACACAATAAATTTCCATTTATTGGCATCTTGCTGTGTTTTCTTTAAATCAAAAACAAAATCTATTCACTGTTTCAGCGTCTCCGGTATACTTATGTGATACAGTCGAGGACCGCTTGCTGCTTGTGTAATTTATATTTAAAGAGATAGAGACAATAAGAGAGAGTTATTCTTGGAGTTATTGTTACGTGTATGAACGTATTGTAAATTTTTTATTGAAATATTCTTCATCAATACTCCAGAGTCTTTTAGGGATTCAAACAATGACAGAACATGTCTTATTATTGAAAACATTCTTCTTCCAACGATACCTCTAGGAATTAAAATATATAATGGCAATGAAAGAGTGAAGTTCTTACGAGATTTTGTTACAACAACGTGCAATTCAAATTGAATTTTTTGTCTGATTCTTCAAATAATTTTGATTTTTTCTTCGATAACTTCCCAACTTTTTAATCGATGACAAAGAACGTGACAATAACTAACTAACCCATCATACTACAAGCAAATGTTATGATTCGAGCTTACAGAAAAAAAAATTATAATCTCAATTTACACGGTGTGAATTTTCTGAGTTTCTCGACTATATGAAGGTAATAAACCACGTTCTAACATTTCCAATTTTTATTTTCTACGATTTTGTTACAAATAAGGGATTTTGTGTGTCTTTTGAGATGTTGAATAATTATGGGACATACCTTTCAGTGCTGGGCATATTTTTTTCCAGATCGTGAGACAGCCACAACGATGATACTGACCAAGAGCCAATTCCATGTAGAATAGCGGTAGTCCACCAAGCAGAAGCATAATACAATACGGGATGAGGAACGCTCCTGTATAGTTAAGCAAATTCATTGATTAAGTTAGAGGGGTACGGTGTGAATTATTGAATGAAATACGAACGAAATTGTTTCGAAAATACGAAATTGTTTAAATTGATTCAAAAATTGGAAATTGTTTCGAAAATTCGAAATTGTTTCGAAAATTCGACATTATTTCGAAAATTCGAAATTGTTTCGAAAATTCGAAATTTTATGGAAAATTTATATTTCTGAACATATTTGAGATAATTTTCGACGCTAGTTTTGTTTCAATTCGAAAATTAAAATTTTTTCAAAGTTTGAATTTTTTTCGAAAGTCCAAGTTTTTTTCGAAACTTCAAGTGCAGTCGAGCTCAATATATAATAGTCACACTTTCACAGAGCAAACAACCACGTGAAATCGAAACGAAAAAGTGTAACGACTGCGTTACTTAGTTAAAAAACGTCGAAGCGAAAGCGGCGAAACATTTGTATGGAATTTTTATTACAAAATGTTTCGCCACTTTCGCTTCGAGGTTTTTTAACTAAGTACGCAGACGATTATTTTGACTCTGACTGTATTTCTGACTGACCCAAGAGTAAAATATTGCAAAATTTAAGTCAAGATAAAAAAGAACCTACCGCCACCATTCTGATAGCAAATGTACGGAAACCTTTAAATTTGAAAATGTTAGTAAAATAACAAACCATTTATCTTGATGAATCTGCATTTCTTACCTCCAGACATTTCCTAAATCGACAGCAAATCTACATAAGAATTTAATGTTTAATCGCAATGAATGACTATTTCTATGATGCATTTACCCTATCACAGCTAAAAGAAATTCGGTTTTTTGAGCCCAAGTTTCTCTTCTTCGTTCGGGGATAACTGAAACTACCAGCGTTCTCTATTGAAAATACGTCGAATTTATTATTTCAATTGACTCAATCCTGATAAAATCTTACTTCTTTCACTTCCTTGGTCACCTTTAACTTTAAGGATTTTGGCTGCAGTGGATCACTTTCCTTTGGTAGTGTTTCACTATCGCCTCTGGCATCTCCATTTGCATGCCAGTCTTCGTCATCACTCTTACCACGACATACTTCAGTCGTCATTGTTATATGGTTGAGAGATGACCAATTTCGGTCATTTAATGTTCACAACGTCATTGGATTTTGTGATAAAAGAATAATAACATGAATGGATATGAAGGAACTTGTATTCGTGTGTGAACACCAAATTCGTTAAAATTTGTACTTGGTCATTTATGTGTTGTATTTTTATGTTAACTTTATGATGAAAGATCAAACGTGGGGAGTAAAATCATTTTGTGAGGTTCGTGATGAATGTGGGAGTATGATGTTTTCCTTTGAAAATCTGAAAAGAGAAAGTTTAAAAAAAATTTTATTAAAAAAAATATTAAATTTATTATTCTTGAACCGTATAAGTCCCTTAAATTAATATCAGAATAAATGGTTTTTTAAGGGGAGTGAACGTTTGTATGTTATTCATTTCACATATTATGTAGATTTTGTTAAAAAGAAGTGCAGTAAAAATGTTACCGACTGCATTTTCATACTCGCTTTTTCTTGTCGCCGTCATTCATTCAAGCAAATAGTCTATTAGAGCACTATTTGCACTTAAGTGCATTTAGTCATTAGACCCGTACGAAGAACGAAGTTGTTCGAAAAGGGTTCGATTCTTGGTGTTATCATGTTTCTTATGTTCTTCAACGATTCGGATATTTGCATTCACAATCTCAATTTCGCTGATGACAAGAAAATTGCATGCATCGTCACAGCTCTGGAAGACGCATCAAAGCTTCAAAAAGCAATCGACATGTTCTTCAGATGGTGCTACGAAAATGGCCTAGAGATACATCATACTCAGTCAAAAATTATAACGTTCACCTTGAAGAAAAAGCCAATAATGTTCAAAAATTGCATGGATGGGAGAACGCTGGAACGAGTTGACTCTACTTAAGATCTGGGTGTCCTTATAAACTCTGGAATGAACTTCAACCTACACTTCCAATACATCAGCAATAAATCGAAAGGAGTCTTGAACTTTGTCAAACGACAACATCAATATTTTGATGATGACGTCATAAAAATCCTCTACAAGACGTTGGTGCGTTCCAACCTAGAGTTCGCTGCAAATGTTTGGTCGCCGCATCATATCACCCACAGGAGGACAATCCAGAGTGCTCAAAAACAATTTGTCATGTTTCTCAATGATGACTATCGCGACCGGTCAGAGAATGGCTACGTGTTAAGTCCATATGTCGAGAGGTGCGCTAAATTCGATCTTCAGACACTCATTCGACGTCGGATGAACTCATCGGTTTTGTTTATTCGATTCACCGCTGCTTAGATCCCGCATTACACTTCGTTCTAGATGCCTAAGGAATAATGGTCTTATATTCCTAGGACCTACTCGTATTGATCACTCTCGATACTCACCGTTCAATGAAGCCTGTCGGATGTTCAATGTTGCCGCAGGACTTATAGACCCTACCCTTCCTCATACAATTTTTCGCTAGGCGCTCCTGAAACTTCCAGACAGTGCATTTGGGTCCTTCTTACAACTTTAAGTGACCCCCAAATAGACAAAAATGTTCATCTCAATTTTTTCTACAACATAGGAAAAACCATTTTTTTTGTCTAGGGCCGACCTTAGGACCCACCTAGGGTCTTCAGGAGAGGCCTCGGACAAAGACTTACATAGACAAAAATATTTCCTTCCATTTTCTCTACAACATAGTGAAAAACCATTTTTTGTCTAGGGCAGACCTTAAGACCGACCTAGGGCCATAAGGAAATACCTCAGACACATACTTCCATATACAAAATGTTTCCCTAGGGCTAGGGCCAACCTTAGAACAGACCTGACCCCACTTCAGCCCTAAGCACATGCACCGGGCCCAAATTTGTTTTTGAATATAATTCGGTACTCGATTACCTCTCAAATAGAAATAGAATCAACGAAATCAATTAGGATTTATCCAATTTATGTAAGCAAACACGTTGGGCCCTAGTAGAAACTCAGTTTTAGGGTCCTGACTGAGTGCAAGGGTTTCTAATCAAAACATTTTCTGCTATAAAACGGCGACAGTCCTCGACCTTTCGATCAAACAAAATTTGAAAATCGGAAGAGATTTACTCGAGTTATGTACAAAAAATATGTAGAGCGCTAGCATAGACTCATTTTTAGTGCCCTAGCTATATCCTAGGGCCCAATCTCAAAAAAAAATTCTTCTACAAATAGTAGGGCTTTCATAGACCTGTCGATGAAAAAAACAATTATGAAAATCGGAAAAGTTTTACTCGAGTTATGTACAAAAAACTCATAGAGCGCTAGCAGAGACTCGTTTTTAGTACCCTAGCTAAGTCCAAGGACTCAAATTTGAAAAAGTTTCTTCCATAAATTGTCGGCCATGCCCAGATCTTTCAAACAAAAAAAAATTATGAAAATCGGAAAAGATTTACTCGAGTTATGTACAAAAGACCAAAGACCACTTAAACGGCCCTAGCTCGGCGGCCCTTGGGCCGACAGTGCCCAGATTCAATCCCATAAAAGGAAAAAAAAAGTTTTTGAAAATCGGTTGAGTTTTACTCAAGTTATCGCGGTGACAGAAGGACGGACAGCGTTTTTATTGTTGATTCGTCATCTAAGCACCAGGATCGATGCTCCCCCCTACTCCCACGTCGAAATTGGGGTGGTTACAAACGTCGTGGTAAACGCATAAGATCCCTTTTTGAAGAACTTCGTTCTTCGTACGGGTCTAAAAATGTCCGACCGTCTGTCACCGCGATAACTTGAGTACTACTTTATTGATTTTCAAAAACTTTTTTTTTCTCTGAAAGGTAATCAAAAAATCTTTTATAGGATTAAATCTGGGCTTTGTCGGCCCAAGGGCCGTTTAAGTGGATTTTGGTCTTTTGCTCATAACTTGAGTAATTCTTTTCCGATTTTAAAATTTTTTTTGTTTGAAAGGTCTGGACAAGCCTGAAAATTAATGGAAGAAACTTTTTTGATTTTGAGCTTTTGGACTCAGCCAGAGCCCTAAAACTGAGTTTCTACTAGCTATGGCCAAACTTCTTTTTTCCACATAAATCGGGGAAATCTTATCCGATTTTCAAGAACGTTTTTTTTCCTGAAAGACAATCAGAAAATTGATTACGGAATTGAATTTAGGCAGCATCGGTCAAAAACGTCCGAAAAAGTGGTCAAAAACGTGGTTTTTTGAAGGATTGTGGAACTTTTTCACTTATATCTCTGCGAAATTAGAACCGAAATCGCTCTTCAAGGTTTCGAATGATAAATGTGGACATCAGAAAATCGCGCAATTTAAATTAGTGGAAATCTGTGGAGTGGTTCGGGCTCTAGTGTCCTTAGTACGGGCCAAACTCACGCTACGCGACCTTACACGATTTTTGGTGGTTTTTTGTGTATTTTCCTTTAACGACTAGGTTTTTCGTGCAGTGTTGTAGAGAAAAAAGAGGATACATTTTTGACGATAGAAGTATGGGTCAGAGGCCTCTCCTAAGCTCTAGGTCCTTTGGGGTCATCCCTAAATTACGTAACGCTTTTTCAGTGTTGCCACACATTTTAAATCTGCGATATCTCGTAATAGACGCATTCCAGAAGGGTCAAATGGGGGGGTCACCCATACATTTCACCCTTCTGGAATGCGTCTATTTCGAAATATCGCAGATTTAAAATGTGTGGCAACACTGAAAAAGCGTTACGTAATTTAGGGATTACCCCTTTCTAAATTGATTTATAATAATTTTATTGTCTAACTATACACTAGCTGACATGGAAAAAGAGTGACTATGACTGTAGCGGCTACAGTGTAGCCATAGCCCTCGTTAAAAAACCATGAAAACGTTATAATACTTATAGATACATATAAAACATTTACATAGAGACAAATATGAAAATTATACAAAATAAAGGAGAATACAGCATAAACAAAGAACGAGGATAGATGTGAACTAGGAAGAAACAGAGAAAAGTTAAATTTCCACATAATAAATGTTCGTTGGAAAAGTCAAAAATCAAAATAATAAAGCATAATAAATAAAGATTTGCCATAGCAGCATCGTCAAAGTAAATAATTAAAGAAATCGTCTGAAGGTCAATAATAAAAACGGGATGTAAATAAAAGTTCGCCAAAGCATCGTCAATAAAGTAATTGGAATAAAACGTCAAAAGGTAAGATGAGTATGTAACCATCGTCTGGGCTTTTTTAAGGGATTGGAGAGGTTTTTAGCGCCGTTGCTCCGTACGGGCTTTGTAATATTGTTCTTTCGGCAATTTCCAGTCCAATTTAGTGAGGACTTAATTGTATTTACTTAAGACTTCAGGCAATAGATACGTTCGATACGGCTCCTTTGCATATGTTTTTTTAAAGGGTACTGGTCTCAACAGCGTGAAAGTTCCGAAGAATTTTGTCAATAAGCTCTCTAGAGTTCGTCAGGGTGGCAAGATCGGCCGTTTGTTGTTTATTTTGTTTATTAATGATGTAACGGAAGTGTTTTGAGTGAAATCTTTTGTTAGCGATGCGACACTGCAGCGTGAACTGTAAAACGTTTCTTAGGTCGTAATAGATCGTATTGCATTCGAGAGTATGTAAACTCAAATATTACGTTACTAATATGAAAGCGTGCGGTAATTTCTGTTTTAGTGCGGTAATTTCTATTTCAGTGCGGTAATTTCTATTTCAGTGCGGTAATTTCTGTTTCTGTGCGGTAATTTCTATTTCAGTGCGGTAATTTCTATTTCAGCGCGGTAATTTTTTATTTTTGTTCATTGCAAAAAACGTTGTGTGTTACACGTAATGTTAGGACTCATATTAACGCACACGTTATAATTACAACTGGTGCGGTAATATTCGTCCTTACATTACTTGTAACACAAACTACTATTTCGTTAGTTAGTCTAATGGCAACGCACTAGATCTAAACATTCATAATGATTAAGAAATGGGTCGACCAACTTCCTGATCTGGAGTTTAATTCTCTACCTACAGTTGGGTGATCATTGATGGGAGCATGTATTTTCGTGCAACAGGTCAAAAATTGCTATCTGCCCGTCCTAATGTATAAGATCAGTCAGCGTTGGGTTGACCTATTCCAATAATTTATTGATTTGATTGCTCACGCAGGTAGCATTTTTTCCTTAAGTTTTCAGCTAATTCCAATTGCGAAATATTACAAATCAATAACATCCAATGCATAAAGAAACGATTGCACGTCTCACTTTTCATTGTCAATGTACTTGTGTGTCCTTGTCCAACCATTGACATACAGACAAGTGGCACACTGTGCCATTACCACCTACCAATTCTATAACGGTTTTATCTTTCAATTGAAAAAAAAAACATTTTCGGACCATTGCGTGGTGATAAGTTTCAGAAATAGAAATGCGGCAAATCAGATGAACACCACTTCAACTGTTGGTAAAGTCAATTATCATAGAAACAATGACACAATATTTACATTTGGTGAAACGTGACAAATCTTAACTGAAATTAAGATAATTGTAATCAAAATAAAATTGATAAAAGCCTCACAGTTTTAGTGTGAGGCATTGCAATAATCCGTTTCGTATATGTTTTTGAAATTTACGAATGAACCATGTCCAAAGGCCATAGTCGCAACGTTACGTCCGCCGTTTCTTGACCTTAGTTGTTTCTTAACGATCTGATTCATGGTTCAAGCGTCAAGCCAACGATTTTTTTTGTGAGAGCTGGGTGAACCGCAGACATCTGGTGTGTGTCTAGGTTTGTTAGGTGGGTCTAA
>CM055403.1:29498271-29517440 GCA_029228625.1 Pseudolycoriella hygida | reverse complement strand
TTGTGAGGAATGATCCATATCTCGAAACTATAAGAGGTACAAAATTTCTTCCAAAGGCAAAGCTGTAGAGCATAACATTTTAGCGAACACGCGTCTCAGGGTTTTGGTTAAAAATGCCGCAATCCTGGGATATGACCACTTCTATAATTGGGAGTGATGACCCATATCTCTAGAACTGTTAGAGGTAGAAGGTTGCTTCCAAAGGCAAAGTTGTATAGAACAAAATTTTAGAGAACACATTCTTCAGGGTTTTAGGGGAAAATGGCCCAATCCTTGGATATAACAATTTCTAGATTTGAATGTTCTGAGATGTACTTCGGTAGGGCCTTTGACATTACCTTGGGTAATTGCTATGGATCCTATGGAAAACGTAGAAAAACACTTATTTGGTGGAACCCTGTACAATCTTGCAAAATATTATAGAAAGCAGAATGAAAGTTACCTTCATTTTATGGGACTTGATTTTAAACGAGGTGTAAATAAAACAAATGCAAAGGCCCTTTTACAATCCCCTATCGAGTAAAGAATTTTATATATCTCTACTGTAAAGTCCACTTTACAGTACAGCAAGTGAACTTTCAGCCGCTCGATACATAAAACTATTTTCCTTCAACAAAATTTTCTACAAAAAAAAGTTTCTCCGAAAAAAATTTTTCTCCGAAAAAAATTGTTCTCCGAAAAAAAATTTTCTCCAAAAAATTTTTCTCCAAAAAATTTTTCTATGAAAAAATTTTCTTTCCGAAAAAAATTGTTCTCCAACACCTTCGGCTACCATCGGAACACTTCGTATCACCTTCGGCTACCTTCCGAATACTTTGTGTCACCTTCGGCTGCCTTCGAAACACTTCGTGTCACCTTCGGCTGCCTTCGGAACACTGCGTGTTACCTTCGGCTACCTTCGGAACACTTCGTGTCACCTTCGGCTACATTCGGAACACTTCGTGTCACCTTCGGCTACCTTCGGAACACTTCGTGTCACCAATTCTTCTCAGTGTTTTACATAACTTTCCTGAATAAACCAACTATCTAGGTATTCTTATTCAGAATTTAGCAAAAAAAATCCAAGATGGCGCCGTTATAACAGTTGGCAGCCATTTTCTTAAGCTCCCAAAAAATTCTCCTGATGAAACTCTATAACTTTCTAGAAGAAACCATCTTTCTAAGTAGTGTCATTCCGGAGCTAAAATTCGAAAACCGTAAAAGCATAAACGAAAATCCAAGATGGCGCCGCTATGACAACTGGCAGCCATTCTTATGATTCCAAAAAATTCTCCTGATGAGACTCTATAACTTTCTAGAAGAAACCATCTCTCTAAGTAGTGTCATTCCGAAGCTAAAATTCGAAAACCAAAAAAATCCTAATTTATTGCTTGGGAAAATTCAAGATGACGCCAGTTTGACTGCTGGCAGCCATTTTCTTTAGATCCCAAAAAATTCTCCTGACCAAACTCTATAACTTTCTCGAAGAAACCAACTCTCTAGCTATTGTCACTCCGGAGCTAAAATTCGAAAACTCCGAGTATTACCTAAAAAACCCTCAAAGTGGACAATTTTTCCACATGCCACGGTTTTTCCAGAATTTTCCCGGAAAAGCGGCATATGAAATTTTTCATTTGGGCCGAGAAAAAAAAAGTAGATAGATACATAGAGACATAGATAGAGACTTACATACATAGATCGTTGACACACAACATAGGAATAAAATTGTTATTACTTGTAAAGCAGATTTTACCATCAATATATGGAAATTGGTCATCTTTGATTGGCGATATGTCGGCTCGTTTTCAACCGATTTTGATGAATGAGGGCTCGTTTGAAAGCTGCTGCGACGTAGTTTTTTGTTAAAAATATTTTGGAGGGGGAGGGGCGAGGGGAAAAAACTCAAAAGTTCGCCAATACATCGTGTCTTGTCCCAAAGGTTTTTGTATGGAGTTTTTTTGGGTTTGTGGACGTTTTTTTGGGGTGTGGGGACTGCTTTACGCTCTCCGCTACCGCTCCGAGCATGATCATCATCATAACTAGACACTAGACGGAGTTGACTAAGGGGAAAACACAGAACGTCACTGGAAGGAATTGATTAAGAGAATCATACAGAATGCCAATAGATTTATTCACCAGACCCAACAAAAATTTGACGAAGGATCAGTTCTTTGACGAAATTGTGGAATTTACCAATCTAGAGCACTACGATTTTGAAATTTAAAAAATTGAGTAAAGGGGATGAATAAAAACAATACAAAACGAGATGTGTACATTGAAATGTCCTGAAATTCTGAATTTAAATAACTTCCAATTTATTCTTCAAGCTCAATAGTGAGCGTGCGGGCGTTATTAGCGCCCGGAGTGTGGGCGTTAATAACACCTCGGGCGTTATTAACGCCTCGGGTTTTATTAGCGCCCGGGGTGTGCGCGTTATTAGCGCCCGAGATGCGGGCGTTATTTGCGGCGGAGAAATGTCACGTCATCCTCTATGCTAACCCTTAAGTATTCATGAAATTTTGTAAACTTTGACATAAGCCGTCGTCGCACTAAAACACCGGTGTAAGCAAACTTGTAAGACTCTGTTACTTCGAACGAGTTTGATAAGTAAAAATCCGCCGAATCAATATGAATCAAGTTACGAGAGGGTCCATTAGTTTAACGCAACAAATGTTTTAAAGTGCTTTACCTGAACTTGAGGAACTAGTTTCACCAAATGAACGAAATGTGTAATGTGTAAAGTAATTGCATTTTTCCCGACATTTTCGATAACTTCAGGTATGCTAAATTAAGTAACTCAGATTGTTGTATAAGTTCATATAAGATGGCGCAATACAACACAATAGATTTAATTTGATGCAATTATTCAACAATATCGTTATCATTGAGAACTGCAATCGATAAAATTTTATATAATCTCTCCATATTTCGGTTGATTTTCTCTTGGAAAGAATTATTATTTTGGAATGTTGTCGATTTTAGACGAATTTTTAAATTTTGCAATAAAAAATATTTTATCAAATTCGTTATGTAATACGAATGAAAAAACTCTGAGTGAAGATTTGAATTCGGAGTCCCTAAAATCGAAGATGATACTCCGTGGATAACTTCATCCTATTAGTTGGCTTTTAAGATAAGATTTTTCTAGGAATTTTCCTTTTAAATTCTTGCGGTTTGCATTGAAAATCTCTCTACCAAATAGATACCGAGAAGTTGCATTCAAAAATACTAAAACGTAACGCTAAGTGAAATCAAAAAACTTGTTTGCGGGTACAAGTGAAACATTTTTTGTTGTGGAAATTGGATTATGTGTCGATTACGATTTGTTTTGACTAGTAAATCAAGTAGTTAAATGAAATTTAAAAATCCGGATCTATTTAAGTCTATTTAAGTTGGCGAAATAAATCAAAACAATTCAATTGTTTACGTTGAATAATGTTAAGAAGATGGTTAGTACCTCAAGTGATTTTAGTTGTGCGATTATTTAAAATTTTTGGTTATTTTTAGGAATTGTGTAGCCACTCTTGCAGTGGTTACTTTATCAGTCATTCATTGCGAACAGTTTAACTCTATCCGAAGCCAAAATGAAAGCAGAGCTGATTCGTGTCCTTGTTTACCGGTGGAAATTTGTCCCCGAATTTTCGGTGCAAACCCAGACGTAAGATAAATCATCCAATTAAAAAGGGGAAAATATAAATTTTCGAAACTTTTTTTTTCTAAGGATGCAAAGTATTTGGGTGAAGTGAAAAAATGCGATGACGAAAATTTAGTTCGATGTTGTGGAGCTTCTCGTAGTTTTGTGATTGGAACTACTCAAGGACCGAACGAGGAACCTCTAACCACTCAAGTGCCTGTACCTGATATTTTTTCGAGAATTGGTGCAGACGATCTGCATGAAAATGAAATTCCTGATGTGGAAAGTGAAGTTGAGTTGTCGTCAACTACGCTCAGTGACGCTGACCAAAACACTGAAGTTCCTAGTGTTGAAACATTGGACAATCTTGCGAATTTCCAACATTTGAATGGTGAAATTGGCGAGGAAGCTGCAGGATCGGAATCAATTACAAAGACTTCGAGAGAGGACATTCAACGGTCGTTTGATAGCAATAAAGGGAACTTTCCGCAAGAAAATATAGCGCAATTTCTTCGTAAGTCTAAGAGCCAAGAAAATGTTCACATGGTGTTTCCCAATACCATGTCAGGAAAACCAAAAATAGCTCCAAAAACTATGCCCGCCACGAACGAAATGACGGTGTTTGACGAAGAGATGGGAATGGATTTGCATTTGGTATTTTCAAAAACGACCACAAAGCCAGAGGTAGAGGTTGTGGAACCAGCTGTGGAATCTGTGGAACCAGCTGTGAAACCTGTGAAACCAGCTGTGAAACCTGTGGAACCAACACCCCGCACAACACTTAGCCCTTCCACAAAAAAACCTTTTTACAAATTTCCTAAAAGACAAAGAAAATATAAACCGACTACGAAAGCTACAACCCAATCTCCAAAAGAAGATACGAAACCGAAACCTAAAGCAGTTAGCAGTCGATTTGGTGTGAGGCCCACCATCAGAGTAAGAAATTTTAATCGGTCCAGCAGTCCAGTGACTTTACCACGCACCAAGTTATCTACGACGACTCCACCTGCTCAAGACGAGGAAATATTACAAACTTCGGATGACGATAGCTCTCACCAAAGTCGTTTTAGATTGTTTAGTGCTCGATATCGCTTAAATTATCTACGAGGAAACACAACAACAGCCACCACCTTACCTCCTACTCCAGTTGAAACGACAACCCGTCAAAGTTTACCAAGAAAACATAATAGACGACCGCAAAGAGTAGAAGAGACTTCGCTCAGCGGGCGACCGTCGAAAATCAATAACAACTTAACTCGTGTAACGGATGCCAATCATCGAAGTATGATGTCGAAAGTTCGTGTAGCCTTAGAAGCAGCTACAGCTCAAAATCAAATTACTGAGATTCCTCGATCATTCGCAAGTGTTGAAATGAACAATCGAGTAAAGAAAATCGAACAGGCGGTGGTGAATAAAATGATTAACGTGATCGCTGAAACAAAGTCCGTACGACGACGGGGCGATGCAAGCAAAAACAACTCTCGAAATAATCGTCCAGTTACAGAAACTCCAATTGATACACATACATCTCGACCAGATCGTGGCAAAAAGAAATTCGAGCTCTTAGATATATTTGATGAAACTCCTGTAGTGCCAATGAGTTATTCTGATTTCATGCTCATGAGAACGAGAAGGACTAATGCAAAACTTGTAGATAAAGTTGAAGAGGATGGAGTTCCAATTCCAACAACCAGAAGATCTCGACGTCGTCAAACCACAACGGTTCGACCAATCGAAGCAAATAATGAAACACCGAATCTTAGGGGACGTTTCAGAATGCGAGGAAGACTGACTTTAACAACACTTTCACCTCCAGTACAAACAACTACTGAATCTACTTCTATTTCACCAGCCACAACACCAGAAATCACTACATTAACTCCGGCACAGACGACGTTGCCCTCAACGTCCGTTAACAAACAACAGATTCTCTTACAGGAAGAGGCGTCAAGCAAATTACAAAGCGAATCAAAAAATGAACAGCAAAACAAAGACCTAGATGTTGAGGATATCGTAACGACAGTAAGTCCACCGGTTAAAGAAAATGCGGAAACTTTATCGTCTGAGTTCAAACCGTCCCCGTTGTGGTCAATCACAATTGCTGAAATTATGGATTCCACAGACATGGAACCCAACCATGCGTACGTTTTGGATGAACAAACATTTGAAAACACATTACGTAGTCGTCGTTCACGCAATATATTTGAACCACCAGCACAATATTTAAATGGATTTGTGCCTGTGACTTCATTAGTTGGGCCTGTTCCACTAATAAGATCAATACAAAAGTCGAGCAAGGCAATTGTGAGGTATAACTTACCGATGGAAAGTAAAGAGCGTATTAGTAAAAATTAGAGTTGACGCTAGAGTATAGGAGATTTATTTATTTAATTGATGTCTGTAAAATAAAATAAATACAAAATGGTCGCTCTTTCAATTACGTTACGTAAGTAGTACAGAGAGAGGATCATAAGCTGGTGCAACTTTTTTATTTCCGTTTTACCTTTCTTTTTACGTATTTGCTTGTATTTTGTGCATGAAAAACTCGGTTTTTCGGTGAAACGAGCTATAACGAAACGTTACACAATCTAACGATTCTTCTCCTGTACTTTATGTATCGCTTACGTTACACTTACTTACTTAACCGTCACTACAACCCATTAAGGGTCTTCGCTTTCTTCAACATGCTTCTCCAACCGGGCTTATCCGCAGCTAACGTCTCCCAGCTGGATACTCTCAAGGTTTTTAAGTGGACCAGAGCTGCATCATACCATCTGGATTTTGGACGAGCTGCACCTCTCTTGCCCTCTGGTCTGGTTTTAAGGATTTTTTGAGGAATACGATGATCTTCAATTCGTTGTACTGTACATGACGAAATCAACGCAGTCGGTTTATTTTGGTAGTTCTGACTATTTCCGGCTCTCCATAAAGCTCACTAAGCTCATGATTGAATCGTCTGCGCCATCGGTTCTGTCCAAATATTTTCCGCAGTACTTTTCTTTCGAACGTGTGCAGCGATTGTTCGTTTCTTTGTGTCAAGCACCACGACTCCAAACCATTCGTCGCGTCGGTACCTTTCCTCTCCAAGGCCGTAAACTTGTCTTTAACAACATTCATTTTCCGTCCAAGTATGTCCAGGTCGTCTGCGAAACCTAGCAACTGACTGGTCTTGGTGAAAATTGTGCCGCTGGAGTCTATGTCCATCGTACGCACAGCTGCTTAAAGGGTCAGCTTAAAAAGCAGCGTCGCGAGAGGATCTCTCTGACGTAGGCCTTCCTCTATGTCGAAAATCTCTGAAAGTTGGTTAGGGATCCTTACTCGGCTATTAGCTCCGTTCAGTGTTAGCGAGATCAATTTGTTGGGGATTTTAAATTCCTCCATTACTCTCCATAGCTTACTCCATAGGCTGCCTTAAAATCAACGAACAAATGGTGTGTTTCAATGTTGTACTCTTTGCACTTCTCCAAGATCTGTCTGATATTCAGATGGTCCGATGTTGAACGACCTACACGAACACCACCTTGGTATTCACCTACAGACTTTTCCATGTATGGATGAAGGCGCTGGTAAAGAATATTTGCAAATATCTTGTAAGCAATATTCAGTAGAGCGATTCTTCGAAAATTGCCACACTCTAATTGAACGAAATGTCAAAATTATCTTGCATCTCATTTTTCGTAATTCTTGAATCTAATGAAAAAAAGCGATGCAAGATAATTTTGACATTTGTTGCTTAGCCTGCTTTTGTGAAACTTCGTTCAATTTGTCTCATTTTTAGTATATAGGACATGCTGTTCTTCCACTCTTCCGGTAACTCCTCAACATTCCATATACGCGTGATGAGCTCGTGCATTTCCACACATAGCGCGTTGCCGCCGTTCTTGAAAAGTTCACCGGGTAGATTGTCTGTCCACGGGGCTTTGAAATTTCTGAGCCTCGAAATTTCAGCTTCAACTTCTTGCATCGTTGGTTCTTCTACGTATGGTTGCGCAGTGTGAAATGTCAATTCGTTATTTTTTTCGCTTATGTTATTATTTCATTCAATTTTGTAAACGTTAAAGAGAGGAACAATTGCCCTTTCTGACATAACAGACGACACTCGTAAGGTATCATCGTCAAGAATCACAGAACCTGCTCATTTTCCCAATTTACTGTATCACCACAAATTCTCATCTGCGAATGCAAGCCTTCAGAAGGAGTTACCTAACATAGGGAAGAGATATGATAACAGAGACGTAGACTGCACCGGGGCAAACGGATCTCGTGCCAACTGGAGCAAAAATGTTTCCCCCAATTGCCTTTTCAATATCTCAACAGTTAATTTTAAGTTCTGTTCAAGTTAATCTTGTCTAAGCTTTCCCATCTGTCAATATTTGGCTAAGTGCTAACAGAGAGGGCACGAGAGACACTATGAATAAGTATAGTTTTTTTGTCGTTGTGAGCCAACGGTTTCCCCTTTCCCCGAACATTCCTTCCCTTATCCAAATACTCCCTGCCTCGACATCCATTTTCCCATATTGCCCTTCCCCAAGTACTGCCTTTCTACCACATATTCATTATCCCCGTATTTCTCTTTCTCCCAGACAGATCAACCTTGGATCTTTATAATTTTTGCTACAACTTTTGCTCATCTAATTCTTCCTCTATTTCCTGCAACATATTTTTAGACCCGTACGAAAAACAAAGTTTTTCGAGGAGGGGTCTATTCCGTCTACCACGACGTTTGTAACGTTTGTCCGTCTGTCCGTCGACAGTAAAAACTCAACAGTTTTTCAAAAACTTCTTTTCCCCTAAAAGATCATCGAAAAATCTTTGATGGGATTAAATTTGGATACTGTCGGCCCGAAGGCCGCCGAGCTAGGGCCGTTAAAGTGGTCTTTGGTATTTTGTACACAACTCGAGTAAATCTCTTCCGATTTTCAAAAAAAAAATTTTAACCGAAAGGTGTAGAAATGTCCCACATTGTGTGGAAGATTTTGATTAGAAGCCCTTGGACTCAACCCTAAAACTGAGTTTCTACTGGGGCCCAACGTGTTTGCTTACATAAATCATAAATTTTGTTGATTCTTTTTCTATTTGAGAGGAAACCAAGGACCGAATTATATTCAAAAACAAATTTGGGCCCAATACCTTAGGGCTCAAGTGGGCTTCGGTCGGTCCTGAGGTCGGCCCAAACAAAAAAAATTTTTTTTTGCCATGTTGCAGAGCAAATTGAGGGAAAAATTTGAAAGTATGTGTCCGAGATATTTCCTCACGGCCATAGGTCGATCCTTAGGTCGGCCCTTGACAAAAAATTGTTTTTTGTTATGTTGTAGAGAAAATTGGTGTGATAATTTTTGTCTATGTAAGTATGTGTCCGATGCCTCTCCTGAGGGTCTGAGTGTGCTTTGAAATTGTACGGTCGCGAAAATTTTATGCTCCTCTGCATATGTACCCGTACGTATCAGAATAGATGTGCCAAAGGGCAATATTGAAAAACCCGTCCGAAGAAACGGTGCAAAAAACATTTCCAACCCTAAAAAATCCCGAAATTGAAAAAAGGAAAAAATTTGAAAAAAAATTGTACCAGACCCGATCTTAGAACCGACTTAGGAGAGGCATCTGATCCATACTTCCATGAACAAAAAAGTTCGCTTCTTTTTTCTCTGCAACACTGCACAAAAAGCCTCTTCATTAAAGAAATATTCACAAAAAAAAACACCAAATATCGCGTAGCCCATATCTATTGATAAAAAGATTCAGAAAAAAACGATAAGATTTACCTGATTCATGTAGAAAAAATACGTTGGGCCCTAGTAGAGATCCAGTTTTAGGGCCCTGGCTGAGTCCAAAAGCCCGAAATTGAAAAAGTTTCTTCCATAAAATGTCAGGCATGCTTAGGTCTTTCAAACAAAAAATTATGAAAATCAGAAAAGATTTACTTGAGTTATGTACAAAAGACCAAAAACCACTTAAAAGGCCCTAACTCGGCGGCCCTTAGGGCGATAGTGCCCAGATTCAATCCCATAAAAGATTTTTCAATTACCTTTCAGGGAAGATTTTTTTTTTAGATTTATCAGGGTGGGGTGATCTATTGATCCTTTGTTTTCTTCCCGATCATCATGTAAATCCTTTAAAATCTTCCGGTTCTCACCAAGAACCTATCTAGGGCCATAGGCCCTAGGTTTAAGATATCGGAGGTTTGAATCACATAACCACCTAATGTCATGCTCCTTAGCAGGTGGAACTTCGGACATTCGCATTTTACGTGGACGCCCGTCTCCTCCTCCAAGCCGCAGTCACATCTTGGATCAGTCAAAATGGTCATTTTGGCCAAGTGCTTGTTCAACCCACAGTGACCCGTAATGGCTCCCACTACTCTCCTAATGCCACTACGGTCCATTCTGAGAAGCTCCTTGGCCCACTTCTCGTCAGGCGCCGGGAAGAGAGCTTCGTGTGCTTTCCTCCGCCCGCCGTACGCGCACTAACTCTTTGCGGACTCAGCCCGCACCCAGTGTTCCACCACCCTTTCACGCAGAGAGTGTGTGATCGGGATGTGGGGTTCTGGGCCCTCGATCGCAGATGCTGAACCCTGTCTGGCTAGCTCGTCTGCTCTCTCATTACCGTCTACACCAGTGTGCCCAGGGACCCAGCCGATCGTGATCTGATTTCTCAGTCCCAATCGGTTTAGGGTCCCTTTCAGCTCTTTAATGATTTTTGACGTTGTCACAGGCGACACGAGCGCCTTTGTCATCGCATCACTGTCTGAGCAGATGGGAAAAAGATGTTTTTGAAAATCGTTTAAGTTTTACTCGAGTTATCGTGTTGAGAGACGGACGGACGGACATTTTTTTATCGTTGATTCGTCATCTAAGGACTATGATGAAGCTCCCCCCACTCCCGGGTCGAAATTGGATGAAACCGTCGTGTCGTGTCAAACGCATACGACTATTTTTCGAAGAACTTCGCTCTTCGTACGGGTCTATAATTCGAAAATTAAAGTTGGTTAAAGTTAAAGTTAAAGTTGGAATAATCAACGGTTTTTGATGTTTAACTGTTCAGAACTATGTTGTTCAGCTATGTGGAAAAAATAATGTAGAAGTATTGTGCAAAACTCTCTTTTTTCGGTCAATAATTGTGATCGGGAATAGGACGTTTGACATAAACACAGATCAAAATCTTTACATTGCTTGCGCAGTTATTCATCTGCCAGAACATTATGATGCGATCTCACTTCAATGCTTCCCGTGTTCATCGGTCTCTGTTAGAAATTTTACTATGTAACTCAAAATTTCATATAATTCTATCAATATGGTGGGGGGAGGGGGGGCTCGAGCCATCAACCCTGGCTACAGACCCTGCACAGGGACAGTTCGCGTCTTTTTAGATTCTTAGATTCTTTTTAGATTCTCTGAATCAGAAAATATAATTATTGAGTCTTAGTGTCAAAATTTGATCTGAAAAAACATCGCATTTTATTATGCAGCCGAGTACTTTGCGATGTTTTTTCAGATCAAATTTTGACACTAAGACTCAATAATTATATATTCTGATTCAGAAAATCTATAAAGGGATGTGCTATGCAAACAGTAGATGTTTTGGAATTTAAAATTGATGATCATTGCCTTAGAAATATGCAATGAAAAAAACATCGAAAAACATAGAACTGTCAAAATATCTGACACGCTCTTAAGGAACACGGAAAGATCTGGTAGGCTCAAAAATGGTAAGATAAGATGGCGTAGAGTCACACCAGGTCCAGGTAATTAAATTAAATAAAAAATTTACAAATATCAAACAAATTAAGTAGTTAGTCTGACTGTTGGACCGAGCGGCGGCAGTTGTTGTTAATTCTCACTGTATGTTGCAGTGCCAACATGACAGGTGGCGCCCCAGCGCTGTCCGAATGGGTTTCACTGAAATAGACACTTTTCACCCAAATTTGGACTAGGAAGGACTTAAGATTCAACGATAACCAACAGCGAATGTCGCTTCAAATAAACGCGACCGTATGACCGACTTCTCTAACAATGTGGTCGGCGAGATGCACTGAGTCTGTCATGTGATGTCTGAGTCTGACGCCTCTCCTGAGGGCCCTATGTCGGTACTAAGGTCGGCCCTAGCCCAAAAAATGATTTTTTGATATGTCGTAGAGAAAATTGAGAGAAATATTTTTGTCTATTTGGGGGTTAATTTTGTGCTTTCGAAAGGGTTCTTTTACACAGTTGCTTCGGATGGATTTTTCACTATTTCACTTTCGGCAATTTCCAGTCCAGCTTAATGTCCATGCAAAGAGAAAATGTGTCACGTGCAAACTCTCTACCGTGTAAAATGTTTCGATATTAGAATTCCTTTGTATGGCGAAGTTGAAGATTGTCCATTGGTAGAAACTTCTTTCATATAACACAAGCCTCGGATGTGCTTTGTTTAGCAAGAAAACAAAGTTTGCACATAACCTACCAATGGAATTGTCCACGGACGTAATTGTATATACTTAAGAGTTAAGGCAATATTTACTTTAATACGTTCGAGTCCTTTCGTAACATCAACTCTGTTTGCCACATCTATTCTGTCCTTATGTTTCTTTCAGCACTTAGACGAAGATTTTCTTTACCTACATATTGCGCTGAGAGCTTTACTTCTGAACACTTTGGGAACTCTGGCGTCTCTTTGCACTCTTTCTCATTTTGAACATGAATAAATCGGTCGAGTAGTCAGTAGAGGATAAACGAGAGACAGAAACTCACCTAATGTAGTGACGAACCACACTTACAGGTAATAAGTGTAACCACAAAACGTAAATTTTCAACTTGAAAACTTCACAAAAAGAGAAAAAGCAGAATAAGAAACGGTATACAATGCATCAATTAAATGTAGCTGAACAAAAATAATAGAACAAAATGCGGCCCTGTTTGTCTTCAACTTTGGAATTTAATCCAACAACATCGGTGTGTGTTCGGCTACATTCGCGTCTTCTCTAATCAATGTCGATACGTTCAGCCAATCACAAAACACCACATACAACAAAACGTCATTCGACTCATTAAAAATTTTTCGATGAAACTATTGCATCAGAAAATATGAAATTCAATCGAAAGAAAGTGGTAATTTTGTGAGTCTGCAAAAATTTCAAACAAACGTAATGGTCATTTCGATTTAACCATCGAGTGAAGTAAGGATGTAACCAATCTGAACACCTTGAATAAATAAAGATCAACAAAGAAAGCGATTTTGTGAATTTTGATTTGAGATTTGTAACGTCATCAAAGTTTTTTCTATCATCATGAGTGCACCGATTTTAATAACAATTCCCAAGTATTTGACGGTTCCGAAGCAAAATCTTTTGCCTCTACCTTCTGTCGAAAGTTCCATTGACGAATTTATGCTACGCGGAAAGAAGCGTCGATTGGATCACTTGACATGGGAGGAAAAATTTCAACGGAAGTAAGTTTGCCAATGTTTCCATCGAATGTTTCAATGTTCTAATTTTCTACTTCCTTTCGCACAGAAAACTAAAGAATCGAGTCGCTGCTCAAACATCTCGGGACCGCAAAAAGGCTAAAATGGATGATATGGAACGGACTATCAAAGAAATTACAGATGAAAATAAATCCCTGAAAGAAACATGCAATTTGTTACAGTCGGAAAAAGATGAATTGACTGCTCGTAACGAAGAACTGGAACGCCAAATGGAAGAGTTGAAGCAACGATTGAATGAACGTAGTGCAGGCTGTGATACCACATCTAATGGATCTGCCGAATCCAAACCTCTGCTGAAGGAACTGGACTCACAGTCGATACTACGAACAATCAACAAAAGCGACAATTCCAACGCCTCAGTTCTATGGAAGATAATTGCTCTCTGCCTTCTCTACAGGACATGCTCGAAGAATTCGATGCATCCCGACTTGAAGAACTTGCAGAAAGCTTGCTCGCAGATGTCATCACAGACTTGGCAGACGATTCTGCTGGAGACAGCGAGACAGATGCCGAAACAAATTGCCCAACAGAGCGAGTGTCTCGACCAGTGGTGGGGACCCGATCAGAACTCATGGAACCCTCCCAAAATATCGATGACAGTTTAAATACGCCTACTAAAAAGCGAGTCCACATTAAAATTGAACCAAAAATGAACGATGACGTATGCATGGACGTATCAAAAGATGATGACTCTTTATACGGAACCTATGACGAGAACACCCACTGCATAACAATATTGGTTAGTGGCGATGACATAGCTACAGACGAAGCTGTTGAAGAGGTGTATTGCGACGATGATGGAGTGTCGGAAGTGTCAATGCTATCACCAGTATCTTCACATTGTTCCTCAACTGGCCATAGTTCATCACAGTTATTGAGTGATGCAATCCTTGATGTAAAGAGTCCCATTTCTCAATCAAGCGACTGTGGATATGAGTCAATTGGATCACCTTTGAGTTATGGTGAAGAAGTTAATGAACTATGGAACAGTTCTTTCAATCTGTTATTCCCATCGTTAGTTTGAAAGGATGTTGAAGTGAAACGTTTTGATGGCAATGCTGTGATAATGGACACACGTCATACATCTCATTAACAGGCTAAATGTGTAGTTTATAAGGAAAAAGTTCTCGATTTAATTCAGTGTTCTACTTAAGTTTTTGTATAAAGTTTAGTCATAAGTTAATATATTTTTTTAAAAAAATGTAATTTTAGTTTGAGGCCTGCACGAAATCGAATTATTTGTACAAACTTTATTGAGTCTATCGAAAAATTCCCAGTGTTGATTACCGTGCTTGTACTTTCAATCCTAATTTCCTTCTAATTTCTTGTAATTTTACTAAATGAAATATAGATGATTCCGAGGTAATTTGTTTTGTTGTTCTTCAAGGGGAAACTCACCTTATACCTGACTTAAATTATTACACGAGTGATAAATTACTCACGAAAATCGTGTGAAAATATTTCTGATTTTTGAAAGATTTTTTTGAGATTTTCTTTAAATCTAACTTTTCTTTGGAAAATTGGGGATTTTTTAGATTGTGACAGGATTTTTAGGAGTCGTTTCCCTAACCTGACTATACGAAGAGTCCCTGTTGAACAATATCGCAAAATCCATCTAGAATCGAGAAAAGTTGTTGACTATCCGGTGCTACGCCTTTCTCCTTGATCCGTGCCTCGCTCAAAAATTCACGACGACGGCAAGACCACCGTATTAAATAACGGGAAACTCTGATTTATTTATTTATTTAGCGTATGGAGTCTCCTCTGTGAGACAGTCAAACCGAAAATTCTAAAGCTTAAAAATATACATAAATCACAACAAAAACCTCTTAAAATGTAGAGTGTGACGCAGTCCGTGAGTCTGCTTCCAAAATTAATGATATCGCTTGAGGTGACGCTATCACTGATAATACGCAGAAGTTTGTTTGAATGGAACCTTGTGTTCAAAGTTTTAATTTCCTGAAAAATTATAGCGCTGTTTTCAAAACAATTACGTTGTGTTAAAAAAATTGCGTCACACCAGCGGAATAATTTTTCAACACTTTCAGTTCAGAGGTTTTTGTTGTGATATCAGTCGTTTTGGAAGTTTTCAGTTGTTGAAAAAATTTCTATTTTATGAAAAAAATTTTCTCCGAAAAAAAATTTTCTCAAAAATAAATTTTTCTCCAAAAAAAATTTTCTTCCCCCCGCAAAAAATTGTTTCTCCACAAAAAGTTTTTTCCAAAAAAATTTTTCTCCAAAAAAATTTTTTCCTAAAAAAATTTTCTACAAAAAAAATTTTCTCCAAAAAATAAAAGCATAAACGAAAATCCAAAATGGCGCTGCTATGACAGCTGGCAGGCATTTTCTTATGATTGTAAAAAATTCTCCTGATGAATCTCTATAACTTTCCCGAAAAAACCAACTCTCTAAGTATTGTCATTCCGAAGCTAAAACTCGAAAACCAAAAAAAAACCTAATTTATTGCTTGGGAAAATTCAAGATGGCGCCGGTTTGACTGCTGGCAGCCATTTTCTTAAGATCCCAAAAAATTCTTCTGACCAAACTCTATAACTTTCCCGAAGAAACCAACTCTCTACCTATTGTCACTTCGGAGCTAAAATTCGAAAACTCCGAGCATTACCTAAAAACCCTCAAAATTGACCACTTTTCCGCATGCCACGGCCTTTCCAGAATTTTCCCGGAAAAGTGGCATATGAAATTTTTCATTTGGGGCCGAGACTGAAGTTCCCCGAAAATTTCAGGAAAATCGGCTGTCTAGATAGAAACCGACAGACCAGAAAAAAAGTTTTCATAATGATGAGAACAATAAAAAAATCCATTGGCCATAGAAAAATGTCATTTCAAACCTCGATATCTCAACCAATTTTCAACCGACGTAGTTTTTTTTTAAAATATTTTGGAGGGGGAGGGGGCGAGGGAAAAAAACACAAAAGTTCGCGTATAATATGGCTCCTTGTCCTAAAGGTTTTTGTATGGAGTTTTTTGGATTTGTGGACGTTTTTTTTTGGGGTGTGGGGACTAATGATTAGTGATCAGTGAAAACATGTTAAGTGGTTCGTGCTGTAGAGTCATCAGTGTGTGTAGGTAATGCTCGGAGTTTTCGAATTTTAGCTCCGGAATGACAATAGCTCGAGAGTTGGTTTCTTCGGGAAAGTTATAGAGTTTCACCAGGAGATTTTTTTTGGGATTTTCAGAAATCTGCCAAAGTGACGCCATCTTTGATTTTAGCCGAAGGTGACACGAAGTGTTCCGATGGTAGTCGAAGGTGTTGGAGAACAATTTTTTTTGGAGAAAAATTTTTTTTGAGAAATTTTTTTTGGAGAAAAATTTTTTTTTAAGAAAAATTTTTTTTTAAGAAAACTTTTTCTGCGAAAATGTTTTCGAAGACACTTTTTTTCGGAGAAATTTTTTTTCTAAGAAAATTTGCTTTTCTGAGAAAACTTTTTTTTCGGAGAAAATTTTTTTCAAAATTTTGTGTTTGTCTTTCAGGAAAAAAAAGTTTTTGAAATTCAGTTGAGTTTTACTCAAATTATCGCGGCGACAGACGGCCAAAACAAGCCCGAAATTAAAAAAAAAAACACGACACGAAACATGCCCGATTAATTGTCTATTGGGCACGGGCGGGCACAGGCTCGGGTCAAATTTTTGCCCTGCCCGCCCACATCTAAACCTTTACACGAATAATAGATGAATTAGAATTCAAAATGTTTGAATATGAAGGCCAAAAGCTGCTCTAAAAAGTCATCGCATTCCAAGTTCATTTGCGATGTTTTTTCAGACACAAACACAAACTTTTGCAATAAAAGCAAAATTGGTTGCTTAACATTAATGAAAAAAACTTCGTATAAAAATCAACTTTGTCGTATTAGGACAAGTCACCGTCAGTTACCATATAAAATTATCTGTTCAGTGTCAAGTTGCATTTTAAATTAATATATAAATAGCTGTTCACAAGCAAGAACGCCTAATTTTGAATCTTACCTTTCTATAATATAAAACACAACATCACTGCACCTCACTACACTACATGTCACCACGCCTCACTACATCTCACTGCACCTCACTACACCTTACTACATTTCACTACAGTACACCTCACTACACTTTAGTGCATCCCACTACATCTCACTACACCTCAGTACTGGAGAGTCGACGAAAGTTACACACACAGCGATCACCAGGCATTGAGGTACACCGTGAAAAAGTGTACAGAGGCAACAAGACAGATGACTCATAGAGGAGAGCGAAGATGGAGAACCGGAAATTTCGATCAAGAAGTTTTTAAGGAATATCTCCAATCAAAAGACGATCACGAAGAGAAATCTGCAGAAGAATTGACGAAAGAAATGGTAAATGCATGTGACGCGGCGATGCCAAGAAGGATGGAACCGAGGAATGGGTGAAAACCGGCATTTTGGTGGAACGACGAAATAAGACTTTTGCGAACAACTTGTTTTAAGACAAGAAGGAGGATGCAAAGGGCCAGAAACGAGAATGTTAGAATAGAGAGGTCCGAAGAACATCGTAATGCAAAACTAGCACTGAAGCGAGCAATCCGGGCGAGGAGGGATTGTTGGAAGAAACTGTGCCAAGAGGCAGACACGAACCCGTGGGGCAAAGTGTTCAGAACAGTAATGACGATGATGAAAGGTACATTGGGGCCAAAAGAAAAGTGCCCGGATAGGCTAGGTGTCATAGTGAGAGAGCTCTTCCCACAGCACGAACAGATCACATGGCCGCAAACTCCTTATGACGATGAAGCGGAAGACAGACTTGAACGGTCGATCACTATAGAAGAGATCCAGATGGCTGCACAAAAGCCAAAAAATAACAAAGCGCCAGGACCAGATGGAATCCCCAATATAGCTCTGAAGACAGCAGCATGCGCAAAGCCTAACATGCTCAGATTGACAATGCAGAAGTGCCTCGACGACGGATATTTTCCTCAAATATGGAAGAAACAGAAGCTGGTCTTAATACCAAAACCAGGGAAACCGCCAGACAAGCCATCATCATATAGACCTATATGCTTGTTGGACGGGTTGGGAAAAATGCTGGAAACCGCGATCCTGAATAGACTAAGAAAACACACGGAGGGCGAGCACGGACTGTCGGACGAACAATTCGGATTTCGAAAAGGGAGATCGGCGATTGAGGCCATTAAAAAAGTCATAGAGACCACCGACAAGGCGCGGAAGCAAAAAATACGGGGTAACCGCTTCTGTGCTATAACGACGATAGACGTTAGAAATGCCTTTAATAGCGCAAGCTGGATAGAGATAGCCAAGGCGCTACATGTCATGAGAGTCCCCGATTACCTCTGTAGGATACTGAAAAGCTATTTCGAGCGACGAGTACTAACGTACGATACTAATGAAGGGAAAAAGACAGTCGACATCACAGCTGGAGTACCACAGGGATCCATATTAGGACCAACGCTGTGGAATGTTATGTATGACACAGCGCTGAGGCTGAAACTGCCAAGATGTGCTAAGACGATTGCTTTTGCCGACGACTTGATCCTCACGGTATCCGGAACGTCGAAGATGGAGGTAGAGGTGGTTACGATGGAGACGCTAGAAACTGTCGAAAACTGGATGACAACGGCGGGGCTGAGGCTGGCCCACCAAAAAACTGAGATCATGCTAGTAAGTAACTGCAGAAAAACCGAACGAATCATTTTGAACATTGACGGGGAAGAAATAACATCCACTCGCCAATTAAAATACCTTGGAGTTGTGCTGGACGACCGCAGAAATTTTAATAGCCATGTGGACTACACGTGCGAAAAGGCAATGAAAGCCACCGTAGCATTGGCCAGAATAATGCCAAACGTCTTTGGACCGCGCAGCAGCAAGAGGAGGCTCCTTGCAAGTGTCACCCTATCGATATTGCGCTACGGAGCACCAGCGTGGATACAGGCGCTAGATACGAAGAAGAATCGGAGAAGGCTTAATAGAGCCCAGAGGCTGACAAGCATAAGAGTAGCAAGCGCATATCGAACAATATCCTTAGAAGCGGTATGTGGTATAGCCGGGACGATGCCCATATGCATAACGCTGACAGAAGACAGTGAATGTCATAGAAAGAAGAG
>CM055403.1:29441940-29491940 GCA_029228625.1 Pseudolycoriella hygida | reverse complement strand
TGACGCCATCTTGGATTTTTGTAAGGTATAAATTAGGCTTTTGGGTTTTCGAATTTTAGCCCCGGAATGATAACACATACAGAGTTGGTTTCTTCTAGAAAGTTATAAGGGATGTCCCAAACTAAATCCGGACGATTTCAATAATGAATAACTTTCTTAATTTTGCTCGAAATTAGCTGAAATTTTCAACTTTTGAAGTCTGATATGTTACAATTAAGTGCTGTAAATATGAGACATAAAACTTTTTGCTCGCTGAAATATTTGCGATGGAGTGAAACTAGTGCAAAAAAATTCTGCACAAAATAGTTTCTTACTTCATTCGCAATTACCTATGAGAGGAATGTCAGCTTTATGCTAATTTTTCATTGTAGAATATTCGTTTACAAATATATTTAATGTTTCTGAACAGAAAAACCCCACAAAACAAATTTCTGTTAACTTACGTGAACCTGATTGCTTGAATGCCTTTACTGGCAAGGTAGCAATTCCACATCTCCCAGAACAGAAACTTCTCGTAGAGTTCAACATTTTGCTAATCCGCCTTAAATTTGTTATAAGAGAAACGGAAAATATTATTTTTATCAAAAAATATCAAAAGTTTGTTGTCAAGATGCCCTTCGATCCAAATGTATCAGGGTGAAGTTGAAGGTTTCACGAAGGTGATGTTTTTTTGACACATCAGTACATTCCCTGCCAAAAGCAACGAGTTTCGCTCAGTAACCCAACTTTATGGATGAGAGATCATCAGACACATTCATACCTCTCATACTGATAAAGAATTTTCCACAGAAACCCCGCTATGAATTTACTTTTGCAGCATCCTTTTTACCCAATGCTCCAGGCGCTACGAATTTGGTCAGCTGAAATTACAGATATTCTTGTTTCAATTTTTAGAAGAGGTATGTTGTTCCTCGTTAAGCTCTTCAGTTTTTAGGGCAACTTTAGACCCTAAACTAACATTTTAGTGTCATTGTGAAATGTTCCCATGTCAAGGAGCGTAGCTAGGAGCTTTTAGTCTGAAGGCTTGCGCGGTGGTTTTCTCTACTGATCATGTTACTTATGCTGACAGTTTCACAAACTGTAAAAGCAAATTTTTGCTCTCTTTTATTTTATTTCATACCAATAGAAGCAATATCAGAAATGATTCCCCTTCCGACGATAAAATTCGGAAATTTCGTCAATTTCACAGGAGTCAAATGTGAGGTTGCTGAAAATTTTGTATTTTTGTGCAGAATTTTTTTGCACTAGTTTCACTCCATCGCAAATATTTCAGCGAGCAAAAATTTTTATGTCCTCATATTTACAACACTTAATTGTAACATATCAGACTTCAAAAGTTGAAAATTTCAGCTAATTTCGAGCAAAATTAAGAAAGAGTTATTCATTATTGAAATCGTCCGGATTTAGTTTGGGACATCCCTTAGAGTTTGGTCAGGAGAATTTTTTTGTATCTGAAGAAAATGGCTGCCAGCTGTCATAGCGGTGCCATCTTGGATTTTCGTTTCTACTTTTTCGGTTTTCGAATTTCAGCTCCGAAATGACACTACTTAGAGAGTTGGTTTCTTCTAGAAAGTTATAGAGTTTCATCAGGAGAATTTTTTGGTATCATTAGAAAATGGCTGCCAGCTGTCATAGCACCGCCATCTTGAATTGTCTACACTACTGAATGACACTACTTAGAGAGTTGGTTTCTTCGGGAAAGTTATAGAGTTTGATCAGGAGAATTTTTTGGGATCAAAAAGAATGGATGCCAGCTGTCATAGCGACGCCATCTTGGATTTTCGTTTATTCTTTTTCAGTTTTCGAATTTTAGCTCCGGAATGACACTGCTTAGAGAGATGGTTTCTTTTGGTATGATTAGAAAATGGCTGCCAACTGTCAAAGTGACGCCATCTTCTTCAGGTTTCTTCAGGAAAGTTATATGAATCAGTGAGAAGAATTGGAGACACGAAGTGTTCCGAAAGTAGCCGAAGTCGACACGAAGTGTTCCCAAGGTAGCCGAAGGTGACACAAAGTGTTCCGAAGGCAGGCGAAGGTGACACGAAGTGTTCCGAAGGCAGGCGAAGGTGACACAAAGTATTCCGGAGGTAGCCGAAGGTGATACGAAGTGTTTCGATGGTAGCCTAAGGTGTTGGAGAACAATTTTTTTCGAAAAGAAAATTTTTATGGAGAAAATGTTTTTTTCTAGAAAAATTTTTTTCGGAGATAAATTTTTTTGGAGAAAAATTTGTTTCAGAGAAAAATTTTTTTGGAGAAAAATTTTTTTTGAAAAATTTATTTGGAGAAAATGTTTTTTCGAAGAAAATTTTTTGAAAAACAATTTTTTTTCGGAGAGAATTTTTTTCGAAGACAATTTTTTTTCGGAGAAATTTACTTTCTAAGAAAATTTTCTTTTCTGAGACAATTTTTTTTCGGAGAAAAATTTTTTCGAAAAAAAGAAATTTTTTCAACAACTGAAGCGACTGATATCACAACATAAACCTATTTAAACGTAGAGTGTGACGCAGTGCGTAAGTCCGCTTCCAAAATTAATGATATCGCTTGAGGTGACGCTATCGCTGATAATACGCAGAAGTTTGTTTGAATGGAATCTTGTGTTCAAAGCTTTAATTTCCTGAAAAAATTACAGCGCTTTTTTTAAAACAAAAAAATACGTTGTGTTAAAAAAATTGCGTCACAAATGCCGTACCCAACGACGAAATAATTTTTCTGTACCTTCAGTTTTTGCGCTGCAAAAATTTGACTTTTGTTTGTTATTGCGTAGATTGTTTAAGGTAAATTAAAATTTTTGCGGGTAAAAACTGAAAGTATTGAAAAATTATTCCGCTGGTGGATCCGGCATTTGTGACGCATTTTTTTTTAACACAACGTAATTTTGTTTTATAAAAAGCGCTGTAGTTTTTTCAGGAAATTAAAACGTCGAACACAAGGTTCCATTCAAACAAACTTCTGCGTATTATCAGCGATAGCGTCACCTCAAGCGATATCATTAATTTTGGAAGTAGATTTACGGACTGCGTCACACTCTACCTTTAAAGAGGTTTTTGTTGTGATTATTTTTATCGTCGTTTTATGATGTCGATATCTGTCATTTTACAACAAGTAGTTTCCATACAATGCTTTGATCAATTTTGCTTATCTCTGAACTTAGACTGGGGCATATGTACCTTGCAGGGAAAATATTTTAAGACGATCGGTTGAACAGTCTCGCCAAAATCACGTTCCAATTCAAAATTATATCGCCGTCGCCACCTCTCACCCTCGCTCCAAATATGCTGCGAAGTACTTTGCGCTCGAACGTTAGGAGCAACTGTTCATCACTTTTTTCATCGTCCAAGATTCACATCCGTAGATCAATACTGGACGAATAAGTGTTTTCGTAAATAGGGCACTTCGTTTTCCTTGATATTAACTTTGATCGTAAATGTTTAATTAGACCAAAATAGCATCTGCTTGCCGCCATGATAAGTCTGCGAATTTCAGGTGTGTTGTCACCATCTGACCGTATCAGCGCTCCAAGAGAATGAACTCATCCACTATCTCGAGATTGAACTCTCCAATGCGTATTTCGTCTCCCTGTTGATTAGCTACCACACAAAATTAGCTTCCACCAAAAATTTTTCCCAATTTTGTGAGATCAAATGCTTTCATTTGACACCAAAACGAACAATTTCCGTGCTATACTTGCTGAGATATTTGCGAAAAAGTATCACTGATTCGACCCTCGAAAGTCCATGTTCGACTTCCACTTCTTCGACCATATCTCCGGAACTACTTGCTCAGCAACTTCCAACTTGAATCATAGGACATATCGTCCCTCTCACGACAAAAAGGTCGGCATGCTTTACTTTTACTTTAAAACAGCGTATCTTTGGTTCTGCTCGACGAATGTCAGTCAAATTTTGGGAGTCGTTTTTCAAAAGAATAGATCTGGCACTCATCAGTTGTTCCACTAAGTTCCTTTACAAGACAGCCATCAAACGACTCTTGAACAAGCGTTAGCGTTTTACGTATTGGAAAAATTGCCTGTTACACAGGAAAGGAATCAAATTTGGAAATTCAAACCTAATTATTTGGCTTGGTGCCATCAAATACATGAGTTTAAGTGGAAAGTGTGTGAAATGATGTGGGATGGGAAAAACTTAAGATTTCTGGTCAGGTGTAGGAGGGGGTGGTAGGTAGTCGTAATGATTGGGGACCACCCCACCACCAATAATCAGTAGTCATTTGGCGGCGGTCACCTCTCTGGAGAGAATGGGAAAGGAAAACAAAAATTTTTTTTTTCTTTTTTTTTAACTTTTTTGGTACTAGGAATTGTCGGAAAGTGCTGGGTAGTGCTTAGTAAGGCTGGATAGGGCTGGATGAGTGGTGAAATGGTGTTGGAAGAGTGGAGAAAGAATGGAAATTACCATGAAAATATATTGGGCGCCTTAAAGAGTCTACATTAGGCAAACTGGGCGCTCTAAAGAGTCTACATTAGGCAAATTGGGCGCTTTAAAAAGAAATATATTTTTAACTTTGACATTTGGCGTGTAATCGATGAAATAAAAACTCAAATCAATAAATGATTTTTCGGCATTTTCTTAGCATTTTTTTTGTTGGACGTCCATAAGGTCATGACCCCCCCTTCCCCCGTCCGGTTGCGTCGGATTTTTCATACCCACCCCTCACCCCCCACCCTAGTATAGGATGTCACTTATGAATGGCCCTTTTCGATTCATTTGGGAAGATTCACTCTGTGAATAGCAGAAAAAGATTTAAAAGAGACTCCGAAAAGACAACATCAACAAAGACTTCTCTTATCATATAGCACAGCACAGAGCAGATTGTTCCTGAAGTGTACTGCAACGTGAAGAGGTGGAGGTATCGAAAATTAGTGAATAGAACCTTAACAGTATAATTTATATAATAAATTAACTAAAAATAGAGCGTGATTTGCATCACTTTTAATCGGCCAATAGCAACCGCCTGTCATGTCGGTGGCGTCACCAGCTTATTTTTATAGCTGAATAGGATTAGACACAATTATTCAAGAGCGCAATTTCAGATGGGAAGAGGGGAAGGGTTTTTCGTGGAAGAGCATTGCTTTAACTACTCTTAACCACCTGAAAATGAAATCCACTGCACATTACGGTAAATGTCTAGACATAAAAGATTGAATTCATGATTTCGATTTTCATTAACATTCATAATACCAAATCCAACGTTGGAATTAATTTTCTATGTCTATTGTCAATTAAGAAGCGCGCAAATTTTCGATGGTCAAAAGTGCTCTTTCCTTCAAGCATCCCTTTTAAGATTTAGATGTAAATTACGACATAATAAAATTTTCTTCTCACGTAAATGTACATTTCCTGTAAAATTAATAAAAGCTGATTTAACGAACACATTGTAAGATAAACGACGAGCACATTTCATGCGACAAAAATTCACACTCTGTTCACTCACCATATCCGAAAACTACTTGATAGAAATTGCTCAGTCAAGTCTATTGTTTCAAAAGTAACGAAACAAAATACGAAGATTCCCATCGTCTTAACCGAAAAATGATAAGATCGCTTCCCAACGGTTTTTTTCACGTTCAAGCGAATTTATTTTTATTTCCCAAAACTGATTCACTTCCCTTATGATATTAATTACACCGCATTTTAATTCTTTCGACATTTTATGGACACATTCACATGTCAAATTGATTTGAAAATGTTTTCAACCAAATTCTTTGCTTAATGTAATTATGATCATTGTTGTTTACTTGAAATTACCCTTTATATACGACCAACGACCCCTCTTAAGATGTTCGCCATAAAACGTTACAATAGAAAATAGGTCTATTAATTGAACGATATACGCATAAATTGTCAAATTTTGACCGATGGGATTTTTTTAATGATTGATCATTTTTGCATGCGTGTTAAGTGAATTTGGTCTTAATTGCCAACTGGATTTTTGAGTTGATTCGGAAAATGCGGAACTAATTTCATACTTGCTGCTTCATGTTATGTTCGAGATTCCGTTTAAAATTCTAATTTTAAATATTCCATTGCATTGCATGGCTTGTATTTTAAACGAAATACGATTTGAGGGCAGATGTGTACTTCAACCACATTTAAATATAATGAAGGGGAGGTTGAGAGTGACATAGAGTGATTCCGTTCAGATTTTAACTAATTCATTGCACGTAATTAAATTTCCTTTAAAAGGATGACTTGCCGTAACCAGTGGAGTTTGTGAACGTTTTTAGTTTGATGTAATCGAATTGCTGTCTAATTTTTGCGCTTGATGTACTTCCTTTTTGTTTCTTCCTTATTTTAAAATATAAGAGAAATGATAACCAGGTGGTGTTCTCAAGTATATTTTTTCATTTATGAAAGTGTACTATGGCTTTATTATTTATCGATGGTAAATACAACTGAAACTGGCGATGGGATGAATATGGACACTTTGATAAAAATATTTGCTGTCCCGAGTAGGGTGTCCCGATTGATGAAGGAAAAGACGTTTAAAAAATCCACGGTGTGGCATCGAAAGTACATGACTAGGTGACAAATATTCACTATAGCAGTATTTTGTAAAATGCTTTCTAGGACTCCCCGGCTCAATTTTTTACTACATCAAAACCTTGGTTTTTACACGTTTTCAGTGGCTGAAACTTAAGTGAAATGACTAAAATCTGACTCTAATTTATAGTTCAGATAAAAATAGTCCGACTAGACCTAGATAGCTCACGGACTTGTCGATTTCCATCGTTATTTATGGTAGTTCTAGTGAAAAGACGCCAATTTTCTCACTTTTTCTTCGACAAACATTTAGAAATCCCTCTAAATACAATACAATTGACTCAAAACAATAGTATTTCATGACCTAGCTCTCATTCAATACCTATGGACACCAACCTTCGCAATTTGCGTTGAATTTCCTATGTAAAATTACAAAAATGTCCATTTTCGACCATTTTTGATATTGTGATCCCTCAAGTACCCTTTTACAATCATTTTTTTGCATGGAATCGACCCTCCGGGCAAAATTACGTGAAATGGAGTGTTTTTTTATTTAGTTATTATCTTGATACTTTGTCTAAAAAATGAACTCGGCGTAGAATCAACTAAGCGTTTATAATATTTTTAGTTTTTATTTAAGTTAAATTAATGGTAGAAATGATTTCATAAATTGTTCGGAATACGAGAGGTGTCGTATCATCAGGCCAAAAGAGGAAAGTCAACCGAGAATTCAAGAGCAACTTTCGAAACAGTGTTCTAACATCAACGTTTGCGGCCCCTTTCACTGCGGAAGAAATAAGTAAGGACATTGCGGAAATCAAGTCTGGGAAAGCCCCGGGAGCGGATAGCATATTTCCCGATTTCCTGAAACATCTCGGCACAAACGCCATCAGGTGGCTGAGTAAGTTTTTCACTCACATTTACACAAGCGGTCAGTTACCACGAGCATGGAAAAGTTAAGGAAAAGTTATAGCATTCTCGAAGCCGAACAAACCGCAAACCGATCCGGCTAGCTATCGTCCGATTTCTCTCTTGAGCTGTGGCCTAAAGCTCTTCGAAAGAACAATTTTGGGCCGAATCGGAGAAACCATCAAAATCACGATAACGAAGGATCAGGCAGGTTTCCAAGAAAATCGAAGTTGCTGCGATCAAGTCCTTGCTCTGACCAGCCACATCGAGCTTGGCTTCGAAAAAGGACTCAAGACAGGCGTGATATTTTTGGATCTGACAGCAGCGTACGACACCGTTTGGAAGAGAGGACTCTTAATGAAATTAAGCCGTGTGATCAAATGCAAAAAAACCCTAATTTTGATCACAAATATGCTCAGTGATAGGTGCCTAAGAGTGGAACTCAATGGTAAAACCAGCCGTAAACGCATATTGAACGATGGTCTTCCCCAAGGATCCGTTTTGTCGTGCATATTGTACTGCCTCTACACCAACGATCTGCCGAACACCCAATCACGAAGATTCATCTATGCGGATGATATCGCCGTTGCTGCTCAAGCCAAACGATTCGAGGACATCGAAAAAATTCTCAGAGCCGATCTGCAGAAAATGTCGTTTTACTTCGCTAAGTGGAGGCTGAAATCCAATGCAGCTAAAACAGTACCAATCACGTTCCATTTGAACAATAGCCAAGCGAACCTAAGTTGAAACTGAAACTGAATGGCAAAAAAATAAGGCACGACAAATTTCCGAAATATTTGGGTGTAATTCTGGATCGCAGTTTAACGTATCGGCCACATTTGGAAAATACCCAAAAGAAAATGAAATCAAAAATAAACATCGTGCAAAGATTAACCGGAATAACTTGGGGATGTTCAGCGAAAACTCTAAGCATCACCACCCAATCGTTAATACTGTCAACAGCTGATTATTGCTCACCCGTGTGGATGGGAAGTTGCCACACAAAACGCATCGATACACAGATTAACGTCGCATTGAGATTGATTTGCGGTGCCGTCCAGTCAACCGAAGTAGAGTGGCTAAACGTACTTAGCAATATTGCGCCAGCGTTCACACTACGGGAAGAGTCGGTCCGACAGCGAAAATGAACGGTTTTGAATTGTCCCGGCGCATTTGGCTTCGATTAAATCGAATTCGTACGGGACAAGGATGTTGCGCGTTCCTACTACACAGATGGAACATCATCGAGCACTCTGCCAATGTGGGGAAGAGCAAACGATGAAACATTTGGTAGAAGAATATAGCATACACCGGTTCCACGGGAGCGTGCAAGAAATACACGATGTTTCAGCTGATGCACTGGTGTGGCTGGCCAATCTAAGTGTGGACATTTAATCTAATTTAATTTGTAGAAATGCGTGAGATTTTAAGAAATTTGTTATCCTAGTCATTTTGAAACAAAATAAAAATAAAATGTATGAATAAAATTGAATTAAAATTGAAAAGTTATTTGTTGGTTTGATGTTGGTTGTTGCTCATTTTTGTGATTGGAATTTTAAAATAGTACAGCTAGGCACAATAAAAATTACCCGGTGACATTTATGACAATAGAAAAACAATTGCTATAAATATTGAGTTTAGTGAAAAATTCTACTTCTGCGATAATTATTTTCACGATAAATAACTGCGTCAGCCAATGAGAGACAAGCATCTTTCGTTAAATTTTTTTTATGGAATCGTTCAATTTATTCATCGAAGAATTCTTACCTCTTATTGGCTGACGCAATTATTTATCGCAGAAATATAATTTTTCAGTAAACTCACAATATCAGTGGGTAATTTTGATTGTGCATCTCTGTATTAGGTGTATGTGGGCATCAGATTTTAATATTCAAAAAAAAATTTCAAAAGTTTTTATCGTAAAGAAATAAATCCAAAATAATAGAGCGTGTTTTGTATCACTTTTCATCAGACAATACTAGCCGCCTGTCGGTGGCGTCATCCTCATGTTTTCAAAGCTGAATACGGACCAATATAAAACAAAAAGTTCCATTTTTTTCGTTGCTGAATAGGATTCGACACACAGCTGAATCCTCATTCTATTTCATTCAAAACCAAACATCACAACATGTCACTTATACGTCGCCATTCAGCAACTTTCAAATGAACCAGCAGCTATCAAAGGGGTGACCGGGGTAACTGTATAGATTGTGTCATTATTAGACCCAGACGAGGAACGAAGTTCTTCGAAAAAGGGTCTTATGCGTTTACCACGACGGACATTTGTATCCACACGAATTTCAACTTGAGAGCAAGGGGGAGCATCGATCATGGTCCTTAGATGAAGAATCAGAAATAAAAAAAATGCCCGTCCGTCCATACCGCGATAACTTGAGTAAAACTTGACCGATTTTCAAAATATTTTTTTTCCTGAAAGTTCATTGAAAAATCTTTTGTGGTATTGAATCTGGGCACTGTCGGCCCAAAGGTCGCCGAGCTAGGGTCGTTTAAGTGATTTTTGGTCTCTTGTACGTAACTCGAGTAAATCTTTTTCGATTTTTATAATTTTTTTTGTTTAAAAGATCTGGGCATGGCTGACAGTTTATAAAAAAACTTTTTTAATTTTAAGCTTTTGGACTAAGCCAGGGCCCTAAAACTGAGTCTCTAGTAGAGCCCTACGTGTTTTTCTACATAAATCGAGGAAATCTTATCCATTTTTAATTTTTTTTTTGAGAGATAATCTAATAACACCTTGTTACAAGTTGAATTTGGGCAAAATCGATCGAAACTTTTCGAAGCGATGGTCGAGAAAGTGGTCAAAAACGTAGTTTTTTGAAGGTTGGAACTTTTTCACTTATATCTCTACGAAATTAGAACGGAAATCGCTCTTCAAGGTTTTGAATGATGAAGACATCAGAAGCTCACGAAAATTAGATTGGTGAAAATATATGAGTGGTTCGGGCTGTACTGTCCTTAGTATAACCTTATAACCTCCGCCATCTGTGACATAATTAAGGATGAACGGTTGGAAATGCCTAGCGATCAGATCAAAGCGGAGTGTTTTCTTGATGATGAGTTTGAGTGGGTTATTCCTAGAGCAGATGAATGGTTCAGCGAACGAGGCTTTTTCCCTCCATCCCAAGGTATTGTGTGCTTTACGGATGGCTCTAAAGGAGAGAGATTTTCAGGAGCCGGTTATTTCTGTGATTCTTTGAACCTAGAGGGAAGCTTCTCCACCGTTTCGCTTCAGTGCAACAGACGGAGTTGTTTGCTATATCGAAGCTTTGCACAAATAAGGTTTCCGGCAAAAATATCTACATTTGTACAGACAGTAAATCCGCTATTCAGGCGCCTTGTTCTCCTTGGGTTAGATCCAGAACTGTTTTGCAAAGAAAGTCTCAACGAGCTGGGTAAAACCAACTCCGTCACAGTTGAATGGGCCCCGGCTATATGGGCATCTCAGATAACGAAAGAGCGGACTCCCTTGCTCGTGAGGGAGCTACTTACGACTTCGTTGGTCCAGAGCCTTTGTTTGGTATTTCAGTGTCAACGAGAAAGGCCATAGTGAAAGACTGACTTCAGAAGCAACATCTCAGCAGATGGAAGGACTATGACGGAGGGAGACACACCAAACTGTTCTGTGGAACACCAACAACAGAAGTGAGCAAGACACTGATCGAGCTTAATAGGTCAGATATAAAAACAGTCGTCGAAGCCATCACTAACCACTGTAGGCTTAACAAACATCTTTATGACATCGGTTGCTTAGTTAGCCCGGCGTGCTCATGCGGACGAGGAGAAGAAACTGGTTTTCATGTTATTAGTCTCTGTCCCAGATATAGACTCCTTAGGAAAAATATATTGGGTAAACCAGAACTAGATAACTCCGATCTGTTTCTCAACTCTGTGGTTATAAACAATCTGGCTGACTTTCTCAAGAAAACCAGAAGGTTTCCATGAGTTGTGGTTCCTCGCAACGGAATGCAAATGTCTACCCATTTCAACGCTCTGCTTCATCACTACGGCACTGCTTTGTTTTCTTTTATTTTGTTCTATTTTATTTTATTTTGAAATTGTGTCTTGCTTTGTTTTGTATAATTTCAAACTTTAACCCTAACTGTGACAGTGAGCTTCCAGCTCGAACACTTTTGTTTCTATTGTCTTCTCAAATAAAGGAAGAATCGGCGGGGGTGGCACAAAGGATCTCCGATCCAGGTGCCAACACCCCAAAAATTCTAATCTAATCTAATCTAAATCACGATATTTGGTGGTTTTCGTGAATATATTAGGAAGCTTTGGAAGCCCGACCCGAACCGAATCCGATTCGAAATTAAAACACGAAGCCCGACTGCCCGGAAAGCGCTGGGAGCCCGACCCGACCCGAACCCGATCAGAAATTGAAACCCGACCGACCGAAAGTGTTTCGGGTCGAGTTCCGTTACCCGAAAAAATTCGGATCGAGTTCGATTGAGTCAAACTCAAGCATGAAAGTAGAAAATACAGTGAAAAACCGAAAGAAACAGTTTCTGAAGGTTTTTTCATGATTTGCGCAGGAAGTGTGTACTGGCTAAAGTCATTCAACTAGATTCTCACTTGTTGTTGTTGTTTATTTACCGTGAAACTAATAATTGATTACAGTGGGGGATGCGCAAATAAGTCATTACATGAGGGATTAATTTTGTGAAATGAGCCAAACTCAAGAGAGTTTTTTAATAATCAAAAAGCTTTGAAAACTGTTTTTGACGAGTGTAGAGTTTGTATCCCGAGCCGAAGGCGAGGTATACAACTACAAGAGTCAAAAAACAGTTTTTAAAGCGAGTTGCTTAAAAATACACGCATGAGTTTGCGAGTGTCACGAAACTATCTACAATGGATGACTTATTAAGCATTCCCCACTGTATGCTGTTTGACTCGGTGTCCCAACCGAAAACGCGTCCTTACATGCAGATATACATGTAATGAGAAGTTTCCGGTGGGGGCTAAATGTAATGAATGACATGTAATGAATAATTTCCGTGGGGTGCACATATACATGTAATGACAAGTTTTCGGTGGGACAACGAGTAAAGATATTTTCCGATACTTATTGCCGCATTAGCCCGAAAAGCAAAACAAAACACTCAACTAGATTCAACTTGTAAATGATCACAAAAGAACATTTCATCTTACCTCCCACACTTCGTTGCGTGTTATCACAAAGTGATCACTGTGTAAATTTTAATTACACCTTTTACACAAAATAAGTCGTACGGTTCACAAACGTGTGAAGTTCCTTTATCTAAAATCATTACCAAAATATACTTACAATAATGATATTGATAACTGATAAATTGCAATACATCATTGTTTCATAGTCGATGTGATTTTGATAGGATGCATCATTTTCAAAATTTCTTTTTATAGCAACATTATCGAGCCCGAATCGCCAAACCTGTGAAAAGAAGTTCAGGTACGGGCCGGGCCGGGTTCGAGCGGTTTTTTTTCCCAAATTTTGGGCAACACGCTCACATCTAGTGCAAGCTGTGGAGATTTTTTTGTACACTTTTTTAAGTGCTCTAAGTCTTTTATGAATTCTGGGTTTATTTTAGGGGTTTGCAAAGGTTTTTAACGCCGTTGCTTCTTACGGGTTTTTCAATATTGCCCTTTCCGCAATTTCCAGTTCAATTCAATGTGAACGTATTTGCATATACTTAAGAGTTAAGCCAATATTTACTTAGATGCGTACGGGTCCCTTGCATATGTTTTTATGTTTGTCCGTATTTAGCTAAGAAAGCATGGATGACGCCACTTGAGAAAAGGGAGTAGTTCTATGTTGAGACGTTAATTCAGCTCTGAAAAAACATATATGTCACCACTTGAGGTTTGGTGACAAGACACGTTCTAATATAAACTTTACTCACACAAGGAGCGCGAGTCTACAAAGTCCGATGCAAAGCCCAATGTATGTTTTCCGCTCATATCATCGGTTGTAAAGCCATTAGTAAAGTTATGAAAATCATATGTTAATCTGTGCCCAGATTTAAAAAAATAACGGTGTTACACACCACAGTTTGTGCGAAACTTTCCCATAACTAGAATTTGCACATTTTATAAACTCAGTGCGCAAACTTTCCCGTATACTCCGACAATAATATTCAAATCGTTCAAATTTTTTCCGATGCTGGTGAATGAAATATTCCTGACATTCGTACTGGCACATCCATTAATTGCATTTTTTATTGCAAATTCATTGTAAGCGTAGCGCGTCAGTATTCGAAAATGCAGAAATCAATGAAACAGCCCATATCAAGGGGTGATTCGAATTGTATAAATGTTCATTGTTAACATTGCAAACGCAATAAAATTACGAATTTTATGAGTTTCGATTATTTTCATTCGTAGGATACCCGTATGAGCGTTTATTCATTCCGATTTTGATGCGAAAGCGACAATTGTAAACGTTTTTCGAGAGCTATCCATTCAAACAGACCTTTCAACAGTTTCAACAATAGGACGAGGTCATAAAATTTACGTTCACCTCTTTTTTTAAATCACTGCATATGAACATATTATGGGGTATGCACATTGCACATTGCAACCGTAGTAAAGTTTGTATTTGAATGACGCGAAAATAGTGGCAACGTTCAAACTAACTTTTTTTTTTGGACGAAACATGCGTAAGGGTTGACAAATAAATGAAATGAAAAAAGCACAAAAAGGGGTTCACTTGATTTGTGACACAACATTAAAATTGAAATTGAAAGAATTCAAATTTTTGGGTATCAGATGTCACGTTTGAGTTCTCGAAGATAATTTATAGAATTTTTTTACAACCCCAAAGATAGTGAAGACGGTTCTCTATTTAATAAATCAGATTTTTTTCGACTATTATTTTGTTTCTATTGCGGCCTTTGTAACGGACCGGTTTAATTAATTTTGTTTATATGTGTAGCCTACCAATTGGATGATATTACAAAAGCTTGGAATGAAAATGTGTGCCAAGCACAGCACATTAATAAATATATTACTTCTGCTATGGTTTGTAAACTACAATAGTTGAGGTTACACAATGTAATTTTTTTACTTTATGAGTGTACAGTAGAGATTGATGAAAAAACTCTGCTGTCATCATAACGAATTTAATGAATATTCCGAAATTCTTTAATTTCTTCCTGAGAGATCTGTCGCTCGGGCCTTCCTAATAATTCTTAGTTTTTCCTAGGAGTGTAGGACGGAATGTGGTTGTAATTGATAATAGCTTCCGAACTAGCAAAAATAGCAGTCGTCTGCTGTCGCAATAACTCAAGTAGAAGACAATACATTCGCTCTAAAGTTCGACCGTAATATAATTGCGTCATTAAGAAATATATGGCGCAATTACACTACGGTCCAACTTTAGAGCGAATGCACCAATAATAAAATTTTCCTGAAAAGTATACTGCGATTTTAAGGAAAAAAACCTACAGAAAGTCAGCAAAGATATTCGACGAAATTCGCCGAAAAAAATCAAAAAGAAAAGATTCCCGGCGATTGTTTTGTTTAATTTTGTCGCTAAGTCGACTTTTTTTGGTGAAATTCCTTATGACGGCGGTAAACTCGTCAATGATTTCAAAAACAAAAGGACCATTATTTTTATTTTTCGAAAAAATAAATTTGAGTATCAAAAAATTTTGAATTGAGTCGTTCCCCGCCGATTTTTCCACCGAATTCCGCATAACCCATTCAGTATTGAGTTTTTCCAAAAAGGAAAAATACCCAGATAACAACTGACCCCACGAAATGTACATAACGTGCCATCAGAAAATGTGCTGATCCCATTTAATGTGCTCCAGTTCCAGGACATTTAATGTGTATTAAAAAGCGTCCTTACCGTAACATCTTTTCTTTGGAACGTGAAGTACATTTAATGTACATTAAATGTTAATTACATATACATCTAATGTACACTTAAAACACTTCGAATACACAACTAGTGTACCTGTAATGTACTTTTTAGTGTGAATTACTAGCACATTTCACGTACATATAATGTTATGTAAGAAAAGAATGAAAAATTTAATTTAGTTTTCCGACTTTTCTATTCCGGTTTTTCTTATTCTGATGATCGCTACGTCCTCCATCTACATTTTTTTAATGCCAAGCCCTCATTTCTTTTATTAGAAAAATTTCTGCCATTTGCGGGGCTTGAACCCAAGACATTCGGGATTATGAGTCGACTGCTTTACCAATTATGCCACCGGATACTTATGTGTTGGTGTGTTAAATTTGTATAAAGTGTTAAATAATAGAAAGTACATTTGTACTGAGAGTGCCAAGCGGTGCAAATTGATGACTTCTTGTCGGAATATTTGTTTAACAACCGAGATGTTCCCCAAGGATCAGTCCTTGGCCCTCTACTGTTTTCGTTATTCATAAATGACCTTCCACATGTGCTTGAACACTGTGAATGTCATTTATTTGCCGATGATGTACAGCTCTACCTACATCATGACTGATTTAGCTACAAAGGAGGGGTCGATTTGATCAATGCGGACTTACATAGGATACAACAGTGGGTGATAAAAAATGAATTGACTTTAAATGCAGGTAAATCAAAGGCAATCGTTATATCTGAGTCAGACGGATCAGGTTAGTCAAATTTTATAGCGGATATACGGTGAGTTGCGAGGCCTATGGAAGTGCGCTCCCTTTTTGCCGATTGAAAGTAGAATCATGCTGTTTAAAACACTTCTGCTCCCACATTTTATATACTGTGATACGGTTATGTGTGACATGGATGCCAGCTCTAAACAATCTTTGCAAGTAGCCATGAATGCATGTATTCGATTTGTGTTTAAGCTTAAACGTCGAGATCATACATCGACGCAGGAATCGCAGGTTTTGGGGTGTTCATTTCAGAACTTCGGGTAATATAAATGGTGTATGATATTGCGAATTATCTTGCTTAGTGGGCAACCGGTCTATTTATATGATATTTTGAAAGTGACACATAGTGTTCGTAACCCGTCGCTGAAATATCCATGCGGAGTGAGATCTGTTACTTCGTTCAAGCCATATCTGTGTGGAATTTGCTTCCGTTAAATTTAAGAAAAAAAAGTGTCATCTATCTCGTTTCCGGTCGAGTGTTTGCTATATTTCTCGAATTCTTAGGCTTTTTTGGGTTTTGATTATTTATTTATCCTTTCAGGATTTTGTGTTTTTTTTTTTCTTTCTCTTTCTCTCTCTCCCCAGGTTTGTATTAAGTAAAGTTGTATTAAGGTATTACTTATTATTAGTTTTAAAGGTCATAATATAAAATTTTTGTAAATTTTTCTACGGCATCACAGGAGTGATAAGGCGATAGCCTTCTGTGAGCTATTAAATAATAGTATTTTATTAACATTTGAGGGGAGCATCGAGGCTTGCCGAAATTTCCCCTCAAATGTCAATACGATGCTTTATTGCATAAGCGAAAACGAGAAAACAAACATAGAGGAATGAAGAATGTCATTGTCACCGATTAATAATTTCTACTTATAATCACTAGGGTAATAATTTTTAAGGGGAAACAGTGCGCGTATGCAATCAACATACATACATACATATCAGCTGGTAGAGAAATGAAAAAAAAAAAGAAATACGATGCGATGCACATATTTAGAAATCTTTAAGTGTAGTTTTGAAAAACAACAACTTTTATGCCAATCAGCGCTACTGGGTAGAAAAGAAACGATTATGGCGAAGCACAGACTTCAATTCAATTCGATACCCTTAAATCTAACACAAGTTTAACAGAAGCATTTTTCGATTATTTTCTACACAATGCAATCGAAGAATCGAAATATTTTAAGGTAAATTTTTTAGGTGACGGAATAGATTTTTTTGGTATGCTGATGTCTGATTGGTCTGTGATGACAGTATAATAAGAATTGTGGCACGGAAGCCCCTACCCCAAGCCCCACCCCACAACCTCAAACATTTTTTTTGTTCTCTATATTTTCGCAGTAAACGTAATTTTTTGAAGAGAGGTCCCCTGATGACAGAGTACAATAGGAATTGAAAAGTACTTCGTCATCACCTTCATCGGAATTATAGACTGTAAAACAGATAAAACAAACAAACTGCTACAGATTTGATAGAACACGTTTCAGTGGAAGTGCATCATGATAGAGGAGGACAATTATAGAAGTTGTCTGACCTCTTAAATCGCACTGAATCTTTTTATCTCAATTATTACTAATACGCCACACATGTCACCAACGTTACTCTTACAATTCATTTGATGAGATAATTTCCAATCGGACGTTACATTACGTATAGTTGATGAACTTATATTTTACTTTTCAAAGGCAAAAGGTTATTCTGTCAATTCATTTTCACTACATTTCTATGCCTCTCATATGGAATGTGCATCCCTAAAAATGTAACCAGAATAAAGTTTAAATTGAAGTAATCTCGCCGGTATATAGTCATAGTGTGCAAGAGAACAAAAATGAATAAAGTTCTGCTTTTCCTTGTTATCGTCATAGCAATACCAAACCGAATGGAAGTGTAGACGTGAATTCGGTACATTTTCTGTTGTTCCTACGCATACGCTATGAAAAGTTATAAATATGAATACATTTTCTGGTCATCTCCAGTTACCTATTAGTGTTTGAACATTACACTTAGAAAGCTAACTACCATTTGAAGACAATTTGTGACAAAAATGATTACTAACACAAATATCGCAATATTTTTGGCTCTCATCGCATTAACCCAATCACAACGGATTAGTTTCTACAGAGATCCAGACCACAGAGGAAGTGTCGAAGTTATAGACATGACACCAGGCAAATGTTATACACTACGCGATATGAATGACGTTGTAAGTTCAATCAACACCCACGGATATTGTGTAAAGATTTATGTGGAACGAAATTGCAAAGGGCGAAGTGTTTTATTCAGTCCAAGATCCCCATGTCACACAAATTTAAGTGATTCTACATGTGAGTTTAACGACCAAGCGTCATCAGCTAGATTGTGTTAAATTGTGTAACTGAAAATGTAAACTGAGTTTATTAAAATACATCTTTTTTACAATAAAAGTCTCCTGATTTTATCAAATAATAGTTTTTCTTTTCGTTTGCATCAGTACGTACATAGTTTCTTTGATTTTATAGTTGTGAGTGGTGGCAATTTGCTTTGAAGAATAATAAACTGAACTGAAGAACGACCTGCATGGGAAAGAGGGTTGAGAGCTCTTCATGTCTCAATTAAAAGTTATTTTCATGTCAAGAAGTGAAAATAGAGAATTGCTTAACCAAAGTGCAGTGAGAGATTGATATGCAATTTACTCAAGAATGTGATTCTCGTATTTGAGTTTCCGTTTTCATCAAATTATAAATTAATCTTTTTTTATTTACCTTGTGAAATAACTGTAAGGAATGAGATAGGAATATTTAATTTGAATTGCAAGGTAGTAAAAATAATCGCAAATCCTGTGGAATGAAAAGTTATTTTCGCTCTGTAGGGATGCAGAAAATACTCTCTTACCTTAGGATGAAAATAAAGTTAATTTTTCTCCTAACAACTTTTTTCTAAACACGAATTAGTTGCTTTCTAACTAAGTAGTAATGTAGACAATTCGTAACAAATAGTGAAAGGCATCAAACAAAGCAGAACAACTGCAAACGATGGTGAGGTTTCCAGCCTGAGCTCAGTAAGTTCTAACCATCCCTCACTCTCCTAGAGGAGCGCATATTCAACTAAGACCGTCCAGAAAAATAGTTGCATAGGGAAAAGGAAAAGAAAGAGAAATAAGCCAATTTTCTCAGCTTGGCTTCTCTTGCTCTACTGACCTTGTTCCTTAGCTCTTACCGCAATTATTGTCTTTTGTTCCTATTGTTAATTGCCGGATTTGATCCGACTAAATAGCGATATGCCTTAAATGCACTCTTTCATGTTGAATTGGATGCGCTCCTATTTGTGCGAGCGTCAGCAGTATGTCCGACTGCTGGGATGGAAATCGAAACCTTTTCTGGTGACTTGCGGAATACCTCAAGGAAGTCATTTGGGCCCGCTATTGTTCTTAATTTTCATCAATGACACCATGGATTCTGTCAAATTTTCAAAGTGCTCGTTGTTCGCCGATGATCTTAAGGTGTATCGCGAAGTTAAGACGTTGAATGATTGCATCGCTCTGCAAAGTGATGTTCTTACCTTCAATCGATGGTTCGAAGGTAACGGGCTCGAACTTAACATCGATAAGTGCATCTCGATGTCATTCTACAGAAAGCGAAGGCCACTGCGATTCAGATACGGTGTAGCTCGATGTATCTTTAAGAGAGTGACGGAAGTGCGTGACCTGGGGGTTACACTCACTGAAGACTTGTCCTTCAAAAATCATATCGATGCCATTGTCGCCAAAGCTTATTCATAGCTCGGCTTTATGAAACGAATTTGCCGAGATTTCCGCAATGTTGCCGCGCTTAAGAGCGTTTACTTCGCGCATGTGAGGTCGCGTCTAGAGTACGCTTCGGTCGTTTGGTCACCATACTATCAGAACTGTAGCGACAAAATTGGATCAATACAAAGGAAATTTATGATATATGCTCTGAGAAGGACGGTCAAGAGAGGTGATGACTTTAGGCTTCCATCCTACGAGAGTAGATGCTCATCGATCAGAGTCGAAACATTGTCACGTAGACGTTTGTATTTGGCTGCGATGTTCGTCTTTGACGTTCTCAGCGGCCGTGTTGATTAGCCTAACTTACGGTCAACATTGATAGTCAATCACCCGGCCAGAGCTCTACGCAACAACGACTACCTACTTATCGAGAGTGTTTAATATGTTCGCCCACCTTTATACTCCAACCATCGCTCGACCCGCGTTCCGCTCGGCAATAAAGTCGATACAGTTGACGCGAGCGACACTTAGGAGTCACGGATTTATTCTGTATGCTACTTGAAGACCTTGTTCACGTTTTTGTAGATTTTACCGTATTTTATTGTTTGATATTAAAGACTTTTTTTACCCTTTCATGTCCCATTGGCTCATATTCATATGCATTCGTTGACAATAACATATGTTGCGAACATACGCTACTGGACTGCAAAATCAATACAGTAAAGTGCATCACTGTGGAAGCGAATTTTACGAATTGACAAAACAAAAGGTGATTGGAAGCTTCGACGGGTCGACTGGGCCGACGATGACGTACGACAATTATTGTAGATATTGTTAAATGACGAACCAGCCAGTAGGTTCCGTTGGCTTACATAAATAAATAAATATTACACAATAAAATAAACGAGAGAAATTGACCAGAATCACTCCAAGACAAGTACTTACGGGACTAAACACATTACAATACATTAAAAACTTAAAGACACCGTACTATATCTAGGAGATCGTAATTACATAACGTTTTTTCAGTATTGCCATAAATTTTAAGTAGGTGATATCTCGAAATAGGAGTATTCCCTCTAAATGGGGGATGGGCCTTTATCGGCTATGCGTCTATTTCGAGATAGGGGCTGTTCACAAATGACGCCACGGTTTTTTCTTGATTTTTGACTCCTTCTGTCACAGGCGTCACAGGGCCTATTTTACAGAAACTATTTTCTTGACTTTCTTCAATTTTTTGCAAATTTCTGCACTTTCTGCAATTTGTAGAAAGTGAAAAAAGTTGAAGAAAGTTTGTTCTATTTTAACAGTTTAATGTTTTAACCTACTTTTTCAGGACTTTAGAGTTCTAGAGCTAATAAAGTAGTAGAAAACCCCCAAAGTTCGGAAATTGGCAAAACGTTGCAGAAAATTGAAGAAAGTACTTTCTATAAAATAGGCCCTGCCCTGTCACGCATTTTGGGCTAAATATGATCCAAATTTCTATAGACCGTCTCGTTTTGCTAGACCCCCTCACCCCTAGAGGGTGACGTCATTGGTGAACAGCCCTATATCAATGATTTAAAGTTTTTGGCAACGAATGTCCACCTGAATTAGGAAAGCTAAAATCAGGAATCAAGAAATCAGGAACCAAAAATCGGGAAATGAAAATAAGGAAAAACAAAAATCAGGAAAAACCAAATTTAGGAAAAACCAAAATTAGGAAAACCGAAAATCAGGAAGGAAATAAATCTAGAAAAAAAAATCAAAGTTTTCAATCCCTAAGGAGGTCGTAATCCTATTTTTGGTATGTAGGGGGCTCTGTCCCTTAAACCCCCGCGCCTGCGGCGAGCTAATAACACCCTGCAGGCTGCCTCCCGTGCATGGAGCTCTGCCACAAACCCCGCTAGGGGCTCTGCCCCTTAGACCCCACAAGGGGGGATATTCCTCCCTTGACCCCCCCTACGCGGGGTCTGCCGCCCCTCGACCCCGCTTTTTTATTTTCCAGGATTAATCACGGCCTGCGACGCATTCTCTCAAAAATTATTTTCTTCCTTTGCGTGATTCCTAATTATGGTTTTTCCTAATTTAATTCATTCCTAATTTTAGTTTTTCCTGATTTTTCTTTTATCTTATTTTTGGCAAATAATTTTTTTTCCTAATTTTCGGTTTCCTAATTTTTTTCCTAATTTTTTTTTCCCAATTAGTGTGGAATACATTTGGCAACACTGTAACAGCGTTACGTAATTTGTGGATGATTCCTTGGACTACTTTTCTTCCAAATATTTGCTTATATTCGTTAAGAAATTTCTTTTCTCCCGATTTGCTTATGAATAAACTTTTGTCGGGAGATATCTTAGGAAATATTTACTTTTCGTGGAAATGAAAAGTCTTATTAGGGGACACACGTTATTTTAAGCGATTTTTAGGTAGATTTACTCACCATAATCGTCTTTATATTCGCTGGCTGGACGTCATCACATCACAGTCTGCATCGAATTAACAATTCATTTAAAGATCATTTGTTTCTATTCATCTTAATCGATAATTGTATATTGTTGACGGAATGCAACATGAGAGCTCTGTAATTTATTTAAATGCGAAATGCACTCGGCTCGCGTCACTCTCAATTAATCATATCTCTTTAAACTGTACGTGTTTTTGTTGTAAAATATGTGTCGGTCGATGACTAGCACAAATAAATAAGAAACAATTTGACTTCGTTGACATGATACAAATGTTGAAGATGTGATGTACGACATTAATGCTAAATTACCAAAGATAGAAATAAATCATTTTTAAAATGAAATTTTTAAATTGGAAAATTATTCAATTCGTATCGCTAACAATGTATTGCATTATAAGAGCCATATTATCGAACATATACGGGTTAAAAAAAAACAACAAATTTCTCGAGTGTATGCCATATATCATTGTGAACACGAAAAGATAAATCGCAACCAATAAATCATGCAAAAATATCAAGAAAACACTTTAAGTACCAAATGATGAAATGTAGAACATGTTAAAGGGAAATTGCAACTCTATTCAACCTGAGAGAAAGAGTATTGAACCCATTCAAGCTTGTAATGTAATCTCCTCATAATGAATAGAAGAAGAAAAACTGAAATGCACAACACTTGAGAAAATAATAATACAACAACACAATAGGGTTCCATTAGGATTATTACCGATTCAAGAGTTTTTAACACAGATATTCGAATGGTAGCATAAGTGAAAACGGTTCAAGAAAACCAATGCAAAAGTAAAAAGTCAAAACATGCATAAATAACAGAGACCTTTTGGAAATTTTATCCGGGGTTTGATATGCAAATGAAAATATATTTCGATAATTTATGGTACTGTTTTCTTCGTTTCTAAGGATTGAGTTAATTTTATTGTGAAGTAGTCAGCAACCCCTTTTTTTGTATAGGAAGATAAATTGATATTTTGTCTTTAATTTATCGTTTTACTGTGACATTCTTTGTTTTGTAAATACAAGTTTATTAGAATTGTTAGCGCAATCCCATTTGCATATTGTGTTACATTTACCTTAACTTTGACTTTCTCTTTCACTGATTTATAGTTTGTTTCTCTGGGGTAGTTGACAAAGAGGAAAAAAATAGTGTCGACACAATCGAAATGCATTTTTTTAGACGTTAGTGATGAAACATTAGAGTGTAAACAATTTTTTACCCATATTCCTACAAAAAAAGGTCCTAAAAAAGCTGTTTGTTTATTCTTTTTCACATTACGAAAACATAAATAGAATTCAATTGCATTTGATGCGCTTTTTTATGTTCTAACAAACTTTTACATGTGGATTTTCTTCTAAAATATCTTGAGGCAAGATGATATGTCTTTAAACATTTTTTTTGTTTATTAGAAACCGTTTTTTCAGTTCTAGGATGTTTCGTCCGCCATAGCTCTGAAGGGAATGTGAAAAATCCCTCACTGGATCTTCGTCCATGAGGCGATATTATTGCATCAGTAGACGATATTATTGTCTCATAGACAATAATATCGTCTGGTAGACGATATTATTGTCCAATGGTCCAATGGACAATAATATCGTCTCGAGGACAATAAAATTTTCAAATGGATTCACTTTATAGATCCTATGAACTTCATCCTTTTACGAAATATCTCAAAACTTTGTTAGCCACCTACTTAGGAACTTCATCCTTTTACGAAATGTCACAATTGGTTAGTTAATTGGACAATATTATCGTCCACTAGATCAAACAAAATCGATCTCAAGAATTATGTATAAAACCTAGGCGCTGTGTAGATGTTTGTTCATTCCATTCTCTGCTCTTGCCAACAACAGATGTTTGTTTGTACCATTCTCTGTTATTGCTGATATACCGACCAAGCAATACAAAATATTCAGTAAAAATAAGTTGCATAAATGCACTAAATGGATTGAAGGATTATTCTTTTTTTCGGTTTTTTCGCTCGTCACTACATCTTGTTACACCTAGGGGTTGTGAAATAACGAAGTCCACATCGTTTTTTAACCTACCCCTCCCTCTTTCGTAGATAGATTAAAAAGAAATTATGCATTTTCCCACGAATATTCAAATAATCGTCCATAAGCTGAACTCTCATGCTGTACGATTCATTTCGTTCCTGACAAATTTGATTTAGTGTGAACAGTGTTTCAACGTTCTCACTCCCCATCCACCCATTGTTAAGAAATTTACGGAAAAAATCGATATTCCCGATGTTCACACTCCCCCTTAGCTCGTATGTGTCACATTTTTTCAACCCCCCTCCACGAGGATGTTATTATTGCACGATCCCCTAAACGTGTATCGAACTGATACGATTGTTGTGTTTTGACGCTTTACACATACTAACGTAGCAGTTCGATTCCAACCTGGTCGTTTCACAGAAAGTGCATCGAATATCGATGACGTCATAATTCGTTGTGTATATTAAATTACACCAATTTCTTTTTATGAAGCTTGGGGCACCGTCCTTGTGGACTTTTTCTAATTTCTTCCGAAATTAAAGACGATGAACACATTACCATTGACTTACCGAATAGCCGTAGGCTGAAACGCAATCACTCGTAATGAATGTGTCACAAAAATTTTATTTGCAATTAAGCTAGAGCCTGAAAATATTTTTTATTTACTAAATGATGGGAGATGGCTTATTTATCCGTAATTTGAGTTCAAAACACTATTTTGGCTATTTGATTTAATTTTATAAAAGAAAAATTGTGGTTTAGGGATTTGCTGTAACAGTGCAATCGCACATGATCGCACCTTGTCAGTTTATTGTCTGAAGAAATGTATGGAATTTATCGAATTTGGTTGGTACCAATGGTCATGCTGTAAGTGAATATTCGCGCGAATTATTTGAATGCATAAAGATAAAATTGAATTTAGAAACAAAATATACATTCTCAAGATGTGTCGTAGAATCTTAAATCACTCATTTTATCGAAATAAAATGAAAACTACCGAAATATTTTCATGCTCTATGTTAATTGAGAAATCTCTCAATTTATAAAGTTTTTGCTCAAACTGAATTTACCAACTGGTAAATAAACAACACTCACTTCGTACTAAGTAAATCAAATCAACACAAAAAGCCGGGTGTATTCACAGCTTACACACGTTACGTACGCACATAGAGGATTTCAAAATGGCAAAGACACTATTTTACCTGTGTTTTCATTTATATCGATTTTGTTTACTGTCAACACCTCGTGTGTGTTTGTGGAGCAGCTGGAAATCACAGCTTGTACAAATCCATAAAATAGGATGACCACGTTTCGGCTGGCCAGCGAGGAACCGACAGTCACATTTATCTAAGCGCGATATGCTGAGTCGGCAGGAAGAGGTCTTGGTTTACCAACCAGAACTAAAAAAACCTGAATTTTTCAGGTCATTTTCAGGTCAAACCTGAAGTTGACCTGAAACCTATTGAAGAATTTCAGGTTTGACCTGAACCTGGCCTGTGCCTGATTAGCTTACGCAGGTTTGATCTGAGCCTGATCTGTGAATTTCAGGTCTGACTCGAACCTGACCTGATCTGACCTGAATTGCCATTTAGAACATTCGTCAGAAACATGGTATGTTCCTAAAAGTCGATGCATTCTTTCTCGAATAAAGTTTTTTGTGAATAGTTTTTGATGTTGTCAAGCAGATAGAGCCGAAAAATTCAATTTTTCATGTGAAATTCGTTCTCCTCGGTACAAATAATTATACGCGCTTCGATGTACCTAAAATCGTGGTATTCCATGAAGTAATAAGTCACATTGTTTGACGATTGACTTTCTTTTTCAAAAAAAAAGTTAAAATGATTTGGAGAGTGCATCCATCAATATTTCACATTTTTTTTCTATCCCTGCGTTTCGACGTTTCTTTTAAGACCAGTTTCAGGTCAAACTTGAATGAGTTTTAGGCTCAGGTCAGCTTCAGGTGAAACCTGAAATTCATAAATAAGGTTTAGGTCAACTTCAGGTCGTATCTGAATTCTTTAAATCAGATTAGGGTCACCATCAGGTTCAGGTAAATCTGAAGTAAATCAGGTCAGACCTGACATTTTCCGAACTGACAGAATGCCTACAACAGTTCACCTAAATTTTCCGCTATGTCTGAATATAGGACATATTTAATGGGAGCAAATAGTCCTACCCAAGTCAGGTGATTCGTCCAACATGAGCGACTTTAGACCAATTTTTCTACTTTCATCATTATGAAAGCTTTTAGAGAGAATTTTATATGACCAATCGTACTCCAGACTAGATGACAAGGGCTTCTTTAAGATGAAGCAGTTTGGGTTTTTGAAGAGGTCTAACACAGTGATGTCTCGATCTTTGTATGAATGTCAGGAAGAGTCTGAATGAAGTCGGCTGTCTATTTATAGACTTTAAGAAAGCCTTTGACTTGGGGAACCATGGGATTTTGCTTAAGAAGCTTCAAAGTTCAGGTCTGACCGGCCATGTCTCTGAATTGATAAAGAGCTATTTGTGTGATAGGAAACAGCTTGTCTGCGTTAGCGGTGTCAATAGTCCTTTGTTGAAGGTTAACTGTGGAGTCCAACAGGGGTCAACCTTGTCCTCACTTCTGTTCGTCATCTTCCTTTAACGGTAATCTTTATCTGTATGCAGAAGACACTGCGTTCCAATATTAGAGTTATTCAGTGAATGATTTACAATCATTGATGCACAGCGACCTCAATCTTCTGCAGTTATGGCCCATAAGAAACCATATGTTTGTGAATATGAGTATATCTAACTACATGATTTTTAGAGATTATTCTACCACGAACTTCGAGCTAAAATTGGACGGATCATCTCTAGAAGGCCTTAAAAAGGTGAAGTACCTTGGCCTGTAGTTAAACGACCGCCTCTCTTGGGGCGACCAAATTGCTAAAATTATGAAGAAGGTTTCCCCCGTCTGGTGCTCTTAAACGTATTAGATGGCTTGTCCCCATATCTGTTTTATTTGATTTGTATTTTTCTTTCATTCACTCCCATTTGAGTTATCTGAATCCGATATGGAACGACGCTCCCCGTTATTTGCTTGATAACATCCTTCGACTACCAAAGAAAGCATTGAGAAATATTCATGATCTTCGAGGCTTGGCGTCGGTTAGAGAACGCTTGAATGAATCGATTTTACCAATTGAATATTTCAATTTGTATCAAACAATTTTCTCCTTAAAGAATGGCCTGATACATATGAATTCTGAAATTCATAATCACTTCAGTTTACCGTTATCCATTTTATTCAATAAATCTTTGGCGGAAAATAAGTTCCCTACCAAGTGGAAAGTTAGTTATGTCTCACCTTTATTTAAAGATGGGGATAAAGAAGACAAAATTGACCAGTTTGCGTATTGAGTGCAGTCTCCAAGATATTTGAAAGACTTATTTTCACAATTCACATTTCACAGCACGGATTCTTCAAGAAACGTTCAACTGAAACTAACTTGATGGAATATGTATTTTCAGCCGCTCAATCTATCTACAGTTCGTAGTTAGTAGTTATTGGTGTATTATTCCGACTTCCGGTGTACCGCAGGGTTCTATTTTAGTACCATTGTTATCCATCCTTTTTATAAATGATCTTTTGTCAATGCTTTCGTTAAGCTCCGGATTCGCAGACGATCTCAAAATTTATCGCAAAATGAAATCTATCTACGGCTGTGAATTACTGCAAAGTCCTTTTAAAAGTAAAAATCGTTGAATGGTGTGACAGGAACAATATGATAATTAATGTAAATAAGTGTGCGGTGATGTCAACTGCTCACAACCCCAATAAAATCCGTTATTCCGTATCAATCAAGTAGGATTTTGGAGTGACTATGGCTATGACTAAAAGCACATAATGTTTTCAAAAAATAAACAAAAAAAAAATCAGTCTTTGAGCAACTCAGCAGACTTTATATAAGAAGTCTCTATAAGGAGCTTATGCTGCCTTTTCCGAATCGGCTTCTTATGAGTTTTTCTTTTGCCAATTACTCTCTAAACGGCTGTGTTTTATTCAATTCGTGTTCAATTCGGTTTTCGGTCGTTTTACGTTAATATCCAACTGAATTTTGGGGTTATGTTTGATTGGTTACCAGTTTTTTAATATATAAATCCTATAAATCTCAGTAGATCCCAATGAATCCTAATAAATCTTTATACATCTCCATAGATTTTGAAGTGAATATACCACCTCGATTCGTATAATGATAGGTTTCGGAACGTAATCGATCCGTTAACCTCTGCACATGTGCACATTTACATCAGGTCGATGGCTCCGAGGATAGAAAGTAAATTCTGATAGACAGATAATTTACAAGTTTTATGCCGACTCACTGCATATCTGAGCATATAACAATCGGGTCATTCACGACTCGGCCGTTTTTGATTGGATGCAAAAAGTATAATCAAATCCATAACTATGAATTGAAAGAACTTCAAAAAATAAAACGATAAATAAACAGTTTCTCAGTTAACACGAAATTTAAATAACAGCAAGTCCTCCCTGAATTTATGTTATACTATAAAAAAAATGCAAAATCATTTCTAAGGGTGTGTAAGTTAATAAAGAAAACATCTCCCGGATTGTTAATTCCCTATAAAAACATATAGACGAAGCTCTTCATATTTTTTTTTACCTAAAAAATAGAAAATAAGTTCCTCTGAAAGATAAATATTTACGGGGGTGCGTCATTTCGTCATCTGAAATAATGATATTTCAACCGCAACACCAAAAATATGTTATCTTCGTTCTAAGATTTTCTATTGTCTGTCCGTTTTTTATGCATATTATGAGTCAATCCAGACAAAACATACCTTTTGTTAGAGTTGTGATATATTACAAACACTTATAATTTAACATTGAAAATGCAATTTTAAGTATGCTTGAAAGCATTGTTTACATTTTTTTAGTTATTTATTTAAAAAAAAAAAAGATGTGTCATGGATGTTTGCTCGTTTAGGAAAAAAAAACAAATTCTACAAAATGTGTGATTACAAGTCTGGATTACATGATTGATGGTGTTTGATGACTTGTCAGAATTAATGATTTTTTATGTTAGTGTGGCTTAGGACAATGATTTTTAAGAATTAAATTTATTAGAATCGATCTTAATGAAGATTCACGTTGATTTCGAATTACTTTATTTGTTTTTTTTTATTCTTCTTCGAAACGTAAAACTGGGTGTGTTTAGCACACTAATTTGTGGGGATTTTTTTTCGATGTGACTATACGCCCGGGCAAACTTTATAGTAATTGCTAAGCAAACATAACCAGAACAGATGTTGCAAAAAGACTCGAACGTATCTAAATATAGAAATGCGCAGATAATCCAATGTTTTTTTGCTTTTTTATAACCATAAGAATTTCAAAGATCCATAGAAATTTCCCAAGAAAGGCCCTACCGAAGTAACGTCTGAGACCATTGATTTTGATGACCTAAATGTTAACCCCTGTACCATATCAAAAAAAGGACCAACGTAGTTTCTTCAAGAAATCCTGAAACTATTTTCTCTAAAATGTTATTCTCACCAACTTTATAGATATGTGTCACACCTGAAGTTGCCAGAAGTTGCTTAATCCCGGAATTCGATAACTTTTCCCTAAAACCCTGAAGCACATGTTCTCTAAAATTTTATTCTCTACAACTTTGCCTTTGGAAGCAACTTTCTCACTTCCACAATTCTAGAGATAAGGGTCATCCCGTCCAATTCTAGAAATGGTCGCATTGCAGGATTGGTCCATATTTCCCTAAAACCCTGAAACTGTAGGAAATTGATAATCTTCTTCAGAGTATACACCAAACACAACTCTTCTATTCAACGCTTGAAACTACAGTAACATTTATTTCATTTAACATTAGAGTCGGGTCCATACTATAAAAGGCCATATGACCAGTTGAACATTAAATGATTCGCTTTGCATTTCTCTTCATTCTGCGTTGTGGATTGCGATTCAACCTTCTTGCAATTCTTCGTCATTTGTCCCACTTCTCCAAATTTATGACAGCGAAATTTGAAGATGCCTGGAGTTTGTCGCACGGAAAATGCACCACTACTTTGAGGATGTATACGAAGGCGGTTTCTTGCATCAAAAAAGTCTTAACGGCATCAGTTATTAACTGTACAGTTGAATTTTCGATGGCCATTACCAATGACTTGTATTGATCCGGCAATCTAGATAACTTTAGCGAAGCTAACAATTCGTCATCTTTTGCTAAACCGGCTTTTGTCACTTTAAGCGATGTGGTGACCATCTTGTTGACGTATGCTTCAACGGATTCACATGTGTCCAAAGTCATTTGTACTAATTCCTTCAGAAGCTCAACTTTTCAGCATAAGCCACTATCCTCGAATGACTGTTGGAGTTTCGACCAAACTTCTTTTGCTGTTTTGGTGTTGGCAATGTACATACGAATACTCGGACCATGCTTTCAAGTCCCTTTCCAATTCTTTCGGATGGTCCTCAGCTGGTGCTTGTTCAATGCATGACCACAATTCTTTGATAAGAAGGTATGATTTGCAGGCGATCTTCCAGGTGTCATAGTTTTCACGTCCTTCTAATTTTATTATTCGTTGAGAAAGCTCCGTTGACATGATGAACGTGCGAAATATCAGAAAAATGGACAATGAAATTAAACCATCGGTGTAGAAAAAACGAACTGGAAAAAATATTGAGCTTTGATAATCACTTTACAATATTTATTTAACGTGATAAACGCCCATAACCTGTAGGAAATTGATAATATTCTTCAGAGTATACACCAAACACAACTCTTCCATTCAACGCCTAAAACTACAGTAACATTTATTTCATATAACATTAGAGTCGGGTCCATACTATAAAAGACCATATGACCAGTTGAACATTAAATGATTCCAACAGAAACACATGTTCTCTAAAATGCTATTCTCTACAATTTTCCCTTTGGAAAACTTTCTAACAGCCACAGTTTTAGAGATATGGGTCATCCCGCCCAATTCTAGAAGTGGTAATATTCCAGGATTGGGCCATTTTTCCTTAAAACCCTGAAACACGTGTTCTCTAAAATTTTATTCTCCAGCGTTTTGATTTTGACAGTAAATCTCCATATTGCATAGTTGAACAAATAAAGACGAAAAACCACCTGCTTTCGTATATGGCTAATTCCATAAGAAAGTTGAAAAGATGAAGCGTGGGTAACAAGTATTTTCGGTATTCCGTGCAAGAAACTGTTTTCTCATATTTTTTAAAGTCACCAACTATCACTTTATTATAAGGAAAAGCTGTACCTATCGTTTTTGTAGTCCTTATACTTCCTGAAATATCTTTTGAAATAAGTTGTGGCCCACGCTACATCTATATGGAAATATCCATATACCCAAGAAAATCAATTTCGTCCATTCCATTGGTCCCAGTGCCCAGACCACTGACACACTTTTCACAAACATTTTTTCCCGGTTTTGTGAGATCAGATGCTTTCATTTGACACCAAAATGAACAATTTTCTTGCTATACTTGCTGAGATATTTGCGAAAAAGTTTCACCGACACTTGAAAAACCATGTTTTTGGTCACTTTTTCGACCATGTCTTCAGAACCGCTTGACCGATTTTCTCATCTTCGAACTTGAATCATTGAATATACGTTTGAAAAAGAGTGGCGACGGACGGACAGACATTTTTTTATTGCTCATTCGACATCTCTGGACGATAACAGATGCATCCCCCAACTACCACCTCGATCTACCCCATGTTACAATAAAATTGTTTGTAGTAAACGTATAGGACCTTTGTACTTCATACGGGTCCAAAAATTGGAAGTGTTTGCAGACATCGTTTGAGCTTTGTTGTTATGCATGTTTCAGTCCGTTTGGAAAATAACTTCTTAGAACTCTTTACCTCTTTGAGCAGAGGCGGCATAACCTTCTTCGCATGTAAAATGCTCCTACAACTGGAACGTTAAAACTGTAGAGATTGGAGTTCCTGGTCGCAAAACGTTAAATCATTTGGTAAAGTTTTTCGCACGCTAGAGCTGGTTTCAAGGGCAAAAATGTTCTTCTCGACTTACTCTGTGACATGGCCAAATTATTTTATTGGCCTCGGTCGACCTTAGAACCTTAGATTCCTAACTTGACGCCTACACTGAGGAAAATATCTACAATTCACGCAAGAGTTGCGTTTATAGTATACGCTATCGGCGTATTTTATCCACCATGCACGTATTACGAACGCCCGTACGTACTTTTTGTGAGTAAAATAGAACCAAAAAGTTTCACCGATATCTTCCAAAAACCACTATTTGGGACACTTTGTAGATTAGAGCAAACATTTGTTTTAAAGGGAAAATTAACGACGACACACAAATTGGCGAACATTAGTTTTTTGCAATTTCGCATCTCCAATACACAATCTGCGTACATCCTGAATGCGACTACCTGACCCATGTTACAAATTCCGTAGTGAACCTATAAGACCCTCTCTACTCTTACGGGTCTAAAAAATCCAATTTGTGATATGCCAAGAACGAGCCACTTAAATGCCAATTCAACGTAAAAAGGTAGCTAAAACTGCACACCTGGTTTTATACCTTCGTAATAAAATGATTTCCTTAAAGGAAAATACCGCAAAACAAAAAGGGAGTCAAGCAAACAAATGAACAAGGTGTTCGAAATATTTTGAATGACAACATGAGACTTCAAGTGTTTATTATTCAAGCAGACAATAAATCGGTTAAAGCAGATTAATGCGTACTAAATTATCAAGTGATTGATAAGACTTTTGGAGAAAGTTTTGTAGCTACCGGTTAAAACTTAGGTTTTATTTTGGTTTTTGAATCGATACCGAATGGGTGTTGGGGATGGGGAATGGATCAGCGAAGTTAATTGTTAAAAAAGTTACTCAACGAAACAATTTTTAACTTATAGATTTTTATGACAATTACAGTTTTCTGAAAGATCGACCCTTGACTTTAATTGGGGTATGTTATAGGGGGTTACAGGGGTATGTAACGCCAGAAGAAAATTTAAAAAATGTTTGGCGAGGTGAGATATTTATGATTAGCTCGAGAGTTTTTAATATTGGATAGTCGAACAGAAGAGAATCATTTTCAAAGATGCTATTGGATTTGAATTCAGACGCAAAGAAATTCACGGTAAGACGCGAGGATAGTTTGCAACAAACATCCGTAATAATCTTTACACATAAATTTTATTATAAGCCGCTTGGTTCCACCATAAAAATATAACCTTTAAATTATAAATCTGAAACTCGTAATTCAGTAGCTGTAGCAATGCCATGGATCTTATATAACAAACAAGAATATTAATTTAAAACGAAGAGATTAAAATGATAGCGAGCCTGAGCCAATATAATATACACATATAAAATCTCATAAACTCTGCACGCATATGAAATCCCTTTAAACATTAAATCACGATATCTCCCCACAAGAGCAACGAGAAGAACACCATTATAATAATTAAGTATAAAAATAAAAATTTTAAAAAATAACGATCTTTTCCATCTCTTTGCGTGGTAATGCTCATAACCCACCACGCGACTTTCAAACACACAGCTATAAAATTCTACATGCATTTTATTAAATGCGCCTATTGATACACATACAGATCGACGACTCAAATTCGTTTTTTGTTTTATTATTTTTCATATAAGAGACCAAAGCCAAAATGTTTTATTTTCTCGAAAAAGAAAACAATTTTTTGTATGGCCTTTATAGTATTACAAGCCATGCTAACGAAAGAGTATTAAAACCTTTTTCCAATGTGCTTTTATTTAATAAACAAGAATCGTATAGTTGATGCGAGATTTTGTCGCGTATATAGCTAAACAGAATGGTAGATTAAGGTTGCGTCTACAATGCGTTTCACAAACTCTTCATAAAAAATAAGTCTACTTGATGGTAAATCATTAAAAGTCAGTTGTATGAATAGAGTTTGAGGCCTGCTTTTGCAATGGAGTGCTACTTTCGAGGATCTTGCATAGATTGATAAGGTAACGACAGGGTTTGTCACTTGGATTCTTGAGATAAAATGTCTAATTTTGAAGTTAAAATAAAGTTTGTTGCAATTTCAATTTTGACTCATGAATTCGTTTAAGTTTGCTTCACCCGGGTGACAGTTCATTGTTTAACTGTCAGCATTCACTTTTCGAATTAACTTCATGGAAAACAAAATCCATTATAAATTTTAACCCTTTCGCAGCTAATTTTATTTACGTTGGGATTTTTGGAAAATTTGTATTTCGCTATTAGCAATGGCGTGAAAGTCAGCCATTTGCTCAAAAATTCTAACTCCTACAGATTTTTGTTGTTTTAGGAAGCCCTTGTCCAGAACTTTCCAAACTCATCATTTCTTAAGAAGTCGCAATAGTAGAGATAAGTAATAGCAACAAAAAAAAATTATATTAAATGAGATATAATTTAGACAATTTTTTAATTTGATTTTCTTCCAATAACCAATCTTTTACTTTTCATTTAAATAAGGCATTGTCAATATAAAGTTCTGGTGGTAGATCATTAAAAATTTTAGGACCCATGACACGTATTCTACTTCTACTTAAGTTTGTTCGACTCATTCCATAATTGAATATATTTCGGGAACAAGTATCATGTTTATGTGTGACATAATCAAAGTGAATGGTTGAGTAATTCCTTTGTGTAATTACTGATTTCATGAATAAAGAAGTTTGATGGTAATAAAGTCCCTTTAGTGGCAGTATCATTGTTAGTTTATATAATTCAGATGAAGAAAACAACATCGGCAATCCATAAATATTTTTTAGAACTCCATTCTGTAATACCTGTAACGGTTTGAGATAACGGATTGCTGTAGAGCCCCACAGAACACATAGATAGCTCAAGTGACAGTGAATCAACATAGATAGCTCAAGTGACAGTGAATCATAGAGAAGTATAGTAATAATAAAACTTTTCTAGGTAAGAATTTTGACAATTTTTTTAGTATTCCAATTCTACTAAATAATTTTGAACAGAGATAATTTATGTGATTTTGCCAAGCGAGGTGTTTATCAACTAATATTCCTAAATATTTAAATTCATTAACTTCTTCTATAACAAGTTCATTATAATGCAATTGTATGATTGGTGGTGAAATCCTTTTTAAATGTATATTCATGAATCTTGTCTATTCAATCGAAAGTACTCCTTCAATTTATCTAAGTCACTTTGTGCATTCGCAGCATTTGCGAAGGGGTCTTCATTAATGTATCATCAGCAAATAGGTTGGGCATACAGTTTAAATTCAACATTCCAATATCATTTATATAAATCAAAAACAATAGAGGTCCAAGAACACTGCCCTGAGGTACACCACAGAGTATATCACTTAGAGAGCTCGATACATTATTTACATGAACGAATTGCTTTCGATCGTTAATATAACCTTATTCAAATTTAATACAGGTACTCTCACACCTGCTCTCTCTTATTTGAATAATAAAATATTATGGTCTACGGTATCGAATGCCTTGGCAAGTTCATATCACCCGAGTGGTTTGCTCATATTATGAATAAAATTTTACTATTGTAACTAACTTGAGGAGTTCTTACGTAACTTGGATTATAGAAATCCGCAAAGAAGGTCAGATGTATTTTATGAACCGTAGCTCCACATACTAGCCATGATACTTGACAGTTGACATTCCAACAATACTCTCCCTCATCTAGGAGTAAATGGTAGATCAATTGATGAATGAGGAAAACAAAGAAAACAAAGAAAAACAAAGTCTTAAGTATATGTAAAAAATTTCTTTGAAATCCGGGATTAAAAATGTTCTAGATAGTTTTCGAATTTCATTTAGATTATGTATGGATAAAAACATTTGGAAAATTACCATTTTTTAAATAAAAATTATTTAAAATTTGATTAGACAGTTCCTGTACAAAAGTTGTACAACAGAGGGATTTTTTTACGTAAAGTTGTTAAGAGTGCGTACAGCAATTGTCTGAAAAGACTCACTAATGACAGCTTTCACCATAACGTTCAGCAATCTGCTTCCGTTTTTGCAATTTCGACACAAACCATAAAAACTATTTCTTCAGATTTTACATATTTTTAAAAAATTTTTCCTGAAAAAAATGATTTTCACCAATTTTTACAACCCAAGAATTGATATCGTTGAAATAAATTTTGGGACAATTTTCATGCAATCATCAATAACCTTTTATTGGAGTGTGGACGGAAATTGAGAATTTACGTGTTGATTAGTAGAGAATTTATTTTATTGTGACGAAAATATAATTTATAATTCAGATTACTAGGATATAAAAATAGATTATGCATCCCTAGCCAATATTGTTATTTTTACGTGTGGGGTATTGTGGCCCTAGCAGAAGGCGTGGGTCATAATGCATAATGCCATACGTCAAAATAACAATTTTGGCAAGAGGTGCATATGCTATTTTATCTATCTAGAACAGATACATCGAGGTAAGTAAATTTGCCCTAGAGGGATAAGTCTGAGATTATCGTTCTAGATAGATAAAAATTCACACAGCAAAAAAACACAGCAACGGAGAATTTTCTTTTTCTTTCACTCTAAAAATTATTGCTTATTGTCGTATCACTCACACACATGCGTTTTACCTTTGACTGTTTTGAAGCGCAGGCAACAATAGTTTTTGTCTCATTTCATTATGATTGTTGTGTGACTGAAAATATACAAGAGCGAAAAGGTAGCGAGAGCACCAATGGTTTAAGCCGTATGCAAACAGTGCCTCTGATGCACTTCCTGTGGCACACTGCAACATATTAACTGAGTCACCTTCTTTTTCTGTTTTTACGTCTTTCTTATTCTTTTGGACCAATCAGTCTTCGAATTTGGAACAATAAGTCTTCAAATGTCCACTCATTTCACAGAAATCCCAGTACTTGTTTTGTATTTTCATTACCGACTCACGCTCTAGATCTTCTTTTTACGATCGTATTCGTCCATAAGTTGACACTTCGACAAATCGAAAGTAAATCCTTATGGCACGATTTTACAGAGTCGTCTACACTTTACTCAAATAATAGTATTTTATACTACAAGAACTGTAAAGAGTATTTTATGTTCGAGAAATTGTAAACCATGGTTTACCATTTCAAGAACATAAAATACTCGTATACAGTTCTTGTCGAGTAAATAGTTTTATATATTGAGCGCTTAAACTCACTTTATTTGATCGAAAACAGAACACACATTCTGTTTGCTGCAGCCCTACTCATATCAGATTGAGTTCTTTTTTTCAGCTTGTGGAGTTGTTTTTATGGTAGATATTCGTGTCTAGATCAACGTTTACGAAGATCATTTTTCGAAGACAGATATAGTTGGCCTCTTTCTAACTAACGCTTTGAAATAGAAGAACAAAAGTCATCCGCGGCTGCATAGACACCAACTATATCTGTCTCTTTCTAACCAACGCTTTTAAATAGAAGAACAAGTCATCCACGGCTGCCTAGACACCATTTTCTCGAAAAGTGATCTTCCTAAACGTTGATCTAGGCTCGATTATCTACCTGAAAAACAACTCCACACAGAGGTGAGAGAGATATCCGAAATACCGAAACTTTCGGTTCGGCTTAGATCGAACCGAAGCTCTACTAAAACTCATATATCTGGTATTTTTATTTAGTAGGCGTTAGACGTATAAAAATACCCCCTGGATACTTTTGTTCGAACTCTACCGAAACTATCGGTTCGGTCCGAAGCGAATCGAAAGCTTCAGTTCGGTCTAAACCAAACCGAAAGTTTCGACATTTCGAATATTTCCGTCTCACCTCTGTACACATGGTCTAGTAGGCAAGGTGTACTGCTGGATCCTGAACAACGAAATCAGCACTAAAGTTTGTCAAATCTTATGAAGACGCTCCGTTTGTCAGAAAGGAATTAGGAAGGGTACTGTAAATTTTGTTTTACATGTTTCTCGTCCAAATTCAGATTTAACTCCTTGTTGTTCGCTAACTGATTGAGATTGTTCGTCTCGATCTCGGGCCTTTCTACTTCCTCCAAATTCTCACTCTCAGTAACCTCTTCAGTTGCTTCAGTTTTGTTTTTGTGCATTTTCATGTAAAGGTCCCGCCCTTCTTATTTCTTTTGTAGAACTTCATTTAAAAAAATATTCACTTGAAAATGTTTACGTCCCTCCTCAGGAGACTGTCTTCGACTATATTGTAAAATACGAAAAAATAAATTCTTTTCGTTTACTCTATCTTTCGTTCTACAGACCGTTTCGGTAGAGTTCGAACAAAAGTATCTAGGGGGTATGTTTTATACGTCTTTCTTTCGCCTATTAAACAAAAATACCAGATATATGAGTTTTAGTAGAGATATGAATACGAACTCGAAAATTTCACTTCAATGAATTATTGCAAATTGTTCATATGATAAAAATGCATTTCCGAGAAGCATGAGAAGTAAGAAGTCTCGATTTTTCAAAAAAATTCTTGTTTCTCATGGTTCTCGGAAATGCATTTTTATCATATGATGAACTATTTGCAATAATTCGTTGAAGTGAAACTTTCGAGTTCGTATCCAGATCTCTACCAAAACTCATATCTCTGGTATTTTCATTTAATAGGCGTAAGAAGGACACATAAACAATATCCACTAGATACTTTTGTTGGAACTCTACCGAAACTATCGGTTCGGTCTATACCGAACCGGAAGCTTCGGTTCGGTCTAAACCGAGCCGAAAGTTTCGGTATTTCGGATATCCGTCTCACCTCTCACCACAAGCCTAAAAGAAGAACTCAATCTAAAATGAGAATAAACGCGTCATCTATGTAACTTTACCGTTCTACTGTAAAACTTATATACTTTTACAGTTCAAGTGTAAAGCTTATATATTGGTGTATGTATATTTTAGGCGGTGACGTTTATACACGAATTGCAAAGTTTTCTTTATATCAAGTTTTTCGCTCCAATAAAGTGCGTTTTATATTGTAAGTTTCATCGAGCATTGGAGTTTCATGAAAATTATTTTGCGCAAAAATAATTGCGACGACCAATAGCAGGCCAGAGTTTTTCGTTGAATAATTTTTTACGAATCGTTAACTTATCTTAACGAAAAATCCTGTCCTCCTATTGGTCGTCGTAATTATTTTTGCGCAAAATAATTTTCATGAAACTCCAATGCTCGATGAAACTTACAATATGCACGAAACATATAAAATCATGAATTGAAATCTTCTAATGAGAATATGTGCACCGTTTTTGTAAATAAAAGCAGTCTCGCCGATTGTAGACGAGGGATAACAATTTATAGTTGTATGACGTTCGATTTTTTAAACAGAAAAACAACACTGGCGTCCCCTTACGCACCGACATGGAATGGTCCATCAACACCGAAACGTTGTCGGTTTTGCGTGTGTGTTTCGTGTATCTATTTTTCAGTTCGGTAATACTGGTTGAGTAAAGAACACTGTTTCGCAATTGCCTGGATATATATTCCGTCAATTTATTTAAGGTCCTATCAAAAGTGGATGTGAATCATTAAAAACAAGTGAAATAACATAAAAAAATTGGATTTGTTCTGTTACGGTGCAAAAATTGCACTCGAATTTATTGTGCAAAAAATCAATTATTTCGTTGATTTAATCAATGTTTTCTTATTTTCTGTAATATTAGTCAGACATTTTGTTTTCTTATAAGAACTTTTCGATGAAACTTATTTACGTTAATATTGTGGATCAAGTGAAGTGAGTAAAAATTTGACTGGTCAAAATTTATTCAGTGCATTTAGTTGTTGCCACAAGTTAAGAAAGACTGTAATTAACTCGGTCGAAGTAAACCTACTTTCAAATTTTGAAAGTTACATAACCTCAAACATACATTTACTATGTATTGGACTGATTAAACTGTACATTCGTTTGTGAAAAAAAATCAATAACACAAAGTATTTTAGTAAAAAATAATAAAGAGACGAACGAAACTGTTGGAAAAAAAACTTGATGTGTGACAACAACAATAATTACGCATCACTGACGTCACATTTCTGAATTGTGATTTGTTCAACAAACTTGACATATTTTTGTGATCTTTTTTTGGAAGTTATAAATATCCACATATAATAAAATGAGTGCTAGAGTGCTCAAGCCTTTGTTCATGTCGGAGCTGTACAAAAAGTCACCGAGAGTTCGATGTCATGTACCTAGTACAAATCATTTGGCGAAAGTTAAACGAGATTTGTTTGGTCCAGTTGATAGAGAGGATTGCAAAAGGTAAGTTTAGCCGATAATTTGATTTGATCGTTCAATAGAGTGACTTTGTTTCTGTAATGATTTAAGAAAATAGTTAATAATATAGATATATATAGATATATATAATAATTATATATATAATATATATATTCGATATATTATATATATATATAGAATATATATTATAATAGTTAATATAGTTAATAGTTAACAGTTAATAGGGCAATGACTAGTGAATAATCGCTTGGCTGTTAGGCAATTAAAGTGATTTCTCCAAATGTTATAAAATGATTGTTTCAATAGACTTTCACTTGTATGTAACATTTAGTAAAATCCCACAATAAATCAAAACTCGTTACCTACTGAGTGTTTTCCGTACAAATTTTGTTGTCGAACTCGCTGACAATTTTCGCTACAAAAACCAGATTAGGCAATGGGTGGTTACATACAAAGCTATGTGGAATCTTCAACCTTTTTTCTTCACTAAACTGCCATACAAACCCTACAAATCAGAAAAACCTTGCAAAACGTTTTTTTTTAAAATAAATGAAAATTTTCAGCTCATAAAAACCTTAGTAACGAAAAATAGAGCCAATATATGAATTAAGTACGAATTATTGTCAAAATCAAATAAAACGCATGAGAATTGGTTTCCAGGTTTTTATGCCTCCACCAATTTATTTTCTTCAAAATCGCATAAAAGCCTTGGGTCATTTCGTGCAAAAATGGAAAATTGAACGTTGGAACGGCTTCAACTGAGTAAACGACGAAAAACCGAGATTTTCTTTGTAAGGAAAACATGCTCAGGACACGTTTCTGGGGCTTCGTTCCATACAACACAAATAAAACTTTTTTTGTGGATCGCGCAGTTCAACCCGTTCTTACTTATCACTCCGCCAGAATGACCCCCCTTAAAGTGATAACAGATACAACGCAAAAAAAGCTCGAGGTTTTTATGATTTGTACGGCAATAAAGCGCCGCAGACGTATTTTACCTTATTTAAGTATTGTTTATTATGCCATACGTAACGAACGTGTTACATAATACGTGCACGGTGTTTGTAATACGTGCACGGTGTTAGTAATACGTGCACGATGTTAGTAATACGTGCACGGTGTTAGTAATACGTGCAACGTGTTAGTAATACGTGCAACGTGTTAGTAATACGCGCACGGTGTTAGTAATATGTGCACGGTGTTAGTAATACGTGTACGGTGTTAGTAATACGTGTACGGTGTTAGTAATACGTGCACGGTGTTAGTAATACGTGCATCACGGTGGATAAAATACATCGGCAGCGTATTATTATTAACCCAATATTAACACCTATAGTCAAAGACGAGGGATGCAATTACACTTTTCTAAGAAATAGTTTTTCAAGGGTTGCCCATTAAACATTACGCCTTATTTGCACATGAGCCGACTTGTCAATAACAGTAAAGATACATTCTCATGACAAAACCTATTTCCATGGGTGGTGAAGAACAGAAGTTGTCTCCTTCACCCTTAAAAATCCGTTTGTCTGCCGAAAAACCGGCCAAAATTTATATATTTTCGTTAAACGCAGCTTTTAATAAAAAATTACATGTTTTTGAAGGTTCAAATAGACTTTTGACTGTGAAGGAGAAGACTTTTGTTCTTCGCCCAAATCGAAAGTCTACGTACCATTACCCTAATTGACAAGTTGGTGCATCTGTCTGGCTCTGTCAAAAGTGATTTCTTTCTTTGGAAGTACTATTATGTCCTTTAGTAACTGCCATTATACTGTGGTATTTTGAAACAATAGATCTAGTAAAGATACAAACCAAACCTTGAGAAAAGTTACTATATGCAAGTAATGGTGTACAATTAAAGACTTGTACTTCTTACTTACTCAAGAGGTCGTTAAAAATCGAAATTTGAACCAACTTTCAAAAAGTTTGGTACCGTTTGGTAGGTCGAAAGTTACTCGAATCAGAAATTCCCTGTGTTATGGAAAATTGCAGACTCATCCTGACAGGCTTTTTCTAATAAGAATCTATAATAGATTCTTGAAAAAATGGCAATATGTCGTAAGTCGTTATGGTTAAAAGGACCTAAGTCGTTTTGTGCACTGTTTTACCTTTGATGTGGTATTTTTTGACAGTAATCGACCTTTTGCCATTTTTCCATTTGTGAGTTCAAAATGTTTTGTTATCGAATTTAGACTCACTAGAGGATCGTAATAAGAGCCAAAAAGGGATTTTTTTTACCCTAAACTGAGTTGCGATCTCCAGGCTATCGTTCTCTTGCTCAAAGCTTCTCAAGAATCGCAGATATTCAATACTAAGACTAAGAGTCCATGAACATTTTTACTCCAAAGAATAGTTGCGGTTTAAATGGCGTCGCAAGTGTTCAACAAGAAGAAATTAGCTACCCACGAATCAATCTTCAAGCCAACGAATCTGTATGGATGTGAAAGATGAGTAGACTGCAGATATCTCGGGCATGATCTGGAGGTTTTGGAGGGTTCTCAGGAGTATAGCAAAGTTTAATAGGAGAGAGCAGTGGGATTACCATATCAGGAACGACGATATTAGAGAAAATTTAGGGTCGGTTGTGGCATTAAACAAATGTACTTAGTGGTCTATAAATTTCAATGATGATATTGATGGAGTCTGTTGTTCGCAGCTGTTGTAGCTCTGAATTTCTCAAGATTTTGTTGATATTTTATGAGCTGCATTTCATGCGAACTCATTCGTCGGTGACACTGACTGTTACCAAGTAGCTACGACTAATTAATTTTGTAAGTTCATTAATCAATTGTACGATTCCCAATGACTTATTCAAATTTAATTCAAGCCTCATAAAAATACAGTGAGACATAAACAATTTAATTCCATAAATAAACGCCTAAATTAACACTTTGATATAAACTTGAAATCAATTTTAGCCACACAAATTCGTACAAACTAATCGGTTGCCCTCCATTTTAACCTAAACAACCAGAAAATATTGATAACGTTATCAACATTGAATTTGTTACAAATTCTATTCAATGTCACGAAAATGAGTTCAAACGAGTTTATTCGGAGCACTGGCAGAGATTTTGTATGATTTTCAATCGAAGGTTTACTTGCAGCCGAGAATTCATATACTTGCGAATTCCGTTCGTAACGTATTTCTTCATGTTTAATGTACAGTTACGTTGCGTGAATGAATACTTTCTGATTAATAAACAAAAAATTGAAGACACCTTTCAATTTGATGTAGGATGCAGAAACATGAAGTAACACTTATTTGAGAATTGAGTCTTTTTAGCGCTTCTAATTGATTTTTACAGCTGAGGAAACATGGAATTATTTAGAGAAATTTAAGTTATAAAAAACGAATGCAACGAACTATTTTTCCCCGCTTTTTGTGTCGTCATAGACGAAAATTTGGCTGGTTTCGTAATTTACCTGATGACGTGATAAGTCATTAATGTGGAATGTGTTGCAAAAGTGGAAATTGAAAAAACCTGAACAATGACTTAATAATTTAATATTCATGTGCACTCCAAGCGACGAAATTATTAAATTCTGCCGTTTGTGAAAATTGTAGTCGGTGACGGGAATTTTCCTCCAGGAAATTACCCTCCAGACAGAAAAAAAATAGGAATTATCACCCAGGGAATTATCGTCCACGAATCATAGCCCAGAGATATGAGAAATATCACCCGGGGAATTATCGCCCAGGAATTATCACCCGGGATGGCATTTTCCTCTTACCAAATAGCATTTTCCTTATACAAATTGGACGCTTTAGAGCCCATTTTAGTGGCATTTTTCTTATAAAAATTCCATCGCTTTAAACTTGCTGGGTGATAGTTCCCCGGATGAAATTCTCATTTGTCTGGGCGATAATTCCTGGGCGATAATTCCCAGGGTGATAGTTCCTCGGGTGAAATTCTCATTTGTCTGGGCGATAATTCCTTGGGTGATAATTCCCTGGGCGATAATTCCCTGGGTGATATTTCCCTTGGTGATATTTCCCTGTGTGATAATTCCAATTTTTTTCAGTCTGCATGCATTTCTTATAGGGAAGAAAGGAAAGAGCTGTATCAAAAAAGTAGCGTTGCCGGCCGGCCAATGTTTTTTAGGAGCTTCTAATAAATTGAATTGGGACCACTTTTTTGGACAGAATTGCTGTGATTGAGACTAGGGTCGTGTACGGCTTCTTGTGACATAATTTTGCTTGCACATTTATATAACTCATAGACAAGGCCATGTACGAGTATATAGCACAAATATAGTCATAACGTTATACATAATGTCAATGAAACATTTTGTTTCTCTCTCTCACTCTCTCTTTCTTTCATTTACGTCGGTGTAGTAACTGTTATCTCTTTTTTCTGAACAACAGGTTTGCAGAAAATGAACTTGCAAATCTTCAATTAGCTGCCAGTGAACGATGGGGTTTTAATTTTGCACAATGTGTCCCAATACCTGACAACAAAAATTACATTTGGGAACGTGTACCCCCGCCAAATCCCGAAATGTATACGATCATTCGGGCGGCTCATTTACGAGAAACATCAACAACACCAAACTACAATGATTTACTATTGGATGAACGAGCGAACCGTGCAAATATGGAACGGATGGACTTATGTGGAGATGAATTGAATTCATCCGATGAATCCGTGTGCAATTCACCAACAACGAAAGTGCCAATATTAATAGTTTCACCCAAACGTGGGACGCAACGACAATCCAAAATAACAGGTAATTTCAGCAATTTCTTTCGTTTTTCATATTCAATGAATCGAAACCGATGACCGTTAAACAATAAAAATTCCCATAGGAAATTTGAGGATATATCACCTCTTATGACCCTATTTGTCGTAAAATTAATTACATTTTTAAAATCATTTCAAATAAATTGTTCGGTTTTCGACCGTGAAATAGCATTTCCTTTCTTTAGGTTACATTCAAAACCATTAAAGGGTAACATTTCCGAATAAAGTAGGTGTAGTTCATTATTTCTTGTGTCATGCTTATGTGATTTCAACGGTTTTCGCAGGCAAACTACATGAATATATTTCATATTTCCCGTATAGATACATAATTTGAATAAATTTAAAGATTTTTTAACGGAATCTCACGAATCTGGATTTATTCTGTCCGATAGAAATGGTTTTTGTAAAATGATTTTGATATGCTGCTTACAGCTAACATACATTTATTTGAATAATCGTATATGTTTTTAACCATCATACAATAGTTGCCACAAATAAGAAGCCAACCAAATATTTTAGTTCGCCGTTTAGGTTTAGCCTAAAACTTAGAGAAAATTAGCGAATCATTTTAACGTCAATTTTTCACGTTCACACACATTGGGCGACAAAATTGAACAATAATAAAATATTGTTTAAATTTGTCGCTCATTTATTTTTAAATTCGCTGAAATTATTTGCCGCTTTTCTCTGAGTGACGGCAAAATAAGAAGAAGCTATTTTTTCGCTAAGTTTTAAATAATTTCTCCCTATACTCATAGAAATTGAGCGAAAGTTGACAGTCACTACTCTGTCGTCATAAGGAAAAAAAACTTAGAAAAAGTCGAGGGAAGATTTTCAACGAAATTCGTCGAAAAAATTAAATTAGCGACAAAATTAAACAAAAGTTTCTCGGCGATTGTTTTGTTTAAATTGAGCGAAAATTGACATTCACTACTCTGCCGTCCGTCATAAGGAAAAAAAAACTTAGAGAAAATCTAGCGAAGATTTTAAATGAAATTCGCCGAAAAAATTAAATTAGCGACAAAATTAAAGAAAAATTTCTCGGCTATTGCTTTGTCTAATTTAATTTTTTCGGGGAAATTCGTTGAAAATCTTCGCTGATTTTCTCCAAGTTTGTTTTTCTTATACGGTAGTACTCTGCGTACAAAGCATAAAAGCCTTGGTGACGTCATCAAAATTTACTTTCTCAGGTTGACTGAAGTTGACTTCTGAAAATTCCATTGTTCGAAAGAAAACATTTTTCCAATGTCAAACTAATTCTTTGAGATGTGAAATTTTGTACGTTAATTCATCAGCGCATCATAGAAAAAATACTTCTCATAGTCCATTGCAAAGATTCCATTTCCTCCCACTTAAAATTCTATTGTTTGCTCCATTTTTGGTTTTTTTCCTTTTTTGGTTTAAGTTTGTTCTATAATCAAACAAAAAATTACTCACAACAGAGTCGAATAATGCAAGCACACAATAACATGATTGTCTTCAATTTACTTTTTTTTATTCATTGAACTCGATTAAACTAAAGAAGGGTATGTCACTTCAATAACGTACATCATTGTCCAACAATATTACATCGTTTTGTCGGTAGATTCAGCCACGATGTTGCCGAATCCTAAACCATCTGAAAATTAAATAACGCGAAAAAAGTAGCGAAAACAGTAAGTGAAATTTGTGTTGAGAGTGACACACCCACGATTAAATAGACCAGTCCTCAATCTAGTAAATTGTCATAAATTGGATAGAACTGAATGGAATTGTTACCAACACAATATGCGTGTGCGTTTTATTTATTTCACGATATCATTAAACAGTGTAGGTGAATTCCTCAAACAGTACCCTCTTCATTAAACATTTGCTTTTCTAATAAAATGCCGTTGTTTTAGTTGCTAGAACTAAAAAAAAAGTACAGGAAATGCGATACATGGTTCTTTATTGTAATGTTTTTTTGTTTGAATCAGTTAGGTATGTACTTACACACACAGCTATGTAAAGATTTAACGACAAATTTATCAACTACAAATTAGATTTTACCTGAACGTAAATCTTTTGTGTATGTTCACGAGCATTGAATTTGTTTTGAACACACTGCCTTTATCTGTCGGGTGATAAGATTACAAACCATTTTAGGAAACTCAGTTTTTACAATAATTACGCAGCTCACTTGTCTAGCCAAAAGTGGTTGTTTTTATCGTTTAGTTAATATTTATTGATGGTTTGTAACTTAGAGAAGAATTTTTTTTAACATTTTTTGTAGCGCTAGAACCGTCTTTATAGCAACCATCTCTTATTTCTAAAAAACATAGAATAATTCTTGCAAATATTACTCAAAGTAAGGATCGGAGTGGGACGACCCACAGCTGACCTAATTCTCCAGAAAACACTGGTGTGGTGGGCGCATATTCTTCGTCGACGCAATCCGATCCTTACCTCAAAGTCGTAGGTTTGACCCAAAATACAAAAAAAGTTTTTACAAAAATTTGCAAACTTTTGTTTATATTGGTTCCCAACTTAGAATTGGCCTAAGGCACCTAGGTGAGGCCTCTGACCCATACTTCTGTGAAGAAAAAAAATCGTCTCTTGTGTCAATGTCAATACTCTCCTTCGACTCGTTTGACAAACTACAGACACAATTTTAAATAATGTTTTAATTTGATATTCCGAATGCTCATTTGTCATCAACAACGGAATAACGCATGTCAACTATTTACTTAAATTGTATCAGAATCACTTATTTAACAAACATTAACAGGCATAACTCACCATATGACACCCATATCGTGAAAATTTACATGAAACGAAATTATTTCCCCGCACACTTTTCGATGTTTATCATAACAAAAATTTAGAAGCAATTTTTTTTCTGTGGTAGTTTCGTGCATAATTAAACATTATGGTATCAAATGCATAACCATAACAGCTTGCATCATCCAGAATTAGAACACAACGCGAAACTACCCTGCTAATTTATTGAAATTTATTCGTTGGTGTGTGCCATATTCACCGGTATGTGGGGGTTGAATAGAAATATTTACATATTTGTGGTTTATCTCCGAATTGTTGTAAAAATTGTTTTATTAAACAAATGGAACAGCTGAAATTGTAAATGGAATTCTGTTTAGGGTGCATAATTTCGTTTCGTTTGAAAGAATCCAAGAATTCTAGAAATGAAAATCTAGATAAGAACCGTTAAACCAAAGCTTACAAAAATTTATTCTCCGCGAATGTCATGACCTTTGATTAACTTCAAACTGTTACTTACCTTGAAACATTTTAATACATCTGCTTACATGCAGAGATATTAATTCATTTAGAAGTTTTGGTAATAAAAAATAAAAAATAAGCTTTGCCCCTACAATTTGCTAACGAGACGTACGAAACGACCTCAGTTTTTCGTCTCTACAATTATTTATTTACTAGGACAAACACTTACGATTTTTCGAGGTGTTTTGTAATGCGTCACCAAATCATAAATCAAAGAAGCAAAAAATATTAGGAAAGGTGTCACAATATACATGTAAACAGTGAGGTCATCAGCTTTGTGTTTATTGTATTTTCTCTTTTTATATGCAAGAACTTTATTTCTTCAGGTGCAAGGTAGTTAATTTGACGCCTTATCAGTGTTTTCATTTTATTTATAAACAATTTTACGTTTGTCAGAGTTTTGAATGTCATTAACGTCAAATCACAATCACATACCTTTCTTTGAGATCGTTTATTAATACGTCACATTAATGACATTCCAAACTGTGACATGGCAAAAATATTTCAAAGTTGTTCAAATCAAAAATAAAATGAACTCTTTGTACGAATTGTTGTGGCAAATGGAACCCAAACTTAAAAGCATGTAAAAAAATGTGAGCTTTGCGATCTTCGGCACGTGCTCTCTAAAAGGCTTGACTCGAGGTCAAGTTTTTCTGTTGAGAAAATTTCATATTTTAATATAAAAGAAAATCATTTTCTCATTAAAGTGAATGTCGGCCGTCATAAGGAAAAAATTTAAAGAAAGTCCAGCGAAGATTTTCGACTAAATTCGCCGAAAAAATTAAATTAGTGACAAAATCAAACAAAAGATTCTCGACGATTGTTTTGTTTAGTTTTGTCGCTAATTTAATGTTAACGGCGAAATTCGTTGAAAACCTTCCCTGATTTTCTCCAAGTTTTTTTCCTTATCACGACAGTGCTATCCTCTATTCTCAGAATGCAATCTTTTAAAGAGAAAACGTTTTCATCTGACGTATAAAAATTACGCATTCATCAACATATTGGCCTGGCGCGTCTTTTATTGTTAATAGCAGAGAGGGCAAATCGACTTATCGCTAAATTTATAGCATATGCGTATAGCTATAAGTTATATTATTTACGTTGTAAGTTATAAGCTACAAACTATAAGTTTTGAAACTGATCAGTACTGTTCCAGATCAGTTTTGAAACCGATCAGTAAGATCAGTTTTGAAACTGATCAGTAAAATCAGTTTTGAAACTGATCAGTAAGATCAGTTTTGAAACTGATCAGTAAGATCAGTTTTGAAACTGATCAGTAAGATCAGTTTTGAAACTGATCAGTAAAATGAGTTTTACTACTGATCAGTAAGATCACTTTTATTACTGATCAGTAAGATCAGTTTTCAAACTGATCAGTAATATCAGTTTTGAAACTGATCAGTACTGATCAGTTTTAAAATTGATACGGATCAGTACTGATCAGTTTTAAAACTGATACGGATCAGTACTAATCAGTTTGAAAACTGATGCGGATCATTGTTGATCAGTTTTAAATTTGATACGGATCAGTGCTGATTAGTTTCAAAACTGATACTAATCATTACTGATCAGTTTCAAAACTGAT
>CM055403.1:29415940-29433704 GCA_029228625.1 Pseudolycoriella hygida | reverse complement strand
GACGGGGAAGAAATAACATCCACTCGCCAATTAAAATACCTTGGAGTTGTGCTGGACGACCGCAGAAATTTTAATAGCCATGTGGACTACACGTGCGAAAAGGCAATGAAAGCCACCGCAGCATTGGCCAGAATAATGCCAAACGGCTTTGGACCGCGCAGCAGCAAAAGGAGGCTCCTTGCAAGTGTCACCCTATCGATATTGCGCTACGGAGCACCAGCGTGGATACAGGCGCTAGATACGAAGAAGAATCGGAGAAGGCTTAATAGAGCCCAGAGGCTGACAAGCATAAGAGTAGCAAGCGCATATCGAACAATATCCTTAGAAGCGGTATGTGTTATAGCCGGGACGATGCCCATATGCATAACGCTGACAGAAGACAGTGAATGTCATAGAAAGAAGAGAATGGAGGGTCAAACTACCAAAACAGTTAGGACGAAATTAAGAGCCGAATCACTGAGACAGTGGCAGCAAGAGGGGGACTCCTCGGACAAGGGAAGGTGGACCCATAGACTCATACCAAAAATAACGACATGGGTACAGAGAAAACATGGAGAGGTTAATTTCCACCTGACACAGTTTCTGTCTGGTCACGGATGCTTCAGGAAGTACCTGCACAGGTTTGGATTCACGGCGTCACCTTTCTGCACGACATGCGATAGGCAGGAAGAGACTGCGGAGCACGTGTTATTCGTCTGCCCCCGCTTCGAACAAGAACGAGGAGAGCTGTTGACTGTGAGTAGGCCAGATGTAAGTGCCGAAAACATAATATCGGAGATGTGCCGCGCTGAGGAGGTGTGGATAGTGGCGGATAATGTAGTTGCGAAAATAATGACGAAGCTGCAAATTGCATGGAGAGACGATCAAAGAAGACTGGCAGTTGATCTAAGAGAGTAGGTGCGAAAGCACAGCTCCTCCCCGAAGTAATGCTGTGAGGCGGGTTCCGGGGAGAAGAGAGCACGAAGACTAAGGAAGGAGGTTTTAGTTGGTAGGTCATTAAAGTTAATGGAATCCAACACTACCTTGGTTCAGAAAGACCGGGTGTCTATGAAGATTTCCTCACCCTTATAAAAAAAAAAAAACTACATCTCACTATATTACACTACATCTCACTACACCTTAGAACATCTCACTACACTACACAAAACCTCACTATAATTCACAACATCTATAATACAAAACCCAACGTCACTGCACCTCACTACACTACATGTCAACACTTTTCATTATATCTCACTACTTCTCACTACATCTCACTTCAGTTCACTATATCGCACTAAACCTTACTACATCTCGCTACACTACACACCGATACGATGCCCATTTGCACAACGCTGATGGAAGACAGCGAATGTCACAGAATGAAGAAAAGGGAGGGTAAAACTACCAAATCAGTTAGGACGCAATTAAGAGCCGAATCACTGAGCAACAAGAGCAACTGAGCAGCAAGAGTGGGACTCCACGGACAAGGGAAGGTTAACCCATAGACTCATACCGAACATAACGCCATGGGTACAGAGGAAGCATGGAGAGGTTGTGGAAGTTACCAACTGACACAGTTCCTGACGGGTCACGGCACGAAAATATTTGCACAGGTGTGGATTCACAGGGTCGCCTTTCTGCATGACATGTGAGAGAGAAGAAGAAACTGCGGAGCACGTATTATTCGCCTGCCCCCGTTTCGAACAAGAGCGAGGTGAGCTGGTTACTTACAGTCACGGTCAGATGTAAATGCCGAAAACATAATATCGGAGATGTGCCGCGATGAGGAGGTGTGGAAGGTAGCGGATAATGTAGTTGTGAAGATAATGGGGAAGCTGCAAAGTGCATGGAGAGACGATCAACGAAGACTGACAGTTGATCTTAGAGAATAGGTGTGAAAGCACAGCCCCTCCCCGAAGTAATGCTGTGAGGCGGTTCCGGGGAGACGAGAGCATGGAAGATTAAGGAAGGAGGTTTTAGTTGGTAGGTCATCGAAATGGAATCCAACACTACCTGGATTATTAAAGGACCGGGTGCCTATGAAGGTTTCCTCACCCTTACCAAAAAAAAACTACACATCGCTACACTACACTTCCCTTTACTATGCTACACTTGACAACACAACACTACATCTATAATATAAAATACATGAAATAGCAAATTTTGTTATGGATCATCCCCGTAAGATGGAGGGATAGAGATTTGTTGGCAAAAGATTTATCCTCCAGAATACGCCATCATCTTCCCAGTTTTAGATCTTTAAAGTTTTCAATACTTTTCATAACATTTTTGTGTTTTTGAACTCGAATATGCCGATGAATTAAATTTTTTGTACCCATACGAATTATGAATCCTATGCGTTTTTCATGAAGTTTGTAACCTTTTGATTAGAGTAGGGAAGTCAGGGGAGAGCATCGATCATGGTACTTTTAGATGACAAATTGCAAAAAAAAATTTGTCAGTTCGTCCGTCCATAACTCCAGCAAATCTTAACCGATTTTAATAATTTTTTTTTTGTAAAGGTTAATGAATGTCATACATTGGATGGAAGTAATATTTTTTTGAGTTTGGACTTTAAAAAAAAAACGTCGAGTACGGTCCTATATGTTTTTCATGTATAATGCAGCAAAATTACATTCGATTTTCATGGTTCCTTTTCTTGAGAGGTAAGCGAATGACTAACCGTACCCAAGAAAAAATTTGGATCCAAATCCTCTACTTGGAGCCACAGGACGGTCCTGACGTCGGCCCTGGGCCGATTTTTTTTTATATTTTGTAGAGAAAATTGAGTAGAATGGTTAATTAACGATAAAATAATGATTATTAAATTATGAGGTTTTTCAAAAAAGGCTTCTACAACGAACTTTCTCTATAACGAACAATTGAATTCCTTCAGAGTTCGTTGCAGAAAAATTTTATTGAATTACATTACTATAATAATTACAGTAATGTAATTCAATTATGAATTATTCATAATTGAATACTACAACTCTTGAGTTGCGAAGCCCGGCGAAGCCCGGTTAACCACGCTAGCAAAAAATATTTCTTCGGAAAAACAATGAAAATTGGTCAGGAAATGGACAAATTCATAAAAATTTTAAAGTTCAAAAACTTTTGGACGTCCTTTTTCATTAAACCTCACTGCCACCAATAACGACACAGTGGTCGCTTCACTTAAACTTTAAGAAGGGTAGATCTCCCCATCATATTTTGCTCAGTATAGATGGTGTAACTTTCACTCTTTCATCACAAAAATCTTTGTAGCTTTTGAATGAAACAAGACCTCCGAAAAAATATTTGACTTTTCATAAAAAAACTGTCACGCTAGGCACGAACCCCCCCCCCCCCCCTAGAGCGTTACGTAATTTATGAACAGCCCCTAATAGTAGATTAAAGTGGGGCTGTGGAAGTAATTTATGAACAGTCCCTAATAGTAGATTAAAGTGGGGCTGTGGAAGTAAGTCATTACATGAGAGATCTTGTAAAATGAGCCAAACTCAAGAGGGTATTTTTAGGCAAAAAGCTGCATATATACATGAAATGAGAAGTTTCCGGTGGGAAATGCTAATGTGATGAATAGCAACTTCGGTCGTGTCAAAATTGTTTCTTTTTAATTGAACGTTTCATTATGAAATAGAAAATATGTGCACAAAAATGAATTTTTTGATGATTTCCTTATTTTGTTACTATGAAACTGTTTTTTATGAATTTTCACGAAAATTTAATAGCTTTTTGGATTACAAGTGATGAAAGTATGAAAATTCAACCCTGTGGGAGAATTGCTGCTCGAAAGGTAATATTAACACTGACCTTGCAACAAACGTACTGGTCCCTGTGGACATCCGAAAGAGCTCGAACGTGAACAGACTTACAGTGGATTACCCACTTGGTGGCATGCGTTCCATGAGCACAGCTGTGGAATGACCTGGATATGCTCCCTAGTTCAACTTATCAAACATCACATGGGAGTGATGCACGAATAGTATAACCGCGCTGGGCCGCCGCGCCGTTCGTCATGCAGTGAACTTATATACTAACAACAATCACCGTCGCTTGACAAAGTGATCGGACTAGCTACTGGTTTGTCAAATTTGTTAGTATTGCAATTACCTGCGCACAGCTTGCATGCTGCTGTCGTGCATATTTATAATTTATCATGGTTGTGTGATTTGACGATGTGACCAATAACAAACGTTTCCCACGCGATTTCTGTTCAACTTTGAAATTATGCTCTTCAATACTCTGCGACATTTTCTGAACTTCTGACTTTAGATTATATCGGCGGAATCGATTTACCGCGTCCAGGCATCAGAGTCCGCCGTTATTTGGGTATAGTTTGCGAAAAATCGCAATCTGCGACACTTGGATTGACTTCACGTACGCGTATAACAGTGATTTGCAACTAAGGATAGGAATGGGTCGTTTTGGGTCGACCTGACTCAAAAAAAAATTTGACCTTAATTCTTAGTTCAGGTTTGGGTCGAAAAAATCAATTTGGGTCAATCTAATTTTTTGAGGTCGGATTCAGGTCGACTTCATTACTCAGGAAACATAAAACCACAACCTGAAACCCAACCTGAACATGTCGACCAGGGGCACTCACTTCCGGTCCCCATGAGCCACAATGCGTCTCAATGCAGTATTAAGACCGCATTAAGACGCATCAGGACTCACCAAGACTCACAAGACCCAAAAACGAGTACTCCTGGACCTAATTAAGAATTTTTGTTTTGAGGTTTCTTTCAGATCGGAACCAAAATGCAAGAGCAGGTTCAGGTCAAAGTTGGGTCCGGCCCGACCTGAACACATCAGGTCGACCCAGACCCATTCCGATCCTTACTTGCGACCAACCAGATGTTGGAGACCACTTGTCGGCAATGAGGGAGATGAACACACTGCCAGAGCGTGTGCTCATAGTGACAAAACAACGAGCGGGATGCGAGAGCTACACAATTCCACAAGCAGACCGTTCTTATGAATTAAATCAAAACAATCATCAAACATCAGCAATGACCTGTCTCCATGTCACTCATTCATACAAAACATACGCACATACCATAATACGGTTTCATGAAACAAGTAATTCATTCAGTCATTTTCACTCAGACCACCCTTTACTTTCCAGCCTCACAAATAGATGTAGCGACTAAATTTCACAACGCGTCACCTGATTTCCACGTAATAATTCGTGAATGCTTCCTAAGTCATCGTTATCGAATCGCATCCCACTGATATCCCTTCAACGTTGGATTCGTATCCAATTACGACGACGCAGAGCAAAACTTCTGGTAACGGGTTACAATTTTTGCACAGTTGATGCGGGGACACTTTAATCATCACGAATAAGACTCTAAATATTTTTCAAAATAAACAAAACTTTAAAGAAAGGATGCAATATATATGGTAATATTGAATTTATTTATCCAGCATATGGATTTTTATTGTATTCACGATTTTAGTTTTCATTTTGTTTCGAAAATTTCCCACAAAAACGAATGAAGCGAACGCACACCTTCTCCAAACAAAAAGTGGACGAAAACTTCAACGTTTTGACATTTGTTTTTACTCATCATTCAATCGCTTGTTATTGTTTGAAAGTCGTTCAAAAGTTTGGTTTCATTAATACGTGAAAGCAAACATGCAAGAAAATTTGTAGCTTTCGCTTAATCTAACAAACAAAAACACAAAATGGATTATGTCTACTCCGGAGGCGATGCTGTTGGTCGCTCCGACGATATTATCACGTTGACTAGTACGTCCCAACAATCAATAATTTCTCGAATTCATTCACGAATGTCCTTTAATTTAGTGTACCACAATCAATCACGAACTGGGCATTATTCTCCTAGTTTTCGTTCATTCAGTATCATGGGACAAAGTGATGCCGAATATTCAGAGTTCGGCACAGTTTTAGCTGATGGTGGTGACCGTTTTGCCGTGTCAGCAATTTGCTTTGATAGTCAAGAGGAACTGCTGTGGATGGGAAACGAAGGTGTACGTAATTGAGTCAGTCTTTTGAATTGCAGCAGCGCAACAATTATCTGTTTTAGGGTCATGTCACGTCCTATTACGGTTCCGGAATGCAAAAGTACACTTCGTTTCAAGTTCATGCAACCGAAATGATTCGTCAGATTTTGACAATTGACACAGGTATTTTAGCGCTAACACCCACACAATTGAGACTGCAAATTCGTCGTGGCATTCCAAAGTTTACACATCGTTCGTCGAATATGATAGACATGCAATGTATGCTGCAATTATCGAATCGATTAATTATTGGTGGACATCAGGAGGACATAATTGATCTGGATTTGGCAACAATGACTGAGACTAAAGCAGTAATTTAATTATTCTTTTGACGATTACTCTAAATGCGTATTCCTGCCATCTATCGACTTCGCTTTATTGTGTCCTTCATATTCCTAGTGTTACGTCTATTCTGAGTGCATGAAGCTTATCGCAATAATATTCGATGTCCCATTTCTGGGCGCCCATACATTTTGAGTTTAGATCTCCTCGCCGATCTCTTTTTGAATCGACTTTGTTATGAAAACTAATAGACCCTTTAAGTGCGGTTGAATTGTGAATTTTTCCCTGCGTTACAATCGAATTTCGTACGATGTATGCGTAATTACGTACGGTATGTGCGTCAAATCAGCACAAAAACAATAGATTTTTATAGTCAAATTATTTTCAATTAAAATTCAAATGTTAGGCGGACTAAAAGGGTCTCTTTTTGTCGATTGTCAGCGTAAAAATACGTAATTTTACAATCGGCGGGCGCATGGGATCATTTCAGCTAGATCCTTTGCCGGAATACTTGCAAAGAGCAATTTTTTGAGCTACTACGCTATGGCCATTGTATGTTCGTCTACTATTTTGTAAAAAAGTTATGGTTACTAATACTGCCGTCATAAGGAAAAAAACTGGGAGAAAATCGGTGAATCAACGAATTTCGCCGTAAAAAATTAAATTAGCCACAAAATTTAACAAAACAATCGCCGAGAATCTTTTGTTTCATTTTGTCGCTAAGTTGATTTTTTTCGGCGAATTTCGTTGAAAATCTTCGCTGATTTTTTCTAATTTTTTTTTTCCAGAATAGACCAAGTAGTCTAACTTCACCTGAAACCTGACCTGAAAAACTTGATTTGACCGGATTTAGAATTACGACTTCTGGCCTGACCTGAAATGACCTGGAACTTGTTTTGATCTGAAATAAAATAGCCTGAAATGACCTGACCTGACAGGTTGTCACGTTTAGAGAAATAAAAAGCAAGATTTAGAGAGAAAAACAATTTGAGAGTAACTTAGGTTAGGAGCGATATCGTCAAAACTTCGACCAATTTCGGGACTTTATTCACATTTCGGGTCAGGGCAAGTGATACAAGGCTAAAATCGTGGTTTCAAGTCGAGAAATACGTTTTTTTCCTATTTTTTTAAAATCGATATTGTCGGACTTAGAGGCCTTGGAGTACATGGTATACACAGGGGTCAAAAAACCGTTTTTTGTCAACAGCTAAAGTAATACGTGACCAATTGCTTTGTATTTGGTTATGAGTAACGGCCATAATAGTGGTAAGATTTGGGCCGAAACACCGACCAGTTACAGATTGTTGTTAGGGAGCTAGAGCCCATATTATTATATGCCGATATTAGAACCAGCCTAGAGCACTTAGGAAAGGCCTCTGACCCATACTTCCATAGACAAAAAAGTTTGCCACTGACACCGATCTTCTATCACTTATAGTTCTCAAGATGTTTGAATTTTTCGATAATATATTGTCTAGATCGATCCACCCTAACATTAGCGGCCATCTTAAGCTCGGCCCGGGCCCACATTTTTTCTTGGATGCTTTTAAGGCTTTCATTACCTATCGAATAGAAAAAAAAAACACGAAAATCGGATGGAATTTACTCGATTTATGTACAAAAAACAAGTAGGGCCCTAGTGGGTCCGCTTCTTTAGGGCTCTAGCTAGGTTCAGCGACCCAAAGTAAAAAAAAAAATCCATAAATTGTTGGGCATTCCCAGACCTCCCGATTGAAATTTTTTTTTTTGAAAATCGGCAAAGATTTACTCGAGTTATGCACAAAAAACACGTAGGGCCCTTGTATAGACTCTGTTTTAGAGCCCTGGCTGAGTCTAGGTACTCAGATTCAAAAAAGTTTCTTCCATAAATTGTAGGGAATTGCCTTATCTTTTGATTAAAAAAAAAGTTTTGAAAATCGGGAAAGATTTACTCGAGTTATGTACAAAAAACACGTTTGGCCCTAGCAGAGACTCATTTTTAGTGCTCTAGCTAAGTCGTAGAGCTCAAGACCAAAAAAGTTCTTCCATAAATTGTCGGCCATACCCAGGTCTTTCAAACAAAAAAAGTTTTTGAAAATCGGAAAAGATTTACTCGAGTTATGTACAACACCTGGGTCTAAATGCACCGTTTTAGCTCCTTGTGATGTAATTTACTATTTCGATTGCCTTTTAGGGAAAAAAAGTTTATGAAAATCGGTTGAGTTTTACTCGAGTTATCGTGTTGACGGACGGATATTTTTTTTATTGCTGATTCGTCATCTGAGGACCATGATCGATGCTCCCCCCCCCTACTCCCGGGTCGAAATTCGAATGGTTACAAACGTCGTGGTAAACGCATAAGACCCCTTTTCGTACGGGTCTAAAAATGAAGGATAAGGCGCCATCTACTATCCTAAACTTTAAGTTTCTTCAGCGGTGGCGAAATTTTTTAGCGATTTTTTAAGTGGCGTAGCTTGTTCCAATTTATTAATCCTCAATAATACAGTCTCCGGATTTAGAGATTCTACATAAGCTCCAAGTCCTTTTTTCAAAAAAAATGATTGAGAAAGGTTTCGTTATCTAAAATTTAAAAACAAATGTGTCGGGCAAAAAAAAAGTTTTTGTAGCTGCTCTCTGGACAAAAAAATTCTTTTTTTTTCCTACGAAAAAAAGTCATTTCCTTTTCCAGTTTTTCTCTGGAACCCCTAATTTTTTTTTTACTTTTCTGTGTTGACGAAATTGCACCCAAACAAAAGTCAAAAAATTTTAGAGGTTCCAGAGCCAAACTAACAAAAGAAATGACTTTTTTCTATCAAGAAAGAAATAGATATTTACACTACAAGGGAGAGGTACGAAAGTATCTCCGAGTGGTGTATTATATTTTTCATTACTCGGACAACGAAAATTGTAATTTTCGTGCCCCATTTGAAAACCGAAAATAAAAAAATTCAACTTATGTGTTGTCAACTTATCTATATAATACGAAAGTCAGCCTAAATAATGCGAAAGTAAAAATACACAATGCGAAAGTCGACGTACATGGGAAATTACAATAGACAGTCTTTGTGATGTTTCCAAACTATTTTATTTGGATTACTCGGGTCCTATGGATCACGAATGCAAAATTTTTTTGCCCAGTTCATAGATTTAGTATTTTTAATTAGCGATCAAAATTATCTCCAGTCCGGTGACGTCATCGTTTTTCTTCATCCGTAGTTGTTTTTGTTTGAAAGTGTTAGTGGAAAAAGAATCATTTAAATGTTTGATCGGTGTGTTAGTGTATATGTTACATATAAATGCCTGCACTCGTATGACGTCACACCCTCCTCCTTGAGGAATCTTCATAATTCATTTTAAAGAAATAAAAGCAAGAGTTTGATTATGTGTAATGGTGAATTTTGTTTATTTCTATATCAAGTTTGTTCTAAAAATGGTTTTAAGTGATTCCGTAAAAATTACGCTTGTCTATTTTCGTTTTTCTCAAAATGAAAAATTATGTGATTTACAAGGGATGACGTATGAAAATTCAACCTGTGCGCTTGCAGCCCTTGCCTTCGGCGCGGGCAGAAATTCTCGGACAGGATTGAATTTTCATACTTTCGCCCCTTGTAATCCAAATAACTATTTCATGCCTCGGGGCCAAAATCGAAGGAAATTTTATAATTTTCTCTCGATTTTGGACCTCTGCATGAAAAATTTTTTGTATATCTGTTTTGGACGACTGATTTTAGGCACTTTCGCATGTAGACTTCTCTTTGCTCGGTCTACAACACGCTTCATATACGGTACGAAAGTAAAAAAAATTTCATCCCATGGGACTTTCGCACCGCATATGAGGCATGAAAAAAATTTTTGGTCTATAGCGCGGCTACATCAATTCATTCATGATTTTCATTTGTTGAATTTTTTCGGGTTTTTCTCTAGTTGAAGGCCTGACGTGCATCCACACTTAAAGTAACTTAAAGATTGAAATAATTTCTCTTCAAAGCCATCAGGTAGCGCTGGGTGTGCTGTTTTAAGAAAGCATCGCTATTTATGCGCTGGCGATGCATATGGCAAAGTAACCTTGTACGATCCGAACTCACTGAGTATTGAACACACAATTAGCACGCATCAAGGATTGTTTGATTTCGATGTTCAAGGAAATTACTTAATTTCTTGTGGTTACACCGAACGACAAGGAATATTGAACATTGACCGATTTTTGATGGTACACGATTTACGAATGCTTCGTGTAGTATCGCCGATTCAATGTCTGATTGAGCCTTTGATGATGAGATTTCTTCCTTCACAATACAACCGACTAGCTGTTGTTTCAGCAACAGGACAACTGCAATTGGTTGACACCGTTGAATTAACCGAACCTAAGGTCTGCATGTACCAGGTAAGACTTTCTGAATTGAATTCGCTGAAATGATTATCCCATGCAACCGTTTTCGAACAGGTCACGAATAGTAATTCTTGTTTATCATTCGATATCTCTTCCACTTGTCATGTTATGGCATTCGGTGATCAATCTGGTCATATAAGCCGCATATGCGCAGTCGGCTTAGAGGAACCGTCAATTAATTCATTTTCGAGAGAAACCGAATTCGCTGATGTAATTCCACCTCTACCGCCTGTTTCCATAGCCGATGAAAATTTTCCATTGTCTTCGATTTCGCTACCACATCTGACGACAGGAAACCGTTACTTCAGTGACTTTCCGCCGGAGTTACTCGACTATAGGTAAATGATTTCAATTTCCATGTAGAAGATATCATCATTTCTCCGTTAAGATATCGCCGACCGAAACCGATCGATCCAGAAATTATTTCGACGATGAAAATGAAGGGACCAATCGGATATTCTCCGAATCCGAGAACGACTCGACGAAATCAGGTAATTAGCTTAAAATCTAGTAAGATTCTTATATTTAGAAAAAATATCCCAATTTTAGGGAATTTTGGTGAGTTTTAGGGATTTTTTCAAAAAAATTTTGTTCTGATGTGATTCAATAGAGAACTGACCAAAGCTTAAGAGCCCGGGTCGCATCAATCAGAATTCAACAAGTTTAAGTATGAAGTTTGTACCTTCTGAAATAACATCGCAAACGAACTTGGAATGCGATTATTTTTCAGAGCAGTTTTCGACCTTCATACTTGAACTTTTTAAATTCTGATTGATCGACAGTGCGACATCTATTGTCATCGTAACGTCGCGTCGCGTCGATATGATGAACTAAAGATAGTCTGCTCCAAATGTAAAAATTCTCGAATAAGTTAATCTGCTTCAAATTTCAAGTTTTTATAGTGTACTGCCATCTATTTACGTTAAGAACTGCCTTATAATTTTGAAAACATTTTTATTTACACAGGATTATGTTCTAAAAAAACATCGCAAATTTGACAGTTCACATTTTTGCGACGTGCCCTTAACTTGTTGACATAAACTTACCCCGTGGAATTCGATTTTCAGGTTCCGTACAATTTGGATTCCAATTCCAATAGCCTAAGTTCAATTCCCATCGCAAATTCTAAAGGAATAGAAACCTCTAGTAAAATGATTCCAAAAAGGTATTCTTAGTTTTATGTTCAAAAAGTTCATAATCACAAAATTGCTTTCATTTTCTGAAAAGGTATCGAAGAGTTGATGTCAAATATAACAAGCTCGGAGCGCAAGAGTTTGACTTCGATCAACATAATCAGACTGGATTTTCTGGACTTGAAGCTACGCTACCAAATGCGTACTGCAATTCTATGTTGCAGGTAAGGGGACGGTAAAATAATGTTTTTCGAAGAGAGCAACATCGTAGAATCATTTCTTCATTTCCTTATTAATCGCTAAATTTAATCGTCTGAATGACTTGTGCAACTCGTCGGCTGAAAAATCTCAGCAGCATTTCGGCGTACGTCAAAAAATTGCTTGAGGTGACGCTATCCCTGATAATACGCAAAAATTTTTTTGAATTAAATGTTAGCTTGTGGTCAAAGTTTTATTCTTTATACAAAATTTCACCACTTTTTTTAAAACAAAATTACGTTTTGTTCAAAAAATTGCGTCACAAATGGAAGACTCAGCAAGGAATTAATTTTTCTGTACTTTCAGTTTTAACGCTTCAAAAATTAAACTTGTAAATTAGATTGCTTCGTGTAAATTTAAACTTTTGCGTCACTTCAAACGGTATAATTATTTTGGAAGCGGACTTATGGAATGCGTCAATCTTTACCTTTTAAGATGATTTTGTATGCGATATCAGTCGTTTTGAAAGTTTACAGATGTTATGACTAACATTCATGTAAAAACTTTTTTATTTTTTAAAAAACTTTTTCTTCAACAAAATTTAAAAAAAAAAAATTCTCAGAAAAAAATTTCTTCAAAAAGATTATCACCACCAGGTTGTCCTCTTCGACTACCTTCGGAGCATTTCGTGTCACCTTCGGTTACCTTCGGAACTTTTCGCGTCACCTTCGGCTATCTTTGGAACATTTAGTGTCACCTTCGCTCAAATTCGCTCAACTTCGGAACACTTCGTGCTACCTTCAGCTACCTTCGGAAATTTTCGTGTCAGCTTCGGTTACCTTCGTAACACTTCGCGTCACTTTCAGCTACCTTCGGAACACTTCGCGTCGCCTTCAGAACACTTCGGCTCACCTTCGGAACACTTCGTGTCACCTTCGGTTAACTTCGGAACTTTTCGCGAAACCGTCGGAACTTTTTGTGTCACCTTCGGTCAACTTCGGAACACTTCGTGCTACTTTCAGCTACCTTCGGAACATTTCGTGTCACCTTCGGAACACTTCGAGTCACCTTCGGTTACCTTTGGAACACTTCGTGTCACCTTTGGCTACCTTCGGAACACTTCGTGTCACCAATTCTTCTCACTGATCTATAAAACTTTGCCGAAGAAACCAACTGTCTAAGTACTCTAATTCAGAAGAAAAAATCCAAGATGGCGTCACTTTGATAGTTGGCAACCATTTTCATAAGATCGCAGAAAATTCTCCTGACCAGACTCTAAAACTTTCCCGAAGAAAGCAACTCTCTAGCTATTGTCACTCCGGAGCTAAACTCTGAGCATTATTTGAAAAACTCATAAAATTGACCAGTTTTCCACATGTCATGACTTTTCAAGAGTTTTCCAGGAAAAGCGGCCGTTGAAATTTTTCATTTGGGGCCGAGAGTGACAACGTTCGGGATCGCGATCGCTAAACGATTAATGGTAAATTACTTTCTGAAGAGTTCTCTCGAAAAAAATACCCCGCGCTTTCGGCCGGGTATATTTACCCACAATAAGTCACACCTCATCGGAGGAAATACTAAATGAAAGAAAAAAATTACGTTTTTCCAGCGTTGTTTCAAGCGAACGTTATTTCTTTGCAGATTCTTTATTTCATAAGTCCTCTTAGAAAGACTTTGTTAGCACACTCATGTTCGAAGGAGTTTTGCTTATCTTGTGAACTGGGATTTTTATTTCACATGCTCGACACCTCTTCAGGTTTGTTGACAATAGTTTGAAAAATTTGAAAATTGAAATTTGAAATCCTTGACTTTTATCATATCCAGCCGATACCCCATGTCAAGCTAGCAATTTTCTCAGATCGTTTAGAACAGTTCCAGAAGCATCTGCCTTTGGTTTAATTCTGTCCGATTCCAGTACAAATGTCAATTTTGCAAGTTTAATACAAAGCTGGAATCGATTCATTCTTCGTCAAATTCATTGTGAGATACTGGAATCGAGGAAACACAATCAGCCACTTTTGAATTTGATCAACAAGCCAGGTGAGTGTTCGGTTACCCATTGTGATTTCGTTATGGTGGATGGTCAATACCTCTTATATCAACGGATCGGTTCATAACTTTTGTCGTTACCTATTCACCAAGTATTTGTGTTTTGTAGATCAGACAACAGAATTCTTTTACAAAGAATCTGATTTTCCGACCATAAATTTGTCGGAAATATTAAAAAAGAGTAAAAGCGAGGAGATGTTTCAGTTCATTGATGTTTATGCTGGTGGTGGGTATTGTTTAACGTTTCTGTAAAAAATGAATCCTGGCAAAGTTTGGTCAAAAAACTCAAGAAGTTCCTACGCTTGCGGCGTTTTACAAGACTTTAGTGACAAAATGCCTCGCTTTGTGTAGCTTTGGTGTGATATTGGCTCTAATGACCGATTGTGAGGGTCTCCAATGGACTTTGAATTTGCTGACCTCTAACTGAATGACATCAAATACATAAATAGCGCAGTTTGCTTTCAATAATTACTCGATTGAGTTGTCAATGTGAAAGTTCAACGCTCAGCCGCAACAGATAAAAAACCTATAATTGAATGTGTATAGAAAACGCACTAAGGTCTGGGGTAGTTGAACAAAGGTCTGTCAAACGGCTTACTTTATTGCCACACCAAGTTGATTTTAATCAGGCAACACTACGAAAAGTGAAAGAATTTCTCCGTACCAACTAATGATTAGGTCATATGACCCGAAAGCATCGGAAAAAATCGATTTGGTGCAGATGAATGCGGCAAAGTCATTCCCAGTAAAAGACATTGATTGGAGCTGCCTGTATTCTAATCCCACTAGCTACGCTCCTAGTATAGATCACAGATGGCGCTGGATCTATAAATTGCAACTACAAGCAGCGAAAGTAAATAATGATGCAGTCCCGAATCCTTGACGGGTTGTTAAGGATTATTGACTGAATGTGGGTTACTCACATTATTTATTCCACAAACCACAGAAGTGCGTCACCCCTCAATCCTTCCGGTGAATGTGACAGTTCGTTTGACATTTCGTCTGTAATGCGTTTGTGGTTGACTTTATATAATTTATGCAATCAGCGTTCGGAAGTGTGGTCCGAGCCGATGCGAAGTTTGGCATTATCACACTAAAACTGCTACCTAAAATTTGACCAACTCATTTGCCCGGATTCTTTGTAACATTCAAATCTGTGTGTTAAACGTGAAGTTTAATGCTATTTTACAAAGAATATTTATCGCTCGTTTTTTAAGAACCAAGCGAAAAATTAGATGGGGAAGATGAGAACAAAGACGAAGAAACTGAAATCAGTCGACTTTTTGGTACGAAGCAAAAATGCGTACATCGCTGTTTGAAATGTAATGAAGAGGTAAATATTGAATTTGTTGCACTGGACCCGTGTGCAGATGAGCAACATTGTTTTCGAATGTCGGTAGGTCGCTTTAATTCTTCAATATTTGTCTGCGAGGGTTTGGATTCGACAGAAAGTCGGATATTTCCCGTCTACAAGTCTACAAGCACCTTGTCTATTTTATTGGATTTTATTTCCCAAAAAAGTATTAAAATTTTAAAAAAATATCTTGAAATTCCCTCTAAAATGCAAGCTAAAAAGGGAAATTTTTCTATCCTTTCAAATAGAGGCAAATGAAGGTCTAACAGCCTTTCATGAAGTGCCCTTAGGAGAGAGGGGTGGTAGGTTTCAGTAAAACCGCACGTACCATACATTTCAACATTTTTTTCATAAATTTATGGGTACGGGGGGGGGGGGGGCCCTAAAAAAGATCTATGTCAAAAATAAAGTTGTTGTAGAGTAAATTCAGCGAAGCTTTTTTACAGAATGTAAGAAGGGATTGTCGAGCGGGATGAAACGGGAGGTTTGGAAAGTGATTAGGTTGGGAGTATGGATGGGCGATAATGAAACTAATAATCGATTATCGATAATTTTTTATCAAAGTTGTTATCGATAATTATCAATGTAGATGTTATCATTAATTATCAAACATCGATGTTATCGATCTAATATCGATGTTATAGATCAAATATCGATGTTATCGATCAAATATCGATGTTATCGATCAAATATCGATAACTATCAAATATCGATGCTATTGATAATTATCAAATATCGATCTTATTGATAAATATCAAATATCAATAATTCTCTAGTTCCTAGTTTTGTTAAGAACATAGGATTTCGTGACATCTCGGAAAATTTCCCGGGGTAGATCGAGGTGGGAGTTGGAGGGATGCATTTATTATCGTCTAGTGATAACGAGTGAGCACTAAAAAAAATGCCATTCCATCCATCCAACTCCACTTTTTTTCCAAACGGCACGACCAATCACCCCAAGCTTTTTTTCCCCTGAAGGGTACATGCCTCCCAAGATTCACGTTCGAAGATTAGATTTATCAGGTTGGGGCGGTCCATTTGTGGTCCGTGAAACACATATGTAGTGATCCTTTGTTTCTTCACCCGTTCATCATGTAAATCTCCTAAAACCTCCCAGTCCCAACCAAGAACCTATCTAGAGAGGCAGGCCCTATGCTGGGTGCTGTTGCAGGTCGGACCACATAACTACCTATAGTCCTAAGCCTCAGTGAGGAAAACTTCGGACATTCACATATTACGTGAACGCCCGTCTCCTCGCCGAAGCCATTGGTGAGTCCCATTTTAGCCAGATGCTTGCTTAGTCTACAGTGCCCGGTGATCGCACCAACCACTCGCTTGATGCGACACCTGTCCATGTTTAGCAATTCTCTAGTCCACTTCCCATCGGGCACCTGGAAGAAGCGCTTTGTGTGCACTCTTCCCTCATAGGTGCTCCAATGGTTAACGAATTCCGACTTAACCCAACACTCTTTTGCTTTTACACATCCCGAGTGTGGTATGGGTATGAAAGGCTCTGGCCCACAACTTAAAGTTTCCGAACCTTTCCTCGCCAGCTCATCCGCTCTCTCGTTTCCCTCCACGCCAGAGTGTCCGGGGACCCAGACCAGCTTTACCTGATTTCTCAGTCCAACCCGGTTCAGGGTTTCCTTTAACTCTTTCACCAGCTTGGATGTCACGACAGGCGACATGAGCGCCCCAATCAAAGCCTCACTGTCGGAACAGACTGTGACTTTTCTTCCACATGCCTCACATGCCTCATGAGTCACGTTTGCTAACCTACGTGATACCACCTTTCAACAACCTGCCCTGGACAAAATACCCGGGCCCCCGCGCCTTCCGAAGTTTTAGAGCCATCAGTGAAGCCTGCTGCGCACGACAGTCTCAAACCGCCTCACGAATTCTGTCTTCGGTCTCATTCGGTCCCTAGGCATCTCAAAGACCTCATTAGTGATGACCTTCTTGATTTTCCCATGACCCGAAGTGAAATTCGGAGTCCAAAGATCATTCTGTGATAACCTATCTGCCGTAGCAAAGGTTTTTGCCTTTAATTCCACGTAGACCTGTGGCAGGTTAATCAACGTCTCAATGCCCGCCGTAGCTGTCGACCTAATAGCACCGGTAACACAAATGCCTTTGAATCTCGTTCAGCTCTTTCCTCGCACTCCCTATGTCGAGTCTCGGCCACCACACAACGCAGCCGTGACTCATCATAGGCCTTATGACTGCTTCATAAATCCACAGTATAGCCTTGGACGGTAGACCACAGTTCCTCCCAAAGGAGTTCCCGAAGATGAGCAAAATCGGTCAAGTAGTTCCGAAGATATGGTCGAAGAAGTTAAGGTCGAACATGTATTTTCGAGCGTCGGTTAA
>CM055403.1:29389940-29403028 GCA_029228625.1 Pseudolycoriella hygida | reverse complement strand
TTTATGGATACTCATTTTTTAAAGCAAGCGTGACGTCATTTGTGAATGGCCCCCCCCTCAACTGAGGTTGCGTTTAACTTCCGTAACTCCCAACCCCCCCCCCCCCTTTTTACTGTTATAAAGTGTTCTGAAAAAATCAATAACGAAATTATTAGAACAGTTTATAACAGTTGGGCGTGTTTTTAACCCATAACTTTCAAGAGCCCAGCTCAATAACCCTTAAATTACATACCAAGTGATCAATTTCGTCGTATAACCAATTCCCTGAAAATTGCGGATCATTTATGAACGTCTGAGGAAAACTATTAACTGGAGATCCCTCATGGTTTCCAATTGCCGGGAAAATTGGAATATTGGGAAACTTGGCTTTCATTATCGCAACCATTTCTCTCAGTAATTTGACATTTTCTTCTTTGGTTTCGCTCCATACGTTGTGCGGTTGAAGATCACCAGTCCAAATAATATAATCGATATCCTAGTTGAAGGATGAGAAATCGTCACCAACGTACTTTGTGAAATAATATTTAAATTTGTTACCGGATGAACTTCAACGATATGATCGAACAAGTTTTCTATTGCCGCTTTTGGTGGATCACAATCGCGATAATCGCCCCATTTTCCAGCACGGTCGCTTTCCTTCGACACGATTTGGCTGTTATCACGGCAACATAATGGTTCTTTGCACACAGCATTTGCACCTTCAACGTAGAAGGGATCGTAGTGAGTGTCCGTTAAATGCAACACTTTAAAGTTTGGAACATTTTCTTTAGGTAATGGAATGTTTTTGGATGTAGGTTTTGGTATTGACGGTATTTCCACTTCCCAGTTTTCATTCACTGATCGTCCATTTCCCATACAGTTTTCGTCATTTAAACTCATCGCACAATACTCGTTAACATCAAAATTAGCTCTATATAAAATGAAATTCAGTTGCGGCGACAGTCTACTGATTAAACCTTCGCAAACGGCAATCGGAAATACTTCAAAAGTGATACAAACGTCTTTAAATGTTCGGAAATTTTCGCCTGGTTTTGATCTTGCGGCATAGCTCAATAAAAAGTAAATTCCTTGTTCGAAATAAAGAGTTATCGTAAATCGTTTTTTTAAAAACCTTTCATAATTTTACCGGCTTTGCAAGTGCCACATGTAAGGGAAGATCTTATTTCATTTTCAATTCCCATATTAGATGCACTCGTTGGCTGCGAACAGAAATGTTTAATTTAGAATGATTCTTTAAGACATTTTCGAAAACGCTGTTCGATGTTATGTTGGAAATAAGGGACTACTCCCCTCTGCGAGGTCTAAGTCTTGTACACTAACTAGTTGAAAATTTTGGTAGCCGACCAGTAGAATTACTTCAAATCGGTCCCTGATGGAAAGTGTCTTTATGTGGAGCAAAATCTAGGTTGGAAAATCCAAAAAAAAAAAAAAAAACAGTGACAAAGAGTAAAAGATCCAGTTTTTTGTTTTATTGCACGAAATATACACAAGATGGAAATGTTTCACAGGAACATTTGCTAAAATTGGTTCAGAATACCTCACAAAATATAGTAATTGTCGATACTAGTGTCGTATGAAGGTATTTTATTGCAAGAAAAGGTTAGATGTAGAGTCGAGGCGAAGCTTATTTACTTACTTATCAGCCGTACTAACCCAAGCGGGTTTTGGCTGACTCCACAACTTGTCTCCATAGGGGACGATTCTCGGCTAGATTTCTCCATGCGTTGACGCCCAGCTGTCGTGCATCCTCTGCCACACCATCTGACCATCTTTTCCGGGGCCTTCCTCTTCCTCTGTTTTTATCCAAAGCTTTTCTTGTCATTCTGTTCTCGTCCATACGCGCCACGTGACGTGCCCATCGTAGACGCGGTGATTTGATGGCTCCGACGATTGTTTCATCCCCAAAATTTTCGGTCAGTTCTCTGTTTGTTCGTATTCTCCATTTCCCCTGTTCATATACTGGTCCACCTATCTTAACATTTTTCTTTCGAAGCTGTTTGGCATACTTTCATGTCTTTGTGTTATTGACCAATGACCACGTTTCACAGGCATGCATAACTATGGGGCAAATGAGAGTTTTGTAAAGTCGTAATTTTGTGTTTCTGCTAATTAGCGTGCTCTTAACACGATGCTTCAAAGCGTAGAAACAACGACTGCCTTGCGTTATTCGTGTTTTAATTTCCTCATGAATGTCGTTTTCCTCGTTCAAAATAGAACCCAAGTACTTGAACGATTGGACCACCTCAAAGCTATAATCATCCATTGTTATGTTTTGGCCGACAGGAGAGCCATGTTTTCTTTCCAAAGTGAGATATTTAGTCTTCACTTCATTCACCTTAAGTCCTATATAACTAGCTGAGTTGACTGTTTCCACAAACATTTCCTTTACCGCTACAGTTCCTCGTCCTATCAGGTCGGTATCGTCAGCGAAAGCAGTTAGTTGTTTTGATCCATTCCAATTGATCGTCAAACCTCTTACCACTTTCTCTAAAGCGAAGTTGAAAAGGATCGTAGAGAGTTTGTCTCCTCGACGCACTCCTGAGTCTATGTTAAAAGGGTTAGAAAGTAAGCTGTGGATTAGAATTTTGCACTTTGTGTCGGTTAGGGTCGCTTTTGTGAGATTAATCAGTTTTGTTGGAATTCCGAACTCTTTCAGGATTCCAAATAAAGCTGGCCTATCAATGGAGTCATACGCTTGTTGGAAGTCCACAAACAGTTGATGAATGGATATGTTGTACTCCCATGCTTTTTCCATGATCTGCCGAATTGTAATTAACTGATCAGTTGTTGATCTACCTATTCTGAATCCAGACTGGTAATCACCAATTATTTCTTCAGCGTAGATCTCTAGGCGATCGAATAAAATTTCTGCCAGTATTTTGTATGCTACGTTTAGTAGACATATTCCACGATAGTTTTTACATTCCATTTTGTTTCCCTTCTTAAATTTCAGGTAACTTTTCTTCATTCCACACCTTGACGATGATTTGATGAAGACAGTTCCACAGTTCTTCACCTGCCGCCTTTATCAATTCGGCTTGAATATTGTCCTCTCCTGGGGCTTTATTAGGCTATAGTTTACGGATAGCTTCTGCAACTTCTTCATAAGAAGGGGATGGTATCATTGGTTCAGCACCCTGAAAAGTGGGTTCTTCCTGATGCTGAGTTGTTGGTTTGTTCAGAAGATCATGGAAGTACTATCTCCATCTTTCCGTTATCTCAACTGTATCGCTCAGTAATTGTAAGTTTCGATAGAGAATTTTTTCATATCTTGGCTGGAATCCTCTGCGTTGTTTGATCACGGCTTTATAGAATTCTTTCACGTTTCCGTTGCGATTGTGAGCCTCCAAGTTTTCTATTTCCCGGTTAAGGTGTTCTCGTTTCTTCTTTCTAAGCAGTCTGTAAACTTGGACTTTTTGACGGTTGTAGTCTGATACTTTCTTTCTTGTTTTCGCCACTAATCGTGCAATGTTCTTTGCTCCTACTGCAATCCTGCATTCTTCATCGAACCATTGCTTGCATCGGGTCGGATTAGCTCTTTCGAGAACATCCTCTGCAGCAGTTTTGATGATTTTTGAGTTACCGATCGCTAGTTCATTTATGTCAGTGTCGTTAGTGTTATCTTGTTCAATGAGTGATGCGATTTTTTGTTGAAATCTGGAAAGGGTTTCTTCTTCATTCAGTTTGCTGATATTGAACTTGTAGCCTATGTTTTTTACTCTATCACTACGTCTGGGCCATTTTGCACGCATTGTTATCTTGACAAGTGCGTGGTCAGAGTCGTGGAGCGTTCCCCTATAGCTACGTACGTTAATGATGTTTGTACTGAATTTACTATCGATAAGTACGTGGTCAAGCTGGGATTTGGTTCTTCCGTCATTCGAGGTCCAGGTTACTTTGTAGATATCCTTTCGCTGGAATTGCGTACTTCGTATGTACCACTAATCCATTTGTTAATGCGAAGCTTGCCACTCTGCATCCATTGTCCTTGCTTAGCAAGTGTAGGCTATGAACTCCGACTACACTTCTAAAACATTCCTCTCTCCCGATCTGAGCGTTAAAATCACCGAGGATTATTTTGACGTCTGATGGTGGGATTAGATTTAGAATACGTTCCACCTCGGTAGAAAACGCATCTTTAATCTCGTCTTCCTTCGTTTCCGTTGGAACATGGATGTTCAGAATGGTAACCTTATATTTGTTGGTTTTAAGCCTCAGAGTACACATCGAGGGGTCCCTCACTTATTTATCATTTAAAGATTTAAATCTCTGAGTGAGGGACCCCTCGGTACACATGTATTTGTTTATGGGCTCAAAACCAAAAGTGGCGTGATCGATAGATTTATCAACGATGAACCCTGTTCCAAATTCGTGCCGATTACTAGAATTACCGCTGAAGTAAAAATAGTGGGTTTTCATAGTGTGAATTCCTTTACCAAGTCACCGTGTTTCTTGAACAGCTGCTATCCGTACTTTATATGTTTTAAGATCAGACAGTGTACTCTGTAATGCACCTCTCGCAAAGAGATTTCTAAGGTTCCATGTTGCCACGACTAAATAATTGTCCTTGTTTCGTTTCCGTGTTCGTCGTCGTTGAATCCGTCCGTTTATCCGAGACTTGTGTTGTGGAGTTTCTTGAACTAGTTGCTTTTTTACGAGGAAGAGGCGTTAACACTTCGCTCAATCTTTCACATCCCTGATGACTCGTAGGCCAATCATCAAGTAGCACTCTTTAGTTCAGCTCAAACTCCGAAGAGAATGATTGCCCAGGGACTACCACGTGAAGGTAATAAGAGCACTTGATAGGTAGACAGTTGCGCGTCTGGAATACAGTCCTCGAACGTGATGTTCCGGTCCGTAGACGGTCAGACAACTACCCTGTCTACCTACCCAGTCTCCACGAAGCTGAGGTCAACAAATATCGGGTGGGATAACCATCATACGACACGTGTTGCGAACAATCTTTTTTCCAATTCACCGACACTCCACTTGATAGATGCCGCCACCCTTCTACTTCGCGCATCGCTCCAAAGATTGTACGTAGTACTTTAGGCTCGAATACAAGCAGCAGCTATTCGTCACTTTTCTTCATCGCCCAAGATTCACATCCATAGATTAGAACTGGGCGAATGAGCGTTTCGTAAACATGGCACTTCGTTTTTTTCGATATCAATTTTGATCGTAAATGTTTTATTAGGCCGTAATAGCATCTGCTTGCCGCCTCACAGTTTCCCCTCGACCATTATCAAACCGGGCTAGATGTGCTCGGAGTGTTAGTGATCAGAATCGACATTTTATATGCTCTCCAACAAGTTTTGACGTCAATGACATCCGAGAGATGTCTCCCGCTAATCAGTAGGTGGTCTATCTGATTCGCTGACAGGTTTTCATTGGGGTGTTTCCAGGTAGCCAGGTGTCTGCTCTTGTTTTTGTGGAAAGTACTTTTCACCACTAGATTTCTTTCAGCCGCGAAGAAATCGTCCGCTGACCGTTCTCATTCGTATTATCATGCAGACCGTACCTTCCTACCGTTCGTTGGTCTGTATACTTCCTCTTTGCCCACTTTGGCGTTGAAATCTCCTAAAACGATTTTAATATCGTGTGTCGGTAATTCATCATAGGCCTCATTGGTCCTTGTCATCCTCAGATGATTCATTGTGAGGTGCATGTACATTAATCATGGAGTAGTTCTTAAAGCGGCCCTTTCATCGTAACACGCATTATCGCTCGCTGCGCTTTCGAAAGTCCAGAACCAGGTGTTCTTTGTTCCTGTCTACCGGGAAGGCATTACCAAGTACATGTTCACGAATGTTGCTGCTATATGTTGTGTGTTGTGTTGATATTCACGAATTTATTATAGGCAAAAAACGCCTCAATAAAGTTAAATTTCGTTCCACATTCCATACAGGCTTCTGATCAGGAACCAATTTGAAGTTATTTTACGGATGGGACCCCAAACTTTTCGACAAGGTTTTTTTTTAACCTTGAAACAAATATCGCATAAAATTGTCGAAAATACTTGAGTTATATTGCTGTATATTTGTCCATTTAAGGATTTGGTGAACTTATTTGGTGGAAGGCTATGAGTATAGTTCCTGGGCAATAAAATTGGCGTCGTTCCTCTTCCAAAAGATGAGACATTGACTGAATTCGACGGAATTTCCAATTTAATAATCTTGTCTCTTTGATTAATTTGTTCGAAAGGATGTACAGGATGTCCTAGAGTTAGGAATTCGTCACAAGAAAGTTATATTTGTCAGAACGTGCTCAGTACCTGTAACAATTCGACCTTCGAAGGCAAATGCTAGCAACAATGTAATGACAAAAAACATGTTATGTTACAAACTGTTATTCACGAACTAACGACAGCGTAATTATTCATTTATCAAAATATTTACATAAAATCAGACACAGAACCAGAGGTAATTATAAAAACATTCGTTTTGATTGGTTTTCTCATTACGATGAATTTTTTAGACCTGAACGAAGATTTCCATGGAGTATCAATTATAATGCGATCATGTTCATGATCATTGTTACCTTTTATTTGATAGTCTCCAAATTTATATTCGCACCGTTTTTTATCATAATTGCTTCGGATAAAAAGATCCAACGCTTGCTTCTTCGTTGCTAAACGAATGATAATTTCCCGAAAGGGGGGAACTATATTATCACCCAAAATTATTTTCTCCCAATTAAGGCAAATGCAAGAAACTTATTTTCCCCCAATTTTTTTCAGGAAAAAAGTAGAAAACGACAATTTTCTACTGGGGGATAATATATGTCTGTGTTGACCCTTTTTTATTTTCCCCCCATAGATCTTCGTACATTTGTTCGGAGGAAAAATATAAAAAGGTGCAATACCGAATCATGGGCGCGCGGTAGCGTTGCGCCCGTGACGCATGTCCCCATACGAACAAACAATTTAGAATTTTTTTTTCGTAGACTTCGGAACCATACGTACAGCTAAGTTTTGACTTTTTCCTTGCGTCGCGTCGTACCCATCTGAGACCTATTTTTTCGGATTCTACGTAAAATTTTGATCAAAATTGACATTTCACTCATTAAAATCGGTTCAGTGGATCCGAAGACATGACCTTTAGAAAATTTCCATTTTCCATACAAAATGTGCTATTTCATAGAAGCCAAAGTTAATGCAAACATCCTACGTTAGTTAGTTAGTTAGTGGGTTAGTTAGTTAGTTAGTGGGTTAGTTAGTTAGTGGGTTAGTTAGTTAATAAGTTAGTTCCAGAGCCATTTGTATGAAAACCGACTTTTTTGGCTCGTGCTCGAAAACGGCTCGATAACTTTTCTTGTAATTTTGCATGGAGCTTCGGATGGGCATTCTACGCCATGTGTGATTTTAAAAAATGGGGGGTTCCGGCCTCGTTTGGGCGCCAGGGCTCTTAGAACGCGCCATATAAAGCCTCCATGAATGTGTTTGTAGTTTGTGTGTGTAGTGTGTATGATAGCACATTTTGTATGAGACAAAGGTTGGGTGCTCGAGATAGAGGTTTGGTATCAAAAAGAAAGTTGTTGGGTTGGGTGTGTAGAGGAAGTTGAGGGGATCATTTTCGCCAATGGAAGTAGGATTCGCCGCGCTTCGCCGAAATTTGTTTCCTATTTTCTTTCAAAACTACTGAAATCACAACCAAAACCCTTTTTAAAAGGGAAACGTGACGCAAGTCCTCGTCCCTTCTTCCAAAACAAATGATATCAATTGGGGTAACCCGACGCTTAAAGCTTTGAAACGCAAAAAATTCTTTTGGAATGTTTTCATTTTTGATTAAAAAATGCGACCCCCAATGTTACAGTTTTTCTGTTCTTTCAGGGGATGATAATATAGCTCCCCTCCGAAGGGATGAAACGAGACAAAATAAGAGAAGATTCAAAGTACTAAATCATTGGTGTTCTACTTACGTTTGGGAGGGAACTGCACAGTTATCGTAGTCTTCCACAGTAGCCGAAGGTTAGACAACTCAAAAAATAGTGTAACAGGAAAAACAAAGACTTTTGTCACTTTCTTTAAATTTTACGTTAAAAGTTTATTCGACTTGCAATTTTCTCTCTGAACTTAGGGACTTTTTAAAATAACATTTTAACGCCTTAGGGAAGTACTGCCCTGAATAAATACGAATAAGTTTTGCTTGTGTAGACCTCATGTTCGGAAAAGGTGTGACGCCTAGATCCAACCAAACATTTTTCTTTAACAAATCTTATCCTAGAACCATGCGTTGCGCCTAATTTCGAAGAAAAAAATTTTCTGTTGGTGGCTGTCGTCGTATAGGTAAAAAGTCAAATTTTTTGTTGCATGACGTCCCTGTGAATATTTTTTATGGTCCTAGTGATGACACTTAAAGCCATTATTTAAAAGCGATCACTTTCGGCTGGGTAAAAAAATACAAAATTGTGATTGCTTTAAAAGCCATCACTGAGTTTTGACACGGGGTGTCGATCGCTTAAAAAAGTAGCGCCACAAAAACCGAGTAATGCATGCCCGTATCTAGACCGGCACTACTGGGGGCGGAAGGTTTTTTTTTAATTTTGTATGGGAAAATAAAAAAAAAAAATTCAATTTTTGGGGGCGCCTCCCCCCACATCACATAAAGGATTCTTCTCAATTGTTAAGTTGCTGTTGAAAATTTTCGGCCGGTGCTAGTAAATTATTGAAGGTGAAGATTCTGGGTTCGGGTCCCAGTCGTGGAGTTAAAATTTTCTTTCAGATTTAATTTCAGAAATACCATTTCTCTCATAATTTCGCTTCAAAAATTAAATGCTCGAATTTCGTTCACTTCAGTCATTGATAACTGAAAAAATGATTCAATAAATTATTGAAGTCGCGTGAAGGAATGTGTAACATTCGTTTCGTTTATTTCTTTCCTTTATACATGAAAACTTTAAGTTTTTGGATTTCGTAAATTAGGAAGACCTAACAAAGCTGGAAGGTAACGCAGAAGAATCTCTAATTTTCTAAGTCTTCAGTCGGCTTCGAAATAGAAAAAAACCGTTTCATCGATTAAACCATACCTTTCCACAAATGTTTGTTCAATGAAATTAACTATAAAAACTTTTGCTGTTGTAATAAACTCACAAATTTTATTTTTCATGAAAAGTTTTTAGCATTTTTGTGCGAAATAATAATTATTGCATATTGACCAACTCAGAAGAAAAAAAAACTTTGGCTTAACTTAGAATTTAATTCGAAGGAATGTCCAAGAACTTCGCGTTTTATCGTTCGATTCGATAATCTAGGCCTCTTAACTGTTTGTCGTTGTCATTTGTTTCAAGAAAACGAAATTGCTTCTTTGACACAAATAACATTTGAAGCTACTAAGTCCATCGATGTTAGAAAGCTGATTCTGAACGATTATCCTGGACCTCTTGATGCCTTTGTGAAATCTCTTGCAACAATCCCAAACATTGCAGTAAGCAATGTGTGCTGGCAGCTGAAACAGCTTTCAGGTATAATAAGTCTGGATCAGTGGGACTCAGCGGTGCTTGGGCATTCTCCACTGATCGAGCCAATGATGCGTTACTAATGGAAGAAAATTTCCCTTTAAAAATCACATTACGCCTCCAAAGTTTAAGCTTCAAAAATACCATAATTCGGTGTGTTGAAGTTGCTGTCTAGCCGCTCCCAGGGCATCCGAAGCCGCTAAACTTTCACGAGGCGGTAACGACGCGGATCCCATTGCCTGAATGCGAACAAATTCTGTAAGTTGTTAATAGATAGAGTTTGTAACATACCAATGTGTGACATTCGACGATTGCCCTTAAGCCATCGACCCATTCCTGTCGAGCTCTAGCGTCTGTTGCGCGTAATTTTAAAATATCACCAGAAGCGCAACTTAACGAAAAGGTTCTCGAATCTTCATCACTCGGACAAACGACAGCACTAGCCAGATGAACCTGACCCCTAGGAGAGTTCCCAATTATGTGTGGAACATTCTCATCAGCGCCACTTTCACACAAATAATAACTTAAGGTACCAGCAGCGGCATCCACTGTGAACCAGCGAAATTGCCAGCCTGAAAGGTAAATCAATAAGTTGAGAGTTGATCTCCTTGACACACTGATGTCTTAATAGTTGCCTTAACTGTACCTTTAACTACATTCGTGTATTTGCTCAGCTGTCCACTCAACTGATGTCGATTTGGATTAAGCACCCGGTTCAGATTTGAGTCCATTTGTGTTTTCTTGTTTTTGGATTTTCGCCGGAACAGTTTACGCAAAATGTTTGTAATTTTTTGTCTAGAAAAAGACTAAAAATAAAAAAAATCATTTGGACTGACAATCTTGACGTTATTTTGAAGGGAAAACAATAAATTACAGCCCAGTGGTCCCAGTGCAAAAACTGTTGAAAGTCAGGGTGACCAGGTTAATGTCACATTATAACCCAAGGCGAGTGTTTGATATTTCAACATATTAAAACATGGTATAGCGAAATGTCTAGATTTTCATTCAATTCAATTCAATTAGTAGCTTGACAGTTGTCAGTACAAAAATTACGATTGTATGTATCCCACTCTTATCAAGTTACGAAAAACATGAGAATCTAGGGCTCCAGTGTCTGTTTTTCAAAAAAGTTTTGGTGTCGAGACTAGCGGGCCGAAACGGTGTCTCAAGGTATGGAATCGCGCTCGTGATTTTAAGGCTGGAATTATGTTTTGAGAATATTTTAGGGTAAAACGTTGTCTGGTTTTATGGTCTGGAATTTATGAATTGCATTTTTTGAAACCCTATTTGAACAGTGTTCTGCAGTAACTAACATAGAATGACAAAGATGGTGCAGAACAGCGTTCATTTGTTAGAAATAAAAAATTTCGGCGAGAGATTTGCTTGATGAAATCGTTGCTAAAACACTAGCAGCATTACGAGCATTACCGACCTATACTGCGATCCTAATTCGCTGTGTCTATCACAATCGTACTAATTACTTCGATTTTTTTTCTCTTCGGCGTAGTTTGCTGCGGCAGCTATTTTTTTCGACGTTTGCTTAACGTATCCCACACCAGCGACCGCCAGCGTTTCCATGTGAGAATCGTCATTCTTTCTGCGTTCTTATGCTGAAAACAGACGATAAAGTACATTATGTAGGAATTTATACGATAAAAATATGTTCCGTACTTTATTGTCTGTTTTCGGCATTACCGTCTTCGCGCATCAGGCCCTAAAACCCTCAAACACTTATTCTCTAAAATTTTATTCTCTAGAACTTTGCCTTTGACAGCAAATCTACATATTGCATAGTTGAGCACATATATAGACTAAAGACCATCTGCTTATATATATATATATATATATATATGGCCAAGAAACTCATTTCAATCACTGACCCGATTTCCACGAAAAAAAAATTTCTCAGTTTTGTGAGATTAAATGCTTTCATTTGGCACCAAAATGAACAATTTCTGTGCTGTACTAGCTGATATATTTGCGAAAAATTTTCACCATGTTTTTGGTCACTTTTTCGACCATATCTCCGGAATCACTTGACCGATCACTTGAATCTCTTTTTCGGGAGAGTTGTATATCAGACCTTTGTGATAAACGTGAGCGCTTGAAAAATTCAAAATGGCCGCTGTTTAAACCGGAAGAGGAATTTATATTTTGATTGGAGCGACATATAAATATATGGTTTCACCGCATAATTACGTAGAATTTCAAGGAGAAAAAAGTTGCTGAAGGTACAAACATCCTAGTCAGGGCCGGACTGATAACCCAAACGCCCATCGGGCTTAATTTTGATAAGACTCACGAAATGAGTTTTATAAGGCTCGAATCGGGGCATGGTTTTTGATCAGGCCACACTACGGTCCATTCTGAGAAGCTCCTTGGCCCACTTCTTGTCAGGCGCCTGGAAGAAGAGCTTTGTGTGCTTTCCTCCACCGTACGTGCACCAACTCTTTGCGGACTCAGCCCGCACCCAGTGTTCCACCGCTGTTTCACACAGAGATTGTGGGATCGGGATGTGGGGCTCTGGGCCCTCGATCGCAGATGCTGAACCCTGTCTGGCTAGCTCGTCTGCTCTCTCATTACCGTCTACACTAGTGTGCTCAGGCACCCAGGCGATCGTGATCTGATTTCTCAGTCCCAATCGGTTTAGGGTCCCTTTCAGCTCTTTAACCAGTTTTGACGTTGTCACAGGCGACGCGAGCGCCCTTATCATCGACTCACCGTCTGAGCAGATGGTCGCTCTGCCACCCGTAATTTCTTCTGGATTCAGATTTGCATAATTCGTGCTAAACTTTTTTGCTGCTACCCACTCGGATGACGATAGTGTATTCTTATTTTAGACAAAGTTATTGCTCTGTGTGTGCGTTTCGAAGTGTACTGCGCCTGAATCCTGGTACTTTAGGCTGCACCATTTAACGAAGACGTCGTAGCGAAGGGCTGCTCGCAGAATTTTAGTGTTGTCAGCGCTTACATTCAAGGCCTTTACAAATGAATCCATTTCAGCTGAGCAATTCGGGGTTAGGACCGAATGTCAAAAAAATAAAATATCCCCAACCAAAATATCCCCAGACAAAATAACCGGACATAATAACCACAATTTTTCCATTTAAAAAAAAGGACAAAATATTCCCTCAGACAAAATATCCACACTCAAAAATTAAGAATATTCAATGTGAAGTGTACTTAGCGCTGCAGCCCTGAAATAAACAACCAAAAACAAAAAAGCGGGGTCGAGGGGCGGCAGCCCCCTAAAAAGGGTCAAGGGGGAATTTCTTCCCTTGCGGAGTCCCTAGCGGGGTTTGGGAAAGCGCCCCATTTACGTAAGGCCGCCTGCAAGGCTTACAAAAGCCCGCCGCAGGCGCGGGGATGAGGGGACAGAGCCTCCCAACACACAATATAATATCTAACTAAAAATACCTACCTATATTCACCATCTCTGAGTAGACATTACATCTGGGGATATTTTGTTCGTTTTTAGTGGGATATTTTGTCTAGGGACATTTTGTCCGGGGATATTTTGACTGGGGTAATCGGTCCTAGAGCCGTGCAATTCTATATCGATTGGAAAAGTCCGTCATTAACATTTAAAGGTTTTGAGGCTAAAGCGAAATGTTGAAGAAAAATTTCCCAGG
>CM055403.1:29286803-29389440 GCA_029228625.1 Pseudolycoriella hygida | reverse complement strand
AGGATGCCTGAAACAGTCTATACCTTCCTCTATGTGTTTCTCAAACAATTTCCAGTTGATTCGATTCGAATCCAATTCGTATGAAAATTTAGCGCAAAGAATTTCAATTTCACGTGGTGACAGATACAACCTCCCCAATTTGGAAACACCAAGGATGTCCAAGCCACGAACGTATTGAGACTTTGTTATGTAACCGCATCTTAAGCAATCAAAATCCTAAATAATTGGAAGAAGAATTTTATAATTTAGTCGTTGTCCATCGCAAAAAAATCACGTCAAATCCCAAAAGTCATATGGAAAATCACAAACTCATCCGGAGAATGATCCGGAAATCAGAAAGTCAAGAAAAAACACGAAAAGAAATTAACGAAAAGTCAATGCACGAAAAATCTGGAAAGTCGTCCAAAGTCACAGAAAATCACATACCTCCACGAAAAGTCACACAAAATTACGAAAAGTCACAGAAAATCCCAAAATGTCACAGAAAATCACGAAAAGTATATATCTTGCAACGAAATATACGATAAGTCACGAAAAATAACGATGAGTTACAAAAAGTCACTTAAAATCATGAAGAAGTCATAAAGTAATGAAAATCCTGAGATTTCCGAAAATATCCGGATCTATCCAAAAAATCACAAAAGTAAAAAAATCACGAAAAGTAACAGGAAATCAAAGTGGGCCTGCATTTTTGTAGTAGTTTTCCCCTAGACTATGACTATAAATTATATAAGAACCTTTTTGCGTTTGTATTGAAGTCTTAGTTCTCTTTCTTTGCGTGTGAGCAGTCCGAATCCGTATAAAAACGAATCGTATTTCACATGGAACGCAATGTGGAACATTGTGGATGTTAAATACAGAAAAAAATCCAAAAGTTCTCATTACAGTTATAATAACTTTAACTTATGAGAAAAAATTCCTTTCATACCAACACAGAAAAAGTCTCTGTCTTAGTGCTAGTAAGTTCACATTGCCAACAAGGTCTTTTCGGTTTAGAAAACGTACATTTTTAAATTAATAAAAAGTCAATTACAGTTGAGTTGCTTACAATGTTTTTCACAATAAAGTCATTAAAATTTTTAATTTTTGACACTGAATTTTAGTGCAAAAATCAAAATTATATTCTACTTACTTACTTAACTTTTTCAGCTATACATCCACTTGTGGGCCTTGACCTGCTCGAGGATCCTGAACCAGAGCCTATTTTTGGGAAACCGGTTTCCCAAATTTCCCGAAATTTTCTAAAATTTCCCGAAATTTCCTAAAATTTCCCGAAATTTCACGGAATTTCCCGAAATTTCCCGAAATTTCACGGAATTTCCCGAAATTTCACGGAATTTCCCGAAATTTCCAAAATTAAAAAAAAAAATTTTTTGTTGATATGACGATCGGAAAAGACCATCGAAGTACTTACTAAAACATGCTTAAACATATATTTTATCTGCGTTCCGTTAAAATAACGGCGATGAAGACGTCTAGTTTGTAATGTCTTTTGCTTAGAAAGTAACTATTTCATCATAAGAAATACTTCAAATCAATATTATTAGCTTTATTTGCTTATTTAAATTATGTTTTCTTGTAACAAAAGTTATTGACTCGCTTCACTTTTCCAAAAATTTTCTGGTGTTTTCTTGAAATTTTCGAAATTTTCGAAATTTCCTGAAATTCCAGAAATTTCCCGAAAATTTCCCAAAAATAGGCTCTGTCCTGAACCAATTCCTTATTCGAAGCGTCCAAAGATTTTGTTCGATACCATCAATCCATCTAATTTTTGGGCGACCAACTCTTCTTCGTCGCCTTTCTGGATCGTTACGGAATATCCATCGTGCTAAATGCCCCCGCCCACCTCAACCTTTCACCATCGTGACTATATCCGGCTCGCCAAAATCACGTCTGTGAATTTCAGGTGTGTTGTCACCATCTGACCGAATCAGCGCTCCAAGATAAATGAACTTATCCACTATCTCGAGATTGAACTCCTCTAATGTGTATTTTGTCTCCCTGTTGATTAGCTACCGGATCCGGGTCCGTCTTCATGTACTTGGTTTCAGATTCGTTTATCATCGAACCCATTCTCTCAGCTTGGATTTTCAGATTTGTGAAAGTGTCAACTGCTGCTGCATGCGCACGACTAGCGAGATCCAAGTAATCTGCAAAGCAACTGTTTCATTCATTGGTTTGGATACCAGCACGTCTCATTGCGATTTCCAAAGCCAAGTTAAAGAGTAAGCAAGGTAGAGCGTCTCCCTGCTTCAATCCATCTCAAACAGCAAACACATGAACACATCTGGCATGTCGTTTTGCACCTTTACACGACATCTTCTGACACAAGACGAATATACTTTGTTTCAAAGCCCAACCCCTTCATCGCCGAATGTAACTCCATACGCTTGGTCTTGTCGACGAAAAGATAGTACACGTCCGGACTTGAAACTCTCCGCCCTTTTGCAGAATCAGACGAATTGTGAATTTGGTCAGTTGTTGAGCGATCTCGTCTGAATCCGCCTTGATAATCCAAAATGACACTCTGCGCTAGCGGATTTGGTCTTTCGAATGGTACTCGAGCAAAAACTTTATAAGCCGTGTTCAGCAAGGCAATTCCACGGTAGTTTTCGCATTCGGTTTTATCATCTTTCTTGTGTACAGGTAGTCTAGCGTCGTCAGACAACTTCTCCGTGTTCCATATTCGTTTTACCAAATTATACATCACTTCTGACAATTCCTCACTACCCTTCTACAGCAGTTCTGTTGGTATGTTATCCGGATCGGAAGATTTGTTGAGTGAGAAAATTGCTGCTCAGACATCCTCTATTGTTGGCGATGCAGCGATACGACCGTCGTCGTCAAGAAAGGAAACATCACTATCATCAGTCACATCATCATCCCCGTTCTGCAGTATTTAAAAAAAACGTGATTCAATTTGGGTTACATTCCAGGTTATATTTCACCGGACGAAACTGCTTCCGCTCAATAATGTCCGAAATGCTTTCCGGGCGATATTGATCTGGGCGTTAATTTCTGTCGCCTTCAATTAGTATGAGTGCTCTCTCTCGAGTTAATTGTCAACTTTTCACAACTTTTTCGCACATATAGTAATTACATGTTGTTTTCGAAGCGCCAGCGTGAGATATTTTCTTCACAAAATGTTCAAATAGTTCAAGATACACTTACGAGTACACTGTACTCAGTACAGTCTACGAATGGAGGCAATGTATCTAATGTGACTTTGAGAGCACGTTCTTTATAACACACGTCCCTCACACGTAAGTGCACCATGAAAAGATTTTTGCACCAAAAAAAACTGTAACCGCTCTTTCATGAGTCATTGAAAATTTGTTATTCTTTACTCAATTGCCATCGAGAAATATTTTTGGCGACAATTTGGTTAAGGGAAATGGAAGATTTTATCCTGAACTCACCGGGGAATGGCGTAAAGAGAAATCAGAACTGACTGAGAAATCTAAATCTTCACCGAGTCAACAAGTTTTCGAAATTCACATGGAGAAATCACTCGTAAAATTTCTGTACTTGCGTGTGCTAAAATTTTTCAACTTGGAATGTTTCTGCTAGACAGTTTTCATACTTGCTACGTTCGTTTAGCATTCTCACATCTACTGCTACTTATAATACCCATTCATACGACAATAGTTTGCAACGTCACAACACAAAACTCTACTCAATTACTTCGAAAAACTCCTTAACGCGAAGACCATTTTCTAATACGTGTCTCTTGATTCTTTGCGATATCTGAAATTTGAGAACCACTGAGAGAATGCCGTTAGAAGATCCACTAAATGAATAGCGAACCTCATCAAAGTTTTTGTCGTCTTTTGATTTAATGAAAACAGGATGAGATGAAGACTCAGTTCCATAGACGTCGCTCATAGACACATTACCAACTTCAGGTCTCGGAAGACTAGGAACATTGGCGGTGATTACTCTTCCAGGAAAATGTTCTACAAAATCCTATGGAAAGGTTTTCTTTGAATTAAATAGTTAACATTAATGGCTTCATACTTCAGAAAAATCCACCAAACGTTTTGAGTCCAAATACTTGACGATGTTTTCAAGTTCCTCCACAAAAGCAACGTAGTTAAGGGTATAGGAATCTTTCATAAATTTTTTGGTTAACAACTGAAATTCGTCCGCAGAGATATTTATTTTCAGAAAATGTAAAACTCGGGCAAAATGAGCCAGAGTAACAGTGCCACAATTCTTAGATATCTGAAGAAATTAAAGTAATTGCAATTTAAACGAAAAGAATCAGAAGTGCGTCAATATGAAATTATTCTTAATGGCACCACCACCTCCATCAAGAATTTTCATTTGGGCACTCATGTGAATTTCTTAAGCAAACGCTCACCAATTCGTAGTCTTGAAAATATGGCCTGAAAACAATATCACGAAGTCGAACAGAATGAGCGATTTTTGTTAACAAAATTGTGAGACGACGGTTCTCTAAATTGGATAAACGATTTGTGGCCATTTGATCTTCCCACTCAAGACCTGTTACAAGATCTGAACAGTCTGATGGATGCGGTTCTGTGGAAGGTAAGAAATGTTCATATAAAGTGTAAACTTTCATAAAAAACAAAAATCTTGCCGTTGTCGTGGATCACACTGCAGAATTGAGCGTAGGCTATTTGTCCATTTTGCACCTTAAAATAATCGCTTAATTCGTTGATTTCTTGATCAGATAAGCCAATGGAGTCTTTCAGACAAGTCGTTAGAATGTTTATGAAGTTAGATTCTGATGGGTATATTTTAGTAAAACATTTATGTTGGAAAGGCTTTTACAAACCGGAAATTAGGGTGTTCTTCGACGGATCACAGGATTTAAAAAAATTCCACAAATTCAATTCACTCCTGAACACAGCAGAGCGAATTTTATTGCACGTACGCCATACGTCAATAAGTTTTGGACCCACCTGTAAAACATATCTCGTAAATATTATTGTGAAATAAAAAATTTCCTCATTTTCATTTTTCGTACCGTAGTATTTATATCAGTCATGTTTCTGTGCAACAAGAAACGATAATATAATTATTGTATTTAACTCAGAATTTAGCGGTGGCGAACAGCGACAAGAAGTTCTTGAATTTCTATTAGAAAATCATAGCCTACATGGCATTCTCACTTTAGTTTGAATGCTTTTCAAAAGGAAAACTTCGTCTGGAAACTAGATTATGTATTCTCCCAGTCTGTACGAATGGCTTAGATTTTTGCAAGAGTGAGCAAGCGAACATTCCCAGTCCGATTATGTGACTCACCCATAAAATGGTAGCCCGTCTATTCTTCGAGGCTGCAGAAGCTTATGTTCCCCAATTTTGTCAGGTGTTTGCTTAAACCAAAGCTTTAGTGCGACACCGGCCCATTTCCAACAATTCGTTGGCCCACTTTTCATTGAGCCATTTTATGGCTAAGTTACATAGCGATTGCGATATGGGGAAAAGGGGTTGTTCACAAATAACGTCCATCAAAATGTGAAGGACAGGTCGCTCGGCGAAGGTGGACTGCACTACCAACACAATTAGTGATGGGTTATGGGGTATGGTATTCCGAAATATCTCGAATACTGTGCTTTGTTGTTCGTCGGTAAAATGATCGGAAGTGGATCGCAGAGTATTTCTTTGAGAAATTGCGCTTAGGACGTTCGAAGCAGGCGTTAACTGTTATACCACCGTATAGCTAACACACACAAATCACTTCTATTTATAGAAATTCATGGTAATAATTCTCTTCCTGTCAAATTTCATGTTCCAGTGTTTTCTCACCGAGTTTTATTGTCGGGTTGAATAGTCTGGTGATTTATCATAATTTGAGAGTTTTCAGCAATTATGATTAGAATGTATTTTCGTCCATATTAAGCGTTTTTGTAGATTTAATTTTCGTTTCAATGTGTATAGTAAAGTATTCCCTTTGTTATAAGTAGCGATAGCTACTCTATGTTTTAAATCTTCGTTTTCGTCCGTCTATGCACCATCTCAATTCACAAAAATGATGTCAGAAAAATGACGTCACACTAATATGTCATGAAAATGACGTCACAAAAATGATGTCATAAAAATGAAGTCACGAATATGACTTCACAAAAATTACGTCACAAATATGACGTCACAAATAAAATCAAAAGTTAAATGTCACATTCCCCCTTCCACCTTGTCACAATCTAGCACACAAGTCTCAGAGCCTCTCTTCTCCCTTGTATAACATAATTCACGAACGACCGAACCCATAATATAAAGTTATTGTTTCAACTGAAAGTGTTAGAAATGATCCACAAAGTTAATTATGTCCCAGAACGTTTATTTCTTTGTTTCATGAGAACTTTTGAGTCCGAAAACCAGTTGAAAGCTCAACGCGATTTCCTAAATTACATTATTACCAGGGTTGCGCTCGCTAACGACATTTTTAGCGACGCTAGCGCTAACGCTAATCTCAAAAAATGTTAGTGTCACTAATCGAAAAAAATTAGCGCGCTAATAGCGGTCGCTAATGCTCGCTAAAAAGAACAAAAAATTAATTAACTGAATAAATATTCACTTGTCGATATGAAACGTTTTTCGTTCACTTTTGCCTTCTTTATCGGTGCTAAATACAACAATAATTAATGAAATCTGAAACAATACCTCTCTTTTTGTACTCTCTACCTCTCCATCTTCCAGGCCCGGACTGGCCATATGGGCTGACCGGGCATCGACCGGTGCGCCCCAGCTTGAGATGCCCCCCCCAGCTAGAGATTACATTTGGGGGTTTCCGTTTACGGTATCTGTAAATTTATTTATCGTAAATTTCAACTAATTTTGACCACAAACACTTATACCATTGGGGCCAGTGTGACCAGTGTGACAGGTTTCGTGACCACAACTCTTCCGACATATATTACTAAACTGAAGATGGTCGTATTAAAAATGGTGCAATAATTTACATATTGTGACCTGCAGGTGCCATTTACAGCATTTTTACGGAAACCCAGTAACTTCGGCGCCCCTTTTACATGAAAGTGAAATACTACACGGTTTGAAAATGTATGCGCCTTTCACTTCCGATTTATTTAAACGTTTATGGAGGTAGTGCCCCGAGCTGAGATCAGCCAGACATTAACGTTTTCTATTGTTAAGAGCACGCCCGGGTAAAAACGATGATTTTACAGAGCTAGTTTTGTTAAAAAAATTTGTCAATTTCAAAAAAGTACTTTAATAGCTCTATAATTTCATTGTTTTTGCATCTAGCAGATAAGCTCCTTTTTTCGGATTGCTTAGATTTTTTAACAAAACTTGCTCTGGAAAATAGGTCTGCACTTTCAGCCAGGACATTTGGTGCCGAAAATTTGAAAATGCCAAAGTCAATAAAATAGCGAGTACATTACGTTGCATAAGTTTATAATTCGACACCTGGCTGCGTGCTTTGGCCCATCACCTGGAAATATGGAAGGCAGCCTGGTGCTAAGTACCTGTTTTCACCAAAGTGTAGACAATAATAAGATCTATACGTCATATAAGTTTCAACTCGGCACCAGGCTGCGTCCTTGAGCTATGCCCCTTTGAATGCAGAGGGCAGCAGCAGCCTGGTGCCGAGTTGAAATTTATGTGACATATAGAACTCACTAGTGCCTCCAATTTGCCGAAAACAGATTTTCAGCACCAGGCTGCCTTATTTATTCCCAGACTTAGGGCACCAAGTACGCAGACTTCAATTGTGTTACTAACTAATCACCTCGCTTCTTCTTACATATAGGCGTTGTCAGAATTTCAGCACCAGGCTGCCTTGGTTTTACCTTTCATCGGACACCCTCTTAAACTGACACATTTCGGTTTCTGATGGCAACATTATCAACCAACAAACAAATTAAACGCAATTTAAACGTGGCGTTACATTTATGTAGTCATGGTGACCGAAAAATTTCTTGACCTGCCTAATATTACGTCCTTAATTTGTCCTTTGCGTCCTTTCAAATATAAAATTTTGTCCTAGCTACTAGTTGATTTTATCCGCCTGCCGGTTGGTTTTATTCGACCGCCGCCGGTTGGTGTTAATAGACCGCCGGTTGGTTTCAATCGACCGCCGATTAGTTTTTATTGACCGCCGCCGGTTGGTTTTAATCGACCCATCGACCGCCGGTTGGGTTTACTCACCGCCTGTTGATTTTAATCCACCGCCCGCCGCCGCCGGTAGGTTTAATCGACTGAGTGACTGATTTTGTAGTATTTGTGGACTAAATTCATTTGTGAAGTCATTTTTCGATCGATTTGCATAAACTTTTTTTTAATGAAAGGTAATTAATTAGGCTTCAATGCGCCGGCATAAAACTATGACAATTTGAAATAATTAGACAAGGGAGAGTAGCCAAAAATGCTTAAATGAAAGAACTCGAGAACGTCGCCGCTGTTTGCGATTCCATAATTATTTATGGTGCTTCTTTTAATGGAAACTTATACTTAAAGTTATTCTGTAGGAGTTCTGAGGATTATAATGGTCGTCTTTGTTCTAGGAGTGTATTATCCTTCCCATACGAATAATTTCGGGAGTTCATTTACTTCCTCCAGAATTGTTAGCTTCTGTCTTGGTCTTAGGTCATGTTTCAGTTTTTTTAAATAAAGTTCTTGGAATTACTCATCTTTCTGGAAGTGTTCCTTTCTTCGCAGGCGAAAAACACTAAGATATTATGCGCTCCTTAAAAATTTTTGACTTCTGTCTTGGTCTCAGGTCACCTTTGAGGTTTTTTTAAGAAAGTCCTTGGAATTACTCACCTTTCTGGAAATTTTCCTTTCTTCCCAGGCAAAAAACTCTAGGATTTTATGCACTCCCTTAACTTCTTAACTTGACTTCTGTCTTGGTCTTAGGTCACGTTTGAGGCTTTTTTTTTAAGAAATTACTCACTCTTCTGGAAGTGTTGCTTTGGTGAGTAAGGTGAGTAATTATAAGAACTTTCTTAAAAAAACCTAAAACATGACCTAAGACCAGGACAGAAGTCAACAATTTTTAAGGGAGTGCATAAAATCCTAGTGTTTTTCGCCTGGGAAGAAAAGAACACTTCCAGAAAGGTGGGTAATTCCAAGAACTTTCTTAAAAAAACCTCAAACGTGACCTAAGACCAGGACGAAAGTCAAAAATTTTTAAGGGAACGCATAATATCCTAGTGTTGATAATGTTGCTGTAAGGCATACAAGCCATCTTTCAATAAGCTCACCACCACATTGGCGCGATTAAAATAAATTGGAAGACTTAGGCAACAAAAATATAGAAACCTTAAAAGAAGTTCGTCTTAGTTCGTAGTGCGCGTGTATAGTAAGTGACGTGTCTGTAATATATTTTATTTTCAGTTTGACGACCAAATTTGAACCAATTTCTAATTCGAACAAAAAAAATGTGCATTTTTCACCTTTCAAATAGTAAAAAACAATATTCTACTGGCGAATGACTTAGCGATACTAGCGAAATTTTATCGCTAATTGGTTTTTAGCGAGCGCTGGTCGCTATTAGCGAGCAATTTTAAATTTTTGTGTAGCTACTAGCGGCGCTAGTAGCGACGCTAATGACTAGTGGCGCTAATGCAACTGAATATTACATAATAATTTTACATTTTTTCCGCACTCAAAACTAGCGAGTTTTAGCGGCAACTGCTGGCGACCGCTAATTCTCACTACTTTCAAAGGGCTCGCTAGTAGCGACTATGGGCTGATAAGTCCGCAAGGTTTTCAATAGATGGCAACACAAACAAATTCTTCATATCATTTTTAGAGACTGGGGACTGTTCAAAAGTGGTACAGAGAATTTAAGAGTGGCCGTAAAATCACCGATGACGCTGAACGTTCGGGACGCCCAATTGAGGTGACCACACCGGATAACATTCAAAAAATCCACCGTATGGTTTTGAATGATCGCAAATTGAAATTGCGGGAGATAGCTGAGACCGTACACATCTCAAAAGAGCGCGTAGGCAATATTTTACATCAACATTTGAGCATGAAAAAGTTATTGTCCCGATGGGTTCCGTGAGTTCTCACAACGGAACGAAAAGAAAATCGTGTAATCGCTTCTGAAGCGCAATCCAACTGAATTTTTGTCCCGATTAGTAACAATGGATGAAACGTGGATTCATCACTCTACACCGGAATCCAGTAAACAGGCGGCACAGTGGGTAACACCGGGTGAAATCCGTGCAATGCGACCAAAGGCCCAACAATCGGCAGGAAAGGTTTTGGCCAGTGTTTTCTTGGACGCCGATGGCATAATATTGAACGACTATCTTGAGAAAGGGAGAACAATCAATGCTGATTATTGTGTAGCATTATTGGACCGATTGGATGCAGAATTGAGGGAAAAACAAAAGGTAACACAAAGAAAAACAATTTTGTTTCTTCACGATAATGCACCGGCACAGAAAGCTCATAAAGTGATGACCAAATTGGAACAATTAGGCTACAAATTGGTTTCTCACCCACCATATTCTCCAGATCTAGCCCCTACCCCTAGCGACTATTATCTCTTTCCAAACCTCAAGCGGTGGCTCCAGGGAAATAGATTCTACTCAAATGAAGAAGTTGAAACGGAAACTGATGCCTATTTCGAGGGACGAATACTATAAAACAGGTCTAGAAATGTTAGAGAAACGTTGGACTTGGTGTATCGAGCTAAAAGGGGACTATGTTGAAGAATAAAAAAGAATTTAAAATTTGTTTTTTATTGAAAACCTTGCGGACTTATCAGCCCATGTAGTAACGTCGCTATTATTTTTCAGTTTTAGCGTTAGTGTCGCTAAAAATTTCCGTTAGCGAACCCACATTTGACTCATTTCGGTGCGAGATTTTGCGAGACCACCCCCTCCATACCACGCTGTCACCTGCTAAAAGACGATGGTTTGATGTACTAATCTAACTTCTAGATCTGATTTGACTGAATCTATAAACATTCTTTTTTTTAGGTCGAACATCCGGAAACTTATAGTAAATTTAGTAAGTAAATTAAAAACGTTTTGTTTGGCGCCAAATATTTTAAAAATTCTTTTCGGTGACTACGTCAATCTCGAAAACATACTTGCTTGTTGGCAACACTGGCTTCACATAACCTCTCAAACTACCGACGACATAAGCATTTAACAACAACGACGGGTTTTGTTTTGGTTTTATTTGTTTTATACAATGGATAAGGAGATAGCTCCAACTTATGTAAGTGTAAATTTACGAAATGATGTCAATGTCGTCAATGCGGTTTTTTCCACAGTATATTCCTGCGGATGGTTTGTGTAACAAGGCCGGCATTACCGCCAAATGGATTCACGAGGATAAACTCTCTGTCTCTGCTTACAAACACATTACATCGTGAGTTAATCGTTTCTACTACAATAACTGAATAATGTTCAAGGAATTGGCATTTTAGTTCTTTCAAGGATGGACCAACGGAATTCGCTAATACTGAGGCGATCAATATTCACCATCTTCAAACGAATTTCATATTCACTAATCCGATTCTTAGGAGTTTAATAGCTGAATCGAACAGTGTTTTTCTCAACGTTCAACAAGCAGCCAAACAGCCGAATACCAAGCCCGACTACATAAAATTCTCACGAACGTATCGAAGCATCGTACGTGCCTGTTTAAAAAGCATCCAAGATGAAATGAGCTCTTCAGTCGATGTTGACAAAACCGAATATGCGAACTACACGACCATTTTCTATTCAGTTGAATGCATTTGGCATTTGTGCGAAATTTTAATGATCGATCCAGCCCCAATGAATGCAGTCGTTCCACATTTGCTTGACTGGATCCGATTCCATTTTTCGTCGTACGAAATTAGAGCCACCGATTTGCTGTTTGCCGATCGAGACGACTTTCATGAGTCAAGTGGCGATTTCTTGAAAACGGTCAAAGGAATGATCGCTCAAGGACAAGTGGAGGTGGCTAGAACTCTTTTACGCTTGCATTCAAAAGGCGATAATTCTTGTTTTCAAGTGGCTGGTGAAATATTACGCTTAATGCCGTTGTTTAGTGTAACCGGTGGTCTGCCACTGCAAAAATTCAAATCGAAATGGCAATATTGGGTGACAGACACTGAGTCAAAATTGGCTACTGGTTGTCTGTCCGCGGAGCCAGAACTTGAAGAAATCATCAAGGTAACTTGCTTTCGGCGTGTGTAAAGTCACATCTAAAACTCTCCATTTACAGCTTGTGGTAGGCAATCAGGAAGCATGGATAAATCTAGCCAAGGAATCACGTTGCTGGTATGAATTCCTTCCCGGATATTTGTTCTACACCGAGCCCGGATGTAAATATTTTGAATTGGGTACCTACGCCGTAGTTTGGTTGCGCCGGTGGGAAACAGCTAAGGGATTTCGTGATTCGCGTACGATGACTCACTTGGACCGATGTGTTCTAAAAGTGATGGAGAATGATATGTACCAAGTGATTCACGACATTCAATTGATGTGTGACAATAAATGGTTTGTTACGCACTTAACCGACTTGTTGTGCCATTGCGGACAGTTACAGATATTGGGTGATCAGCAAAAGGAGTAAGTTTTCGATTTACATAGAAACTAAGACAAATTTTAAATTTTGATGTAGTGTTACTGCGGCGTTACGAGAGTCTTTATTATTCGATTTTGGAGCTTCGCTAATGGCAAGAGATTCTCTTTGGCTGTTTGGAATCGACTATTTGGAACACAGTTCTGTCGAAGGTACATGCGAATACTGTAAATTTGTGGAAATTCAATGAATTGTAATTTCAGGTGTCGGAGCAATTGAGCTATTGCTGCCCAAAATTCCAGTAGCCAGTGAAAAACAGGCGATGAAAATAATTGCAGTTGCTAAACGGAAAGGACTATTGGAAGTTGGTGAGTTGTGCTTTATACCACAATGTGGATGAAATAATCGCAAAATTCTTCCTATTTAGAACAAGAAATTTGCCGTGTGCAAGCAGTGAGATCGGTGGTAAACAATCGACTTGGAAACGCTTTGGAATGGGCTATTCGATCACATGACAGCATTTTCGTAACATCGATTGCAGACAAATTTTTAGAGAACTACGCGAAAACCAGTCAGATAATGTGTCCAGATGTCATCGGAAACATTGGACCGAAAATGTTCATATCACCGCGTTTAGTATTTTTGGTGAAATATTTTGACTTCCATCAGTACTACCGATGTGGTGAATTTGCACAAGCCTCCGAACTGCTGATCAATCTCTTAGATTCGAAAATCACACCGGAATAGTAAGATTCAAGCAGTCGATTTTGAAAAAGTTCATCGAATTTCATATTTCTTTCTTCCAGCTTTTGGCCTTCTCTGTTAGCTGATGCGATTCCACTTCTTGAAGCTAAAGACCAACATTTTTCTTCAAAAGAAACGTACGTCGTTTTACATCATTTGGAGCACCAATTGATTCCCTTAATCGAGAAAAAGAAGCAAATGGTTGCGTCTGGCAAAGACACATCATTGAATTTGATGAACGATTGCCGTATTGAACATGTCGATGAAATCGTTAAGCTGCTACGGTTATCATGTGCCAGGAATTTAGCAAGAGCGTTAATTCACGAAAATACAATTGTTTGAGTACAACGAGATCCGCATTTTATTTTTACGAAATGCCTACCGTTCTTGAGTGTTTCTTTTCAGTGTGGTAATATAGCGAATCACAACAAAAAGCCTTTTTAAAAGGGAAACGTTACGCAAGTCCTCGTCCCTTCTTCCAAATATAATTGATATTAATTGGGGTGACGCTTACAGCTACGGAACGCAAAAAATTCTTTTGAAATATTTTCACTTTTCATTAAAAAAAGGCGTCGCAAATGCCGGACGCCCCAGTGTTATAGTTTTCAGATTTGACACGAAAAAAAAAATAAGTTTTGCGTGATGTGTGGAGTATAGGTAGCCAAATTGTTGGCGCTCGAAATGGCGCAGAAAAATTATTACGTTGGGAAGGTCCGGCATTTGTGACGCATTTTTTTAATCGAAAGTGAAAATATTTCAAAAGAATTTTTTTACGTTCCGAAGCTGTAAGCGTCACCCAAAATGATATCAGTTGTTTTGGAAGAAGGAACGAGGACTTGCGTCACGTTTCCCTTTTAAAATGGTTTTTATTGCGATATCAGTAGTTATGGAAGAAAAGGGTAAACCAACAAAATGCGAAAAAATTTCCGGCGAAAAAAAATTTCCGGCGAAAAAAATTCCGGCAAAAAAATTTCCTGCGAAAGAAATTTCCAGTGAAAAAAAAATTCCGGCAAAAAAAAAATTTTCGACGAAAAAATTTCCGGCAAAAAAACTTAGGCGAAAAAAAAAAAACTCTTCGGCGGAAAAAAAATTTTGGCGAAAAAAATTTCCGGCGTAAAAAAAAAAATTTCCAGCGAACAAAATTTCCGGCGAAAAAAAATTTCCGGCCGGAAAAAATTCCGGCGAAAAAAATTTCCAGCGAAAAAAATTTACGGCAAAAAAAATATTTTAGGCGAAAAAAAAATTTCCGACAAAAAAAAAATTCCGGCGAAAAGAACTTCCGGCGAAACTCCAACAAAAAAAAATTTAATTTTTCCACTAAGTCCGTCCCATATCACCGTTGGCTATTTTGTTGGTCACCCTGACACACTACACATACACACCCAACCCAACAACTTTTCCTTTGACACCAAACATCTATCTACATCCTAACACAGTCCAAAAATTTTGCTCAAATTTAACCCATACTTTGAATACACTCACACACATATACAAAACATTCATTTATTTGCTATTTATATGGCGCCTTCTAAGAGCCCTGGCGCCCAAATAAGGCCGGTACCACCCCTTTTTTAAAATCTCATATGTCGTAGAATGCCCACCCGAAGATCCCTGCAAAATTTCAAGAAAAGTTATCGAGCCGTTTTCGAGCACGAGCCAAAAAAGTCGGTTTTCATACAAATCATTCTGGAACTAACTAACTGTAAAACCCACTAACTAACGTAGCATGTTTCCCTTAACTTAATCTTCGGATCCACTGGACCGATTTTAATGAGTAAAATATCGATTTCAATCAAAATTTTACGTAGAATCCGAAAAACTAGGTCTCAGGGGGGTACGACGCAAGGGAAAAAAGTCAAAACTTAGCCATCTACGAAAAAAAATCATCCTACTTTATAGACCGGTACTACATTTCGGTGTGAGGTCTTTAATCCGCAACCGTATGATGATGCATGAACCACCCTCCTCCATGCCCTCCTATCCCCTGCCAAGGAGATGGTTTCCCGGCCAGTGAAAGTCCCCTAACGCCTAAGTCTGACTTGATTGAATCTATAAACCTTCTCCTTGGTCTACCCCGAGGTCAAACTCCCGGGACCTGTGCATCCAAGATCCTCTTTGGCAGCCTGTTATCGCCCATCCTTTTAACGTGCCCAAACCAGCGCAGACGGCTACGAAAAAAAATTGTTCTTATTTTTTATACGTATTTGGGCTTGCGTCACGGGCGCCTTGCTACCGCGCTCCCACGATAATTAACTGTAACTGAAGAAAATGTTGTTGCAAAAGACTTGAATGTAGCAAGTTACTCTGTTAGATGGACTTTGTGTATCTGGTGATGACTTGGAGGTTTCTAACATCCAATCGCATTAAACGTCTATAAAATCGCTGATAAAGTAAGTTTTATTTTAATTAAAATCTAACGCTCCTTCCAGAAACATTAGAGCATCCACTGAATTTATGGCACAGTCAACGTGCTTCTTTTGTAGGGTTTTCATTTTAGTATGTGCGATAAATGCAAATGATTCTCTAGCTAATGACTGAATGAACAATTCGGTAACTTTTGTCATCGTAAAAACGCTATCCGTCGACACCAAATTCATATCTGGATCTAGCTTCATAATGGCCTTGATACGACTCTGCGGAAGGTGCCACAAACGTTCCTCTGGCACATTTTCGACTGGAAAATTAATTGCTTTCGATGAACGTTTTTTTCCTAACAAATAGCACAAACCATCTATTATTTCATCATCGGAAGAAGATGTTCTCTGTGATTCCGTAAACTGATCGGGATTTTCCATATCATCGTATTCCTCATAATTGTTGTAAGATTCCATTATTCTCAGCGGTTGTAAATAACTTTAAACTTTTTAAATGATTTATTCTTTAAAAACACAAACAGATAATGACAGTTCTACCAAATAAAATAAATGGCGGGAAAACTCAAGCAATGTTGCCAATTGAAATTAGATATATGGCACTGACAGTCGCGGTAATATTTTCAAAATTTCAGATTTTTTTGAAGAATTCATTCTTTTTCAGAAAAGCAATTTTTTGGTGAGACTAACTCCTCTAACTGATTTTTTAGACTTTACAAGGTAAGTATAATAAATTGCCATGCACACCAATATCAACAATACACACCAAAAACCAATACTCGTTTGATCTTCTCGTTTTTATACGAAAGCTTCGAATATGTGATGTAGTTACGATGTGACCATCAGTGGGTAAGAATTATATTCAACGTTGAGTTAAAAAATTCAAAAAGGCAGATACAGAAATATAAATTGCAGATTTTTTATTCAAAAACGCAGTTATCAAAATGTATCTTCCTTTTACAAAATTTTATCTGCCTTTTTGAATTTTTTATTTCCCCTTTTGTAATTTTATATCTGCCGTTTATTACGATCCCAGTGGGTAATAGTTGAGGTCAAAATTCTTTCAAACGTAGCTTCGTATCCAAATCAGATCCAAATATTTCTATTATTTAAAAACTGATATTTCTGTAACTAACTTTTATTATAAAAAAAAATTTGTTCTGCGAGAGTTTCTTGATCTTTCCTTAAAACTATTTTTTTAACGGTTAAGGCAGTTCTTAACCAAAATAGATGGCAGCATATTCTATACACTTGACATTTGAAGAAGACTAATTTATTTTAGAATTTTGATATTTGGAGCAAACTATCTTACGGAGTTACGGAATTTTCACCCCACCTTTTACCGTTTGTCTTACTGGGCGGCACGGTTGCCGTTTAAGTTTTTGAAATGTTGGGTTCAGTGGCATGTTTTTTTGTAAAATACAATATTTATTCTCACCGGGTGCCAATAGTCACTTCATAAAATGAACTACTCAAAAAAAAAAAAAAATCTGTTGACTTCGTTGGGGCGGACTTTGAAAATGATTATCTGAATTTGGAAAAAAAGGAATGCACAACAGAAACCCTATCAGCTTTACCAAGTTAATGGAAAGTTGCTTTTCGGAAAATTTGATCTTTTTTAATACAAGCGGACAAGCGGATCGGAATAAAGTTTATCAGTTATTTTTATTGAGTCCGAATCCCGAAAAGAACGAAAATGTTCGAAGCTTCTTCAAAGTACTACATAGGGAGTCGGAAAAATTCTGTCACACGCTCAATGAAAATGAAGTTAAAAGCGAGGAAATGGAACTAAATGCGAGGGAATGCCGGTAAATGCGCAGAAAGATGGAGGTAGAAGGCATTGATTTCTGCTTACTAGAGAGATTTCTGTTTTAAAATCATTGGTGCACGGTAGCGATGAGCCCGTGATGTAAGTTCACATACGCACAAAAAATTAGGAACTTTTTTTCGTAGACTGCGGAACGATATATGCAGCTAAGTTTTGACTTCCCTACCTAGCGACGTACCCCCCGGAAAGAGATTTTATCTCTATCTACAATACTAGTCGAAACCCCCGCTACGCAGGCTTTATCATTTTCGCTTGTTATTTATTCAGATGCGTACAGATGCGTACACGGAGGGAGGAGGTCTAAAAATCACATTTTCTTGCGTACGTAATATGTGGATGACCCCTAATGTGTATGGTAGTAATAGCCGCGGCGCTTCGAGTTGACAGCGGCGGCTCGAATAAAATTCTAAAAGCATACAAACATATGCAGGGGACCCGTACGTATCAGAATAGATGTGGCAAACGGAACAGATGTTGCAAAAGGATTCGAACGTATCAAAGTAAATGTTGCCTTAACTCTTAAGTGTATGAAATTACGTCGACATCAAATTGGATTGGAAATTGCCGACAGGGCAATATTGAAAAACCCGTCCGAAGAAACGTCGCAAAAACAATCCTTGAAAAAGATCGACATTGAAAAAATGAAAAAAAATGCACTAGGCCCGAACTTAGAACCGACCTAGAGCACTTCGGAGAGGCCTTGATTCATACTTCCATGAACAAAAAAGTTCACCGGTTTTTTCTCTGCAACACTGCACAAAAAACCTCATCATTAAAGAAATATTAACAAAATCCACTAAATATCGTGTAGGACCGCGTAGCGTGAGTTGGGCCCACACTGAGATACAGCCCGAACCACTTAACAGATTTTGACAAATTTAATTTTCGTGATTTTCTGATGTCCATTTCTTTTATTTAAAACCTTCAAGAGCGATTTCCTTCAGCTCGAACCACGATGCCCACACGTCAAAATAACAATTTTAGCAAGAGGTACATAAATATTACTTTATTGCATACGCGCAGTGCTTCCCCTTAAACTTATTCGTTTATAGACCATTTAACAGGCCTAGACCCAATAATAAATCAGTCTTGTACAATTTTATGATTAGTTTACGAGTTGTTTATGAAATACTAAAAATGAAATACAGAAACCTACTGAAAAGAAATTTATATATGAAATAGCAAGTAATTGAAAATATCCAAAGCATTAAGTCACCAGTCGAATTTGTTCAGTTATCAGTTTGAATCAGTTATCTTCAGTTACGCTGGTCCATGGAATGAGATAAGTTGAATAAGTGATGAGTTAATGAGTAATTATTCGGTGAAGTGTTATTTCATCAATTTCCAGCCGTCTAGTTTCAAGAGAGTGTAACTTCAAATGTTTTAATCTCAAATGATATTGCGGTCTTGGATTACTTACTTACTTAATCGGCACCACAACCCATTATGATTTAAGAAGATCATTTATGAAGATAATAACTAAATGTCACGTAAAAAATTTTCTGTTTTTTGAAAAAATATTTATTCCGAAAAAAATTTTCTCAAAAAAAAAAATTTTTTCTCCAAAAAAACTTCACTCCGAAAAAAATTTCTAATAAAAAATTTTTCTCCGAATTTTTTTCGCACCAATCTCTATAACTTTCCCGAGGAAACCAACTGTCTAGGTATTCTAATTCAGAAGATAGCATTTTTGAGTATTCACAAAATCCAAGATGGCGCCGCTTTGACAGCTGGCAGACATTTTCTTAAGATCCCAAAAATATCTCCTGACCAAACACTAAAACTTTTCCGAAGGAACCAGCTATCTAGGCATTGTCACTCCGGAGCTAAATTTAGAGAACTCCAAGCATTACCTGAAAAACCCTCAAAACTGACCACTTTTCCAGATGCCACAACTTTTCAAGATTTTTCTCGCTCTCGAGATCGAAAATTATTAATAGATACATAGATAGATAGATAGATAGAAACCGACAGATCAGAAAAAAGTTTTCATAATATTTTATCATGAGAACAATAGGAAAATCGACGGCCCATAGAAAAATGTCATTTTCAAACCTCGATATCTCAACCAATTTCCAACCGATTTTTATGAGTCTAGGCTCGTTGGAAAGCTGCTGCGACGTAGTAATAATTGATAGGATAGCGGGGCAGGAGGAAAAAACTCAAAACTTTGCGCATATATGGTGACTAGTCCCAAAGGTTTTTGTATGGCGTTTTTTGACTGTGTGGACTTCTTTTCGGGGGCTACCGCTGCGGGCATGATTCGTCAAAAACAATTTTTCTACTTCAGAAAGAACTGATATTACAACAAAAACCCCTTTTAAAAGGGAAAGGTGACCCAAGTCCACGTCCCTTCTTCCAAAACAACTGATATCAATTTGGGTGACGATGACGCTTAAAGCTTCGGAACGCGAAAAATTTTTTTGAAATATTTTCGATTAAAAAAATGCGTCACAAATGCCGGACCTTTCTGCCAAACAGAAGCGCGGCGACTACTACCTTTTTTTTTTTTTTTTTTTTTCTCAAGGGTGAGGAAACCTTCAAAAGGCACCTGGTCCTCCTGGACCCAGGTAGTGTTGGATTTTTACCAACTAAAACCTCCTTCCTTGATCGCCACGCTCTCGTCTCCCCGGAACCGCCTCACAGCATTACTTCGGGGAGGGGCTGTGCTTTCGCACCTACTTTCTCAGATCAACTGCCAGTCTTCGTTGATCGTCTCTCCATGCACTTTGTAGCTTCACCATTATCTTCGCAATTGCGTTGTCCGCTACTTTCCACACTTCTTCGTCGCGACACATTTCCGATATTATGTTGTCGGCGTTTACGTCTGGCCTGCTCGCGGCTATCAGCTCACATCGCTCCTGTTCAAAACGGGGACAGACAAACACAACGTGCTCTGCGGTTTCTTCCTCTTCAACGCATGTCACGCAGAAAGGTGATTCCGCGTGTCCAAACCTATGCAGGTACTTCCTGTAGCACCCATGACCCGACAGGAACTGCGTCAGGTGGAAGCTAACCTCTCCGTGTTCCCTATTTACCCATGTGGTTACGTCCGAGATAAGCCTATGAGTCCACCTTCCATTTTCCGCGGAGTCCCACTCTCGCTGCCATTGACTCAGTGATTCGACTCTTACTTGTGCCCTCACTGTTTTGGTGTTTTGGCCCCCCCTTTCCTTCAGTCTGTGGCATTCACTGTCTTCCATCAGCATTATGCATATAGGCATCGTTCCGGCTATCACACATACCGCTTCCGAGGAAATCGTTCTGTATGCGCTTGCTACCCTTATGCTTGACAACCTCTGGGTTTTTATCAACCTCCTACGGTTCCTCTTGGTGTCTAACGCCCTTATCCACGCTGGTGCCCCGTAGCGCAGTATCGATAGGGTAACACTTGCTAGGAGCCTCCTTTTACTGCTGCGCGGTCCAAACCCATTCGGCATTATCATGGCCAGTGCTGCATTGGCTTTCATTGAATTTTCGCACGTATAATCTACGTGGGCATTAAAGTTTCCACGATCGTCTAACATGACTCCAAGGTGTTTTAGCTGGCGAGTGGATGTGATCTCGTTCCCCTCGATGTTCATTACAATCCGCTCAGTTTTCCGACAATTGCTCACGAGCATGATCTCGGTTTTCTGATGGGCCAGCTTCAGTTTAGCCATTGTCATCCAACTTTCTACAGTTTCCAACGCCTCTTTCGTGACGACTTCCACCTCCAACTTTGACGTTCCGATAACTATGAAAATTAGGTCGTCGGCAAAAGCAATCGTCGTAACCCATCTTGGCAGCTGCAGCCGCAGCGCTGCGTCGTACATCGTATTCCACAGCGTTGGTCCTAATATGGATCCTTGTGGAACACCAGCTGTGATGTCTACCATCTTTTTCCCTTCCCTGGTATCGTACATTAGCACCCGTCGTTCGAAATAGCTTTTCATTACCCTGCAGAGGAAATCGGGGACTCTCATAGCATGCATTGCCTTAGCTATCTCCGTCCAGCTTGCGTTATTAAAGGCATTTTCAACGTCTATCTTCGTTATAACGCAGAAGCGGTTCCCTGTTCTTTTTTTCTTTCGCGCCTTGTCGGCAATCTCCATAACTCTTTCTATTGCTTCGATCGTCGATCTTCCTTTTCGAAATCCGAATTGGTCGTCGGACAGTCCGTGCTCACCCTCTGTGTTTTTGTGTAATCTGTTCCGGATCATGGCCTCCAGCAGTTTTCCCATACCATCCAGCAAACATATAGGTCTATATGATGGTTCACCTTGTGGTTTCCTTGGTTTTGGTAGTAGGACCAGCTTCTGTTTCTTCCATATATCAGGAAAATTTCCGTCGTCGAGGCACTTCTGCAATGTCAATCTGAGCATGTCCGGCTTTATGCATGCCGCCGTCTTCAAAGCTACATTGGGGATCCCATCTGGTCCTGGCGCCTTGTTATTTTTCAGCTTTTTGACAGCCGTCTGAATCTCTTCTATAGTGATCACCCGGTCCTGTCTGTCTTCAATTTCATCGTCGTAAGGAGTTTGCGGCCATGCGACCTGTTCATGTTGCGGGAATAGCCCTCTCACTATGGCTCCTAGCTTCTCAGGACAACTTTCTTTTGGCACTGATGAACCTCTAATTTTTGTCATCGCTATCCTGTACACGTTTCCCCATGGATTTGCGTCAGCTTCCTGGCACAGCTTCTTAAAGCAGTTTCTCTTGCTAGCTCGGATTACCCGCTTTAATGTTAGTTTTGCCGTACGATGTTCGCCTCGCCTCGCGGCTCTGGCAATCTCACTTTTGGCCCGCTGCATCCTCCTTCTTGTCCTGAAGCAGTCTGCGCGCAAGAGCCTAATTTCGTCGTTCCACCAAAATGCCGATTTTCGTTTATTCTTCGGTTCTATCCTTCTTGGCATCGCTACGTCGCATGCATGCACCAATACTTTCGTCAATTCTTCTGCCGATTTCTCAACGCCTTCGTCTTCTGATTGGAGGTATTCCTTGAAAGCTTCTTGATCGAACTTTCTCGTCTTCCATCTCCGCTCTCTTACTTGATTCATCTGCCTTGCCGCCACCGTACTCTTTTTCAAAGTGTACCTCAATGCCTGGTGGTCGCTGTATGTGTAGCTTTCATCCACTCGCCAATTCAGACTTGGTACTAGTGTTGGAATACAGAATGTCACGTCAATAATCGACTCTCGTCCATTCTTGCGGAAAGTAGTTGTGTTTCCCACGTTTACCAGAACCACATTCAGTCTAGCTAGCGCTTCTTGTAGAATGAAGCCTCTTTCGTTTGTAAATCTACTGCCCCACTCAACTGCCCATGAGTTAAAGTCGCCTCGAATGTTGACTGGGCTTAATCCCGTTAGCTCTCCTGTGAGTAAGTCTAACTTTCGTTCAAACTGTTCAATCGTCCATCTTGGTGGTGCATAACAGCTGACAATATACACTCCGTCAATTTTCGCAATCACGAATCCTTCGTGGGTGCCTGATACAACTTCTTGTATGGGATACTTTCCCGTCGTCAATATTGCGGCCAGCCCGGCTCTGTCAACAGCCCAGTTACCGTTGTTTTTATTAATTCGGTACGGTTCTGCAATAATTGCTACGTCACATTTTTGCTCCGCTGTGGCTTGCCAAAGAAGTTGTTGTGCCATGTCACAATGATTAAGGTTTATTTGGATCACTGCCATTCTTGTCCCGTCTTTGATTTAAGCGCCTGTTTATAGACTGGGCATCTCGCTCCACCCGTCACGTGGTCATTTTCTGACGTGCACAGCAGGCATTTTGGTGGTTTCGTGCAATCTCTTGCTAGGTGGTTTTCTCCCCCACACTCCCCCTCCCCCTCCTGCACAACTTGGATCTATCTTCGTTCTTGCAGTTCCTTGCTTGGTGTCCAAAGTCCATGCACTTAAAACACCTTTCCAACTGCTGGGTTTCCCTCAACGGGCATACTACTACCTGCATGGACGAAAATGATCCCCTCTACAACATATCGGAAGTTTTTTTGAGCCCCCGCCTATTATCCATCGTTTTGGATTTTTGGATTTTCCCTTTGAATTTTGTGACTGCACACGACTATTAAAATTTCACGTCAGTGAACTTTCGTTTTTCCAGAATTTGTTGCGGCTGAATAATACTGAGCCAATCTTCAGAAAACATTTTTTCCTGTTTACTGTGACCCAACCCGTATCTTCCCTTGACCCATTTTGTTCATTCTAGACAAGTTACGTCGCCACATCAAAAATAACGTAACGAATCTAATGAACTCAACGATACGGGTAGGAGATTTTCTAAAGGACTGTAAAGAGATAGAGCGTTTGTGTGTGGCTAGATAAACCAAAAAGTCAAATGGATTAATAGCAGCCCATAAATAATACAATTATTACAAATAAATCCATTTTTTACCTAGTCTGAAACGTCTTAAAGGCGGTCTATATATCTATAATAACAATAAAAAGTTATTGCCATCATATATAATGTCAATAAATGCCTTAATCCAGCCAATATACTACACTCGTCCGTTAGAATATTTATTTGAATTCAAAAATATGTAAGATAGATATCTGTCGTATACGACAACAAAACAATTACAATTTATAAACCACAAAGTCCACAGAAACTTTATTATTATTGCTTGTACCTCTCGTAACCATGCTTTTCTTGTACATTTTAATTTATTTGTACGTACATATATAAATGTCCAGTCATGTATACGTTACATATAAAATTTTAATTCAGTAAATTTTTGTTTGATATGAAGCACCTACTTACAATTTTTAAATGATATTAGCGGAAGCTTGTGGGTGGTCTCTTTTATCTTCTTCCATACGCAACAACGACACATGCATAAATTTATAAAACATCTATGTCGTCGTATTACATACGTCTGCATGAAAAGTTTCTACACATCCAAGAAAAAAAATCTTTTTTCGTTCGTATCACACAGAGCATATTATTGTTTTCCAGAAAATCTTGAGAAAAAGGCTGTAAATACAACAATAATTGAGACCGAACATAGTATTTTTCTTCATTGTAGTACAGTCGTATTATGCAGAGTATTGTGTTTCGTAATCTTTTGTTTGTATGAATTGAATGTTGGCTTACTTAATACTTACCACTTTCCTGGTAATGATTCCCATTATTTTTTGCTTCGATCAATGAAAAAGTCAAAAAATTGACAAGAATGAGCAGATTGACTGAAAATTACAATAGGAAAATAAATTACGTATTCATTCATTCATAAGACCCTCTCCACGGTCACACAAAATGTATGAGACATTATAAAAAATATGGGGTCACGACACCTTCCTGTCGTATGAACGACCACTGAGAAGATAATAAAATAATAAAAATAAAATCGGAGACTGAGATTTCAACTTTTAGTTCAATAGTGACCTTTTATAGTTTCACACCTGACTTTATTGGTTCTGCGAACCTCCCTTAACACTTCTTAAAACCTTTTACCGGTATTCAATGAGGACCCTCTTTAACAGTATGTTTTCCGCATTCCGAAGATGTCGGAACCAGCACACTGAGAAAGCCGTGGAATTTTTATGAGCTTCATAGATACTAATATGATTATGCCGCACTTCATTTATTCCATTTATTCTTTTATTCCATTTATTCCCAAAAATTTTTTTGTTGTTTTTGCGAAGTATCTGAACCAAACACATCACAAGTTAGACAAATAAGTTCAAAAAAAGGTTTGCACAAATTATAAAGCATTTAAACCATCTTGAGAATAAATTTTATTTTATTTTTTTGAATAAATGGAATAATAGTTATTTATGCAACTAGTTGCGAAATGGAGTTGTTTTTGTCACTAGATGTGAAGTCACCCAAATGAGTGATAAAAAGTTAATTTTTGTCACTAGTGTTAAAAAGTAAAACCAGTTATAAAACGACCTCTCTAACGTCACCGAAACGATGCATGAAAAAGTTCACTTTTCACAACGGCGTTGCATAAATTTATTTATTCCATTTTTCAACAAAAATTCTTTTAAGTTTTCAAAAGTGGGTTTTTTCACTTTTTGACACATTAGCATGGTTTGTTGTGTGCGTTGCCATCAAAATCAAGTCTATTTGAGGTTTTGACGAATTTGAAAAAATTGTCATTTATTCCATTTATTCCAATATTTATTCCATTTATTCCCATTTATGCCCTACGAATCCACGCAGTGTTGCACACCAGTGGTTGAACGAACTTGACTAGTTTGAGAAAGATTAGAGACGATTGGAAGTATCCAAAGAGGTTGAATAGCACTAAATGCTGCAGTTTGTGATCGCCTAAGCGCGAGTCCCGATCGAAGAACCACGGTTCGCGTAATGGTGCTGTTTTCTGCTAAATATTTAAACAGTTAGAATTTAGAATTGCGATTGGTACTTACATGCATACTGGAAAAAGAAATTATCTGTCAAAAATATTTGAAATTATGTGAGGGATTGAAAGAGATAGATTAAGTATTTTGACAGCTAATTTTTTTTGCATTGGCTTTTACCGGTATGTTATGTGCAGCACGTTATTTTGATTGCGTTCGCTTTTATTACATCATCCATATTTAATAAATTGAAACAACAAACAAAACGCACTGTTCTCTACGTAACAACTCATCGACCTTGTAAACTTTATGAATTTGCTTGTTGCTTGAGCCGTGTTATTTGACAAATTTCATAGAATTTACATCAAAACTTTTCGCACAGATTACGAGCCACCGAGAACATTGCTGTATATGTTACGAGCGCCAAAACAAAAGAATTTGGGGGAGGGGGAGCTCGTAACTAATGGATACCTGTTCGTAACCGGGGATTATACCCGTAAGTGGATCGGTTAAGAGCCGCATGCTAGTTACGATCCTTTCTTTTGTTCTTTTTTGAGAACAAAGGAAAAGATCATAAGGGCTCGTAACTAAAGCAATTTCTAAATACCGGTGTTTTCACCCTATATATTCAGTTTATAACGAACTTTCCCCATATAATGTTAACGTTTCGTCACCGACTTTTTATGGCGCCCTCAGATGTCTTATCGGCATTTTGGTAAACTATAAACTCAAGCATTTAAAGTAGTAACTTTTTTTTTATAATATTTTTTATTATCATTCCGTGTTATTACACGTGTGGAACACTATTTGGTATTTGACAATATTTAAAATTTTACAGGATAGTTATTTATACAATACAAAATAATACAATGATGATAAGAAAACCAGATTGCTGATAAATGGCATGATAATTTAGAATTTAGAATAATAACTTAGAAGAGATGTCGACACTGTCTAAACTATTACATACCCATGAAAACTAGTCTTTTGTTCTTGTTTTGATTCTTCTTTTGCCACAAGAAAAAAAAATAAATAAATAAATAAAATTGTAATATATTCTTAAATTATATTTTAAGCTATCTCATAAATGTGTAAGTACTAAAATCTGGACTGTACATTAGAAATAAGGTATATAGCCTTGTGTACATTTTTGAATAAACATACATACATACATACAATAATAGCAGTAAAATATATAAGTGAATAAATAGAATAAATAAAAAAAAAAATTACGATCACAGTTGGACTAAAGTAAAATAAATCAATTTAAGTATAAAAATGGGGATATAACATGATAGTCATTACATTCAAGCATAACAGTCAGTTCGATTTTATTTTTAAAGGTTTTTAGACACTTTTTTTTAGTCAACACTCAGTTCATTATATTCTCCTAGCACAGATGCAAGTGCACATTGCACATACCTCATTATTATTGGTATTGTGACTTATCACATGAATATTATCACCATTCCTAACTGCAGGAGGTGCGGAGTCGTGCCGGAAACAGCAATGACACCTATGACACTGTCCCGCTTTAGCGGGACTCAGGGCGCAATGTCTGGGGACTTCTACCTAACAATAGAAGAATTCCGTAAAGTACCACTTCCAAAAGTCCTCTCTTTTATCACAGGGAACAATTGGTTGGAGGTCAGCGCCACATACACTCAGCGCCACTACAATCATCATACACGAACAATAGCCAGGAACCATAAAACTCACCCCATCACACTACACCACACACATCACACACACACACACACAAATCGGGAGCAGCACAATGGGTCCAACAAAGATGGCCTCAGTGCTAATAATTGTGATACTTGAGAAATAAATAAATCAATCAATCAATCAATCACCATTACTCGTCAATCGTCCGTGTATATCTAGATTCGTAATAAATTTAAATTTATGTTAACTCATTGAGTTCACCATCCGGTGCATGTTAACTACTCTCTCCACATAACACATCTTGGAGATAGACAGTAACCTGCTGCTGTACAAGTATGTAACCTATGCATGCATTTGTTTTGAATGACCTTTGACATAAACTAAAAGCAGAATAATTACAGGGCTTTCGAATATTCAACACAATTTAGTCCCACACGTTCCACGCAGCTTTGAAATCATCGCGTGTGTACGGAAGTATTAACTCCGAATGATACTATGCTGCCCTTGGTGTGGTGGTGGTTGCCCCTCTTAAAAAATAGCATGCTAAATTTTATGCAAAGTTCTGTCAAATTTGTGCTTGGTGAGTTGCTGTTTATGTTGAAACTAGTAAATACCTCCGCCCCTAAGGGTTCCGCGGACATTAAGCATTCTTGTCCGCTAGGTCGGAGATTTGCGACTTTAATACTAAAATGTATGCAAGGGTGTGCAAAGTTAGATGTAGATGAATAAGAAATGGATGCAGTAGTATTTTAGTAGTTACCATAAGGTTACGTAAATCTGGTTTTCCACCGTATTACCATTTTCCCGTAAAACCGTTTTGCCGAACTACCGTTTGCTGTATACTATCATTACTTCTGTACTACCGTTTTCCCTGTACCACCGTTTCACCCGTACTACCGTTTCCACCGTACAACATTTTTCCCCGTACTACAATTTCCCCCGTACTACAATTTCCCCCGTACTACAATTTCCCCCGTGCTACCATTTCCCCGTACAAACGTTATCACCGTGCTACTATTTCCCCGTACAACCGTCCTACAATATCCTCCTCACTACTGTTTTCCCCGTACTACCATTTCACCGTTCTACCATTTTCCCGTACTAACATTTCCACCGTACTACCATTTTCCCGTACAAACGTTATCACCGTGCTACTATTTCCCCGTACAACCGTTTCTCCCGTCCTACAATTTCCTCCTCACTACTGTTTTCCCCGTTCTACCGTTTCCCCGTACTAACATTTCCCCGTACTAACATTTCCCCCGTACTACGATTTCTCCGTACAAACATTATCACCGTGCTACTATTTCCCCGTACAACCGTTTCTCCCGTCCTACAATACTACTGTTTTCCCCATACTACCATTTCACCGTTCTACCATTTCCCCGTACTAACATTTCTCCCGTACTACCATTTTCTTGGCAGTACTGCTTGGTGAGTTGCTGTTTATGTTGAAATTACTGTCGAACAACCTAACGAATGTCATTTCAATATAAACGGCAACTAACCGAGCGGTACAAACTTGACAGAATCTTGCATAAAATTTAGCATGCCATTTAAAGAGGTGTCGTGAAAACGCCTAATGTATACCCTAAGCATGTACACGCTTCGCTACTAGCTACTTGATTTATTAACCAATAAATGACGGTACTAAAATCTTTTTGGTTAAATTAGATGGAATAGTAACTAAAAATGTGAGCTAAAAATTGTTTGTGTTTGACTGACTCGTTTCAACGAGAGAAATTTACGAATCGCTCTTACTCACTCTATTAAACAGCCTTCGCATGAATCCAAAAACTTTTCTTCGTTGGTGATCCTTTTGCTAGTGTAGTGATGCCTGCAGCAGAAAGGTATAAAACTAAGAAAGTACATCTCGTTTGTATTCGTAGTCAATCCGAAATGGCTGCCATGTGATGTGGAATGTGTGTGAGTAGCGGAGTGTATACGTATTCAACAATCGGATATGCATAAATGAAACAAAATTCTTCGAATGTATAGCGTCATTGTGGATGTAGAAGATCAGAGGGGATCGTGTAAGTAATAATAAGGTTTTTGGACGCACAACACACAGATTGTCATTGGAACTCGACGGTTAAACATCACTGATGACAACGCGCGTTTTTACTCATTTGCATTGTAAATGTGTAATGAATCAGTAAAAAAATACAGTAGAATTCTAAAGTGATCATTGCAAGGATCTTTTGACTCTATTTTGTGTGTTCAAATTCAAATCATTTTTTCGCTTTTCGAACAATTGTTGTGACACTCTGTCGGTGTTTTCAGTTTTTAATCAAAAGTGATTTACTTGCAACGAACTTGTTGTGCCGTTTTATTTTAATTAACAAATTTATATGGAATTACGTGATCGCGATTTTGTTTAATGTTTTATTTACGTTTGTAGAAAGAAGAAATATTCTTTCGTAAGACACATAAACAACACTTGAGGAATTTAAACTATGAAAATTTGTGTTTGATGATACCGCCTTCGTGGATTAATGTTTTTGATAGAATCCTGAATTGAGTATATATTACAAAAATAAAGAAATTTTTTTTGGTCTTTTGATTGAAATAATGGAAAAAACCTTATGTAGTGTTAGATTAAGAGAGCAGAAATGTTGTATTTGAAGTGGTAAAATGATTGTTCACAATGCTGTTGTCAACTCTATGAAAAGAGAATAGTTTTACCGCATTAAGTGTATCTGAAAATAAGTTACAAATATTTAAGTAGAAAAGTTAAAAAAGTGAAAATGGTGGTTCCGACAATGGATACATTACCCAGGGTTCCGGACACGCATGGGGATACGGTGAATGAAAAAATATTCTCAGATTTATACATACGAACAAGTTGGGTGGACGCAAATGTTGCTTTGGACCAAATAAAAAAGGTAATGCGTTACTCTATACATATTTCTCGTTTTGTTGTCTTGACCACCCATATCTTTCCGTTGAATAATATCAATTATTTCCCAAGCAATAATTGCTACGGTTATTTTTACAATTTTATTTTCACCAAATTGTATACCAACGAGCCAACACGTACAACTTTACAAACCAATTCTTATTTTATTTTATTTTTTTACAAAAAATATCCTGCTGACAACTCACTCAGTCAATATGAGTTTTTTTTTGTGTTGTATTTCTCGTAAGTTTTTCTTTCTCTGTTTTACCAGCCAATATGTAAGGTGAAACGAACATAATACAAAATGTCTTTATAAAAGATCTAAATAAGACATTATACCAACACGTGTGTAGGGTGATTCAAAGATATTTTCTTTTTTAATGTTTGTATATTGATTTCAACCGATGGTCGCACACTCTTGATGACTTAATGATGGAAAACAAAGTTACGTTCTTTGTTAAAACTTACGATCGATCGCTCGTAAACGTTTCGACTGGAACAAAATTTTCAAATCAACAGCTAGGAGGCTTTCCCTGCATTTAGTCCGATTTTAATCCCCGATTTTAATCACTCAAAAGTCTCCCAAAATCGATTTCTTGATTGAAATTTGGTTGTGTAAGATTTTGTCTGTATTTCGGTGACATTGGAGCAAGGTCGAAGCGCACGTGGATATAATGTTTCCTTCCCGGTATCGAAAATATGAAAGTGACTTCCCGCTACATACATTTCTCGCTGGATTGTTCAGCGATTTTATAATTTCCCGGTATCCAAGATTTCGGTGAAAAAATTTCCCAGTATTCTAGATACCAAGGATACACACATTTTCCACAGGCGGGTCGAAGGTATGATTCAAGTATGGAAGCTGCTTTACTAGCACATATGAGTGTCTTGCAGCCCGAGAATAAATTGAGAATTTGTGAGAATATTTCTCCATTAGTTAGTTGCCTGGTGATGGGTATTTTAGCGGCTTCTTTGCTATTATAGAACATTGGGAATTATTTTCGTTTTCAACTTCAGGTCTTCAAAAACTTTCACTTTAGTAATAGACTTAATCTTCTTTTGAAGTGTCTAAGTTACGTAAAATTTAGGGTACTAATAGTAGTAGTTCTCTATATTTTTATGTGATTTAGTTGAGAAATGACTTTCACATGTTTTGGCGCTTTTTCGATTGAAAAATCCAGGTTCGGAAGTCTCAAGTGATTAGTGAAACCGATCTAGAACCTTTTTCCAAATATTGAAAGTTGTCACTCATGAAGAATGCCCATTGTAAAGTATTTTACTTTATTATAAACACTACGGAATTCTTAACCCGTTAGAGTACGTACAGTAATTGCGTGTGAAGTTCACTGGTGAACATTTTGACAGGTCCACCCATGTAAGAGCGCGTACAGCAGTGGTACTCTACCTATGCATGTGACAACACCACCATGCTGTTGTCCGATAAGATTCACTGATGAATCGTAAGGGATTAATGGCAGCTCTCACTATAACGTTAAGCAATCTGCTTTCGTTTTTGAAATTTTGACACGAAAGAATAAACATTATTTCTTCAGGCTTTACATGTTTTTAAAAAATTTTTCCTAAAATAAACTGACTTTTGCTGATTTATAACCCAAGAATTTAACATTGAAATAAATTTGGAAACAGTTTTCATGCAATCATCAATAACTTATTAAAAATTGGAATGACAATAATCATGACAGCTCTCACAACTCTTCCCATATCATCGACGACATAGGTAGAAATTTGACACTCTCAGTGAACGTTGACAGCATTCACCAGCGATTCACTGAACGAAGAAATAGTTGCTGTACGCGCTCTAATTTTTAAGGGTAGACCTGTCAAAGTTAGCTTAACGAATAATTGCTGTGCGCACTCTTAATGACTAATATTTCCCAATAATTCTGGCCTCAATAACGTGAGTGAAGATTCGAAAATGAAAAGAAATATTCGTATTGAAAATGTTAGCTTTATATCGGGAGTGTAGAAACACTGTTAATGAGTACAAACAACAATTCTGACTTATAGGTTGTGTGTTTTTGTTGTCATAATCATCTTCATTTGATTCGGTACGACCTCGACTTCTGTCAAGGCTTAACGAACTTAACGGTGAAAAATATAAATCAGCAAGCAGTTCATATCAGTACTTCAGTGCTATGGGGCAAATGCATCTCATCAGGAAATCCATTTGATGCGTCAGTAAATCGATGCTAACTAAATATTGCAAATCCGTCACTGCTAAAATAGTGTTTTCGTACATATTCCACTCAAATAAAACCATTTCATCTGCATATTTTAAACAGAATAGTTTGTGTGTTTTATACATTTGGGTCGCTTAATAAAAATTATGAAATGAATAACTCACATTATTCCTTCGTGCAAAGTTTATCGTTGTACCCTGTGGAATTATTGAAAATATCGGTAAATATATGTTCACAAAATGGAAGTATAGAACCAAACATGATCTATTACTTTTACTTCCAACTTAAAAAAAATTGGCGCGTTTTTTAGTTAAACATACGGTGCATTCAACATATGCTTTGAACTTTCCTCTGATAATCCAAGCACATCGCAACAAGTTCTTCTCGTCAGTAAAAATCAAAAATAACAATCACATTGGCATTCCGAAAACAGATAGTGAGCTACTTCGACTTTTAATATTAAATTTTATCTTAAATCTATTTAAAAAATTTCAAAATTTGTAGTTTTACAATCAAAATGTTTGACGTGAAATAGTACATTACGTACGTACTTCCAAATGGTCCATGGCTATTTTGACAAGTTAATTTTAACAGATGTAAAACATAATTGGAAGCAATAAATTATTCTACGGTATACCTTCAAAACGTACCGTTTTTTTATTTTGTTTTCTTGAAAAAAATTACAAAATTTTAGCCCCATTTGACAGCAGCAAACGAACTGACGGAGGCCGAATGTACTACCGAATAGTATTTACTATGTTATGAGCGGTCTTTACGCTGGAAATCAAAAGTCATCCACTTTTTAGAGTTGTAAAGAGTAATATTGTGAATTGAAATTTAATTTAAGTGTCCGCCACCGCTCGTTTTTTTCGATTTCGGCGGCTGTACTAAGTGAAGTGATCCTTTCATTTATTACTTTAATTAATTTAAAAAAAAAATCGGTGCATTTTTTCGGCATATCGTAGAGCAATTTTTTGTTTAAAATAATATTTTACGTCACTTTTGTTGAAATGGCCATGAACCATGGGTTGTTTTGACTCGAAGGAAGTTTGCTGCTTCCCGAAGGTGAATGCTGTAATCCTACGAGTTAAAACAAATATTTGGAAGCACTTACGTACAATATTTTATCACATCGGAGCCTATAATAAGCCAATTATTGCACTGAAAGTGAGAGTATAAATGGCTTATTATAGTCGAGTTTCTTGTATTCAACACGGGTTATAATAAAGTCATTATAGTCGACTTCAAGGTTTTTCATATCGATGAAAAATAGTAAACAAACATCTTGCCTTTTTTCGAACCAACCACAACTTAAGGAGCGTATATTTTATTTCACTAACTCATTTAGTTGTAATAAAGTATCGAAAACATTAGAATTCGACTTTAATTTTATTGAAATTGCGTTTTTTTTTTGTTTTCTCTAGAAAAATATAATTCGACTGACCGTCCATTTTGCAATGACAATTGCTTGCTAGATTGAAACTATCTACATTGCAATAATTTCGATGTACCGTGTATTTTTATGTATTGTGCAAAATTGGCAATTATAGGCCCCGATGTGATAAAATATCGTATAACACAAGTGGTTATATCGCCCCTCGAAATTTTACTAACCTCGACTACAATTACGCGATTATACCCCCTTTTGTTATAAATAGTAGATTACAGTGGGGGTGTAGAAGTAAGTCATTATACATCAGGGATCAATTTTGTGAAATGAGCCAAACTCAAGAGAAGCAAAAAGCTTTGAAAACTGTTTTTTGACAAAAAACAGTTTTTAAAGCGAGTTGCTTAAAAATACACGAATGAGTTTGCGAGTGTCACGAAATGATCCAGAATGGATGACTTACTAAGCACCCCCCACTGTATGTTGTTTTAATCGGTGTACCATCCGAAAACGCGTCATTACATGCAGATATACATGTAATGAGAAGTTTCCGGTGGGGTGTAATATCATGATTAATTTCCGTGGAGTGCACATATGCTTGTAATGACAAGTTTTCGGTGGGACATCGATTAAATACTATTACATGTTGATGCTCGGTAAGTGCGTTTTCCGAGTCGCTTCCGACTAGATAATGGCGCATTTACCGAGCAGAAACATTTAAAATATGTAATTGGGCATGTGTAGTCTGTATGTTTAATTCGAAATAAATATCTCTAAAGTTCATATGTAATCAATTCTTCCGGACAATTCTACAAACTGAGTTTGTTTGGTGTCTATATGATTCATAATTGTCTTATCTATGTATGAACAAATGACATTCAACTAAATAGAACAAGTGCAATGTAAAGGTTATCAAATAATTAGTTTGTTTGAATGATAAGTACAGTTCTGTATTTTTTTAAGTGTAAAAATACCAACTGATTTTGAGTGGAATAATCTGACACCTAAATAGCCTCATTATAATATCGAATAGCGCATTCAGTTTTATTTCGCTCGTTACCGCAACTCAACATCAACACATTGAAATTCTTGCGAAAGTGAAATGAAAAATTTACTACATCCGCCCACACTTTTCAATCCTTAATAAATCATTCTAAATTTATTATCCTGAAAATCGATATTTTTACCATTTTTATCCCTCTTCAGTATTCATGCATACGTTGATATCATATTTCAAATAATAATTTGTATATTATTTATATCAGGTAATACGACATTTTTGGCGTTTGTGTTTTGTTGAGTGTGGCTGAGGTTTATAAGAATGTTTTCTAAAATATTTCTTGTTCTATTTTGTCTGTTGTGTAATTCCAGTAACTTATTTGTCTGGTCCAACTCTATTTCTTGTTCTATTTTGTCTTTTGTGTAATTCCAGCAACTTATTTGTCTGGTCCAAGGCGTTTGCTATATTCTTTTGCTAGTTTTGTGCCTTACTCCACTAAATTACTCAATGATGTTTTTACTCTCTACACTACGTGCATTTATTGGAAACATGATGTATAGTTTTATTACTGACATCTTTATTGGTCCTTTTTAGATGTGTCTATTAAAAGGATAGTCTTCCAGAAATTATAATTTACATACTAACTTTGTCTGACAAGAACTCTGAAATTCTTAGCACTGGGGCTCGCAATGTAATTAACAGATCCACCATAGACAACGCCTTTTTTGTGGAATTTTAATTCTTGAAAATTCTCAAAATTTATATTTATCAGATTCTAAAGTAGTTTTGTCGACTTCTCTAGGCCGGCGCCAGTCGATTGAATTTTTTTTGGACATTTTCGACTGCGGCCAAAATAAAATCGAATAATTTTTATACGAATTTCCGTCGCCGTCTAGATAAGGAATTTATCGGTGAAGTCTCGCATTTATTTTTTTCTAAAATTTTCTACATGAGGATAACGAAATAAACATCAACATGCATCCAAAGCTGCAATGAGCCTTGGTTACTCAATTCCTGCCCACATATACAGCCCTCCTACCCCATCATATCGTCAGACGAATCATAGTCATTCTCAGATGCAGATAAGAGGGAGAAGCCGAGAAGAAAAACATCGGACCACCTCTAAAATGAAACAAACTTTACAAAATAAAACTTCAGACAACTGATCAAAGATTCGGTTATTTTGAATTATCAACCCCGTACACTGAACGGAAAATTTTAACGAGGCAAAGTTGGGACAAGCATGATCGGGGCTAACAATGAAAAATCTCCTCTTCATGGTTAGGGAAAAGAGTAAAGGAACGGGTTAGCTCAGTGATAACGTACTGGTCTTCCACCAAGAGTTCCCGGGTTCAATCCCGGTGAGGATAAAATTCTATATAGGATTTTTTTTTAAATTTATTTCTTTTATCAACAGTATTACAACCAACTGATAATTATGGTAAAAATTTACAAGAACAAAATCAAGAATAAGAAATGTACGAACACAAGTCAAAAATCAAAATCAAAGATTCATCACAATAGTGAGAAAAAAAGAAAAGAAAGAGAAGAGAGAAAAAAAAAAATAAAATAAAAAAAAGACAAAATTCAGGTGAAAGAAATAAAAGGGCGCGGAAAACGAAAATGAAATCCGGTAGTCAGCTCATCCTATATGTGACGAAAGTGGAGTGCTCGGGTAGGTCCATGCTTCGTACTCGGTTACGGAAAACGTTCGGAGATATTAATCGGTCGAACAAATGGGCAAATCGGTTGAATATCATGCACATATTGTTGATCGGTTCAAAAAGTCCATAGTCGGTTCGGTGTTTACTGATCTGAAGAAATTCATGCGTTCTTCAATTTTTAGAATGAAAGTAACGTTTCTAAGCATACCCAAGCTTCTAAAAATGGGTCGCGTTTGGTGTCAACAACGAACCGTACATAGAAGAACGACATGTATCAGTCACCTATACATGACGAATTCTGTGTGCAGATATCTGAGTCTATCTTTAGGTGGAGATGAAATCCGGCTATTCTATATGTATGGAATAAAAGAGTGGTCTGCACTGCCTTAATCTTAAAAAATCGTGAGTTGGTTCTATGAAACGAAGCTTAAGAAAGCGATTCTGAAGCTTCGTTTCATAGAACAAAGCTCATAATTTTCTAAGATTAAGGCAGTTGAGACCGCTCTCATATTACATTTTCCTCTTTTTCGTAGAATTACAATATAATAGGCGTGGTTCGGAATTGACGTTAAGCATGTGGTCCAACAAGCAGATTAATGGTTGCTCACACAAATGCGCTATTGTAATGTCCGGACCCCAACAGCTAGATTCATTTGTCGTGTACGGCTTGTGCCGGAGGCTTGAAGATGTATCGTAGTGCGTGTGCTCAGACGACGAGGCTCATTCGGCGCGGCGTACCGGTTACAACTATGCGCTCTGAAACGGGAACATTTAATGTGGGAATCTAACTAAGACAGAATACATAACTAGGTGGAATGATAGAAGAGTAATGAGGAAGGAACAAAGGATTATAGTATCAAGGCCAGTTGACCGCCTCTGACATTAGTTGGTGTAAATACGTATAACATTTTCGCAACAACCATGCCTACCATTGTTACATGATTGCTGCAAACATGTTTAGGATACTCCAACTATGAAGGGGACATTTTTCATGGTTGGCCACGATATAGTTCCGCTAAACATGAGATTTCTCTGGGAGTAAAAACTCTGTTGCGTGGACACAAAAATTTACCTGGGTAAGAAGGCCTTGTAACTATTCCGATCCCCTCTAAGGAAATAGAAAATTCATCTATGGTTCATTTAGTAGTTGCCCCAGGACGCAATAGAACGTTATTGAAATGTAGGTAATTTCGTCCGGGAATATTACGAAACAATTACAACATCACTTTCTATATTGTGGAGATCCCGTCACGACCACGGGTCATTGAGTGGTGCCAGTTCTATCTGTCGGCTTATTATAAAACTCTTTTATTCCACCGAGAAAAAGAATAAAAAACTCCACATATTCCAAAGAGAAAAAAACTTTTTTTTTATTATGCATACCCGTTGTAATTTCGTTTGCACATATACCTTTCCATATGTATAAAAAAAAGTCTTCCGCAATTAATTCGAAATAATATATCTTACTCAATGATATGGACCACACTGTAAGTTATTATATATTTGTATGTATATAGACTATTTTACTACACAACGAGACCACGAAAGAAACATATCTAAATGATCTTGCGCTGTGTTGTTTTGTATATAATATTCAAAATGCTGACTTTAAAATACACATGCATGAAATATTTAATAGCACGTCATCAAGTCACAACTCTTAAGAAATAATTTTGCCATTAAAAAAAAAAGGTTTTTCATTGACTACAAGTACAAACAAAAATATATGATCTGACGACATAATATGCCACACATTCGCTGAACCCTCAAATCAAACCAGCAATGAACTGAGTTTAAAAAAAATACACACTTTTCAGGCGACAAGGAGTCGCTTTCGATTTTTTTTAATCAAAACAAGAAAATTTAATGTCAAGTTAAGAAAAAAAGAATCGTATATACATGAAGAGCTACATATACAAATTTAAGAAAATAAAGTTAAAAAAAAATAAACAATAATTTAATAAAGAGATTAAAAATAAAACGGAAAAAATTATATTCATTAAATAAATAACAAAAAAAAATTAAATAAAATGTTAAAAATTGGAAAAAAAAATTTTAACGTCTTAATAAATATTCAATAATATAGATGTTTCTCATAGAAAACATATTCGTTTACTAGAAGCATACAAATATATTTACGGCGAAAGATTGTTTATCATGTTGTGAACAAACACTTAGGTAAATCGAAGAATAAGAGAAAAACATCTTTCAATCTAAAGAAATGGCTAAGACATTGGAGTAGAATTAAAAACAAACGTCAGAGATTTTCTCACAGAAAACAGATAGCTTCTGTCTGAAGACATATCTGCCGTGCAACCACTGGCACAGTTAAAACAACAGTAAAAACAATAAAAGCAACTCAAAAAGAAAAACCCTAAACCAAGGCATGTTTTTCTATCATTAGTAGGATACTTGAAGAGATATTTGAACCTCAATTTCTATTTTATTCGAAAATTCTATTAGTTTGGCGAAAAGCAAATTCAGAAATTGTTTATCCTCTTTCGTTATTATTTTTCATTGACATTTTTTGAAATTGTGAGAAAGTCCGTGTAATTTGTGAATTCTTCTTAGAGATCCTTTCGTTGCCGACGTTTTTACTGTGTCAGTGGTAAATTGCACACAAACCTAATGCCATCTTTAATGTACTATGTGCGGAAACTAGTAGGGCTTGAAATGCCGGCTGTCCCCATCAATGTGTTTTACTGGCAGGCATTTTTTGGACAACATGCTAAACGTGAATTTCGAACCACGCCTGGTGCTTATTATATCTCCGCCTAGAGTTAGACTCAGATATTTGTACACTGAATTCATCAGATATGGTTGACGTCATATTTGTCATTCATGTACGATTCGTTGTGGCACCAAGTTCACAACTAGCCATATTATGAAGCCTGGGTGTACTTAGAGAATGACCACCTGAATCAGGAAAGCAAAAATCAGGAATCAAGAAATCAGGAACCAAAAATCAGGAAATGAAAATCAGGAAACGAAAATCAGGAACCTAAAATAAGGAAAAAAAAATCAGGAAAAACAAACATCAGGAAAAACCAAATTTAGGAAAAACCAAAATTAGGGAAAACCATAATCAGGAAGGAAATAAATCAGGAAAAACATCAAAGTTTGCAATTCCTAATGAGGGGCTCTGTCCCTTAGACCCCGCAAGGGGGGATATTCCCCTTGACCCCCCTACGCAGGGGCTGCCGCCCCTCGACCCCGCTTTTTTATTTTCCCGGATTTATCACGGTCTGCGGCGCATTGATTGTCTGATTCCTAATTTTGGTTTTTCCTACTTTAATTCATTCCTAATTTTTGTTTTTCATGATTCTTGTTTTTCTTTATTTTTTATAAATAATTTTTTTTCCCAACTTTCAGTTTCCTAATTTTTTTCCTAATTTTTGTTATTCTCAATTTTTGTTTTCCTAATTCTTGTGAAATACCGTGCCTTGGAACGTATTTTTCATGCTATACATTGAAGAAAAATCCTATACAGAATTTGTCTATACCATGATTGAACCCGGATATTCTTGGTGGAAAGCCAGTACGTTACCACTGAGCTAAACCGTTCCCTGATAACTGCTAGTTAAATAAAAACAACGACAAAAGTATTCGTGATAGTTTTATGTGAAAATTAAGTGAGTTTTCGTAATTTTTCCGTTATTTCATCTGAAACGATTCATCATCGAGTAGCCCACTCATACTATGACATTTTTCATGTAAAGTAGCTGTCATCAATATTGAAAATATCGTCTAGACGAATGTAGATGAATGTGACAATAGCTTTAGTAAGCTGGTTGACGTTTCAGCATCAATCAAAAGTGAACATCATTTCGACTACTTTCATTTTGTTCAACGAAACCAATTTGGTGCATGACATTTTTAAAAATAATGTACATGAAAATTCCCGCGTTAGACACATAAGGTTCTAGCTGTATCTCATAAGTTACAGTAGCTACATAGTTTTGATGTACCACAAACATTGGAATGAATGAACTCATTAAAATATTGGTCGCATAACTAATTTTCAAGACAGCTTTCATTTTGTCGCCAGCTTCTTCTGGGACACGAACAGAACCCGAACCAAAAAAAATATTCAAAACCGAGTCGAACCTGATCTAAAATGAAAATTTCAAACCCGAACCGAACCCGAATCAAAATAAAAAATCAAACCCCACTCGAACCGAACGTGATCCAAAATAAAAAATTCGAAGCCGAACCGAACCCAAAACCCTGATCCGAACCCGAACTTTTTTAAAAAAGATTTCATTTGAAATGTTTTTTGAGAAAATGATTGACGGAATTTACTTTTTCTGGTCGGGTCGAGTTTTGTTAGTTGAAGTCTTCAAACCCGACCTGACCCTAAAAAAACGAAAATGAAAACCGAACCGAACAAAAAAAATAAATTCAAAAACCCGACCCGACAAATTGATTTGGGTTAGGGTCAGGATTTTAGTTGAGTTTCGGGCGGCCTGCTCACTATGCTTCATTCCTATTGCTGGTTCTAGAACTCAAAGGAGCAGGCCAGTGGCACATCCAAAAGTAATTTGTACATATTACAAATTTCACTCTACTACCTCAGTTTTGTTATTTGAGCATCTAGAACTTAACTTTTAATTCGAGCGCGAAACATAATTTCATTCGAAAAACTGAACATCTTTTATAAATAAAAAATAAATGATTGAAGAATTTCACTACGCACGCTGTTTTGTGAATTGTGTTATCGATGTAAACATACAATGATCAATTCACTAACACATGCGCAGTCACACTAATACCTAGATGTCTTTTAGAGTAAAATGAGAGCAAGACTTATTGGTAGTGTTTAGGAACATGTATTTTATAAATATGCTTCTATATACGTATATGTATGCACATATAGTTATATATACGTATTCTATGACTTCCATGCGGTAGGTCTAAAAATCACATTAAATAATTCTTGATATCCCACATATTTTTGTTTAAAGAGAAAAAATATTAAAAATACAAAAACGAATGGTTTTATTTTGAAGTTTTTTTTTCTCTTTTTTTTCCGCTTTGGATTGATTTACAAAAATTAAGTAATAATTAATTTTTTTTAATGTCGTTTAAAAATGGATCTCTTTTCACTTCTCCATCTGCCAGCGGTTCGAATTTTATACGTGACTTGATTTTTGTGGATAATTTAATATTGTATACTCAGCTCATGTTAGTTTGCGGTTGAAATGCATTTTTGTTGCGATTTTTCTACGGTTTCTGTTTTGTAATTTGAGGTTTGATTGAATAGAGCCTAATGCATTAATGTTCGGATTTTATTTTCCGGAAAATGGCCAATTTATTAAGTTGATCGGGTAGTTTTGTTGTTTTTTTTTTTCTTTCGGCGAATGAATGTGGTGACGTTAAATAATTTCCAGCTAATTTACTGCCAAACGACTTCTGTTTTGAATTATAATACTTCTTTGATATAATATATTGTTGACCACCTTGACATAGAGAGATTGTATTTCATGTTATGTATAATTGTGGGTTAAACGGTTAAGCGATGTTTCTGTACGATTAATTTGGTATTCGAACATTTTCCTTTCGAGTGATTTCTTTCAAATTACGACATATGTACGATGCATGCGAAACTGTTATTTATTTTATTCATCATTTTGGACTTTTGCTCAGCTTAAAATAACAAAGACCAATAAAGCATCTGATTATGGATCTTAATGAATGATTAACATGCAACGAATAACTACCTTTCGCTATCAGGTCTTTATGTTGTAATCGTTAACTCTGGTTTGCACTTAAAAAAATATCACTCCGTTTTGAAACTGCGCATAGATGGACTGATTTATAAGCTACTAAAAGTAATACCATGTAGCAAAACCAGCAGGCTTATCAATAACATGCTCAGCTATGGACTCTTCGCGGTACACATAGGAGACAAAGTCAGCAAAAAACACAAACTGTCAAAAAGTTTGGGTTAAAGTTTTATATAAGCGACCTACCACCAACAGCTTCAAGAAAATTTGGCTACGATGATGACACGACACTTGGAATACAACACAACTTGATGAAGATCACAGAAGAACTTTTGAAATCAGACTTGATAAAAAGAAATGGCGCCTCACACCCAATCTTGAAAAAACAGAAATTTGCTGCTTCCATTTAAATAACAAATTGGCAAATGCTGAATTGAAAGTAACTTTCAATGGAAGATTATTAAGACAAAATCATCGTCCAAAACTTCTTGGTTTCAATTTAGACCGATCATTGACCTTCAATCAACACTTGACATAAACAGCATCAAAACTACGAACGAGAAATAACCTGATTCGAAAACTGACAGCAACGTCATGGGTAACATCGGCTCACGTTCTGAGAACAAGCGTACTAGGTTCAGTATAATCTTTAGCCGAATATTGCGCATCAATATGGCTAAACACTGAGAAAATCGATGTCCAGCTGAACGAATACATGCGACTTATAACTGGTACAATCCAATCAACACCTTTGTACTGGCTACCAACGCTATCAAACATCGCTCCTGCACATCTAAGGCGCGAACGAATCCTATCAAGAGAATTTCAAAAAATTATGAATAATCCAGAATTACCAATTCATGACAACATTCACCGCTTATGAACACTCAATTAATAAAAACAGACAATTTTTCAATAATGACAAATGGTTAGAAGAATGGAGAAGCAACGCACCAATCCAGTAGCTTCCAACAAAAAATGACAATGAATGTGAAAACCCACCAGGATTCGATCTTTGCCGAAGACTATGGTGCAAATTAAATAGAATACGAACGAATCATTGAAAATGTAACGACTCCTTCTACAAATGGGGTCTAATCGACTCACCCAAATGCGACTGTGTCAACGGCAAACAAACTATCAACCACATCGTTTTTGAGTGCCCTTTCCGTTTTTACGACGGAGACATCGTAGACTTCATAAACATATCAGATACCGCAATCGACTGGATGGAACAATTGGACTTAGAGATTTTATATGTGAGAAAACTTGTTGGAATTTTATTAAATCCACACGATAAATAAATAATGATAGAATTTTGCTCTATACGCATGTGCAAGGCTAATTTTTTTTCGGGTTCCGGTCGGGAAGTCAGTTCTTCCAGTGTCTACGTGGTACGGATGGCGAGAATATTAGGAATCATAAATTCATTCAAATATGCGAAAGGGTTGAAAAGAGTGAGACAGATATAGTGTGTCTCGCTCTAATCAACGTGTTCGTACATTTGAATGAATTTATGTTTCCCTGCCCCAAAATAAATTAAGTTTATAAAAAATACGTGTCTAATATTTTTGCCTTCCTTACCACGTAAACACTGAAAGAACTGAGTTCCCGACCCGACCCCGAAAAAAAACCAACCTTGCACATGCGCATAAAGCAAAATTCTCTCTATGCGCAGTTTTAGAACGGAGTGATATTTCTTAAGTGCAAATCTAGCCTTAACAATGAACAGATCAGATAGTTTGATTTTTTAGTAGTAATATTGCTCATATTTCTCATTTCTACAAATTCCTAAATTACATTTCCATCTTCTTAGAATTTCTTACTCACACATTCGTGTTGATAAAGTTTCTGGCAAAATATTTGTCTGATGGACATTTTTTCAGATATACTTTTCGCTGTTGCAAAATCAACGTGTGTTCTCTGACCGCTCTCTTCAACTACATTAGCAAATGTGCCTTACTGCATATTTAAGGTTCCTATTTCTGATATTTTCAACTTTTGCAGAATTGACAAAATTTCTTTAGTTTTTTCTCATATAGACAGAAAAGCGTATTTATAGTCTATCCCAACGAAATGACTTTTACAAGTTTTTTATTGTCTTTAAATTCTGAAACAAACGGAGTAAATGAATGTGTGGTGCCACTTAAAACTTATTCAAGACAATAATTCAACTCAGCTTTTAAGTGTAATTTAACGAACGTATCTTAATTTCAAGAAAATAAGTATTCCATTTGTCGTTGGTTCAGACAACTTATTTGATTTTTTATTTATTTTTCTAAAGCATTCCGTTCACCTATTACATTGCCTAACCTATCACGTCAAATTATCATATCAGAAAATGCATTTATTTCCATTTACAGACAGACAGACCATTCCTTTTTCTGCCTACGCATTTCTGTAATTACATAATAAAAACGCTTATCAGTGATACGTTTACATGACATAAAATAAGACATTCAATAACGTACGAAACAAGTTTATTTGTGCGGTCTGAGCTCATTAAAGACGTATTCCAATTTCGAGTCACATTATTTGAAAATAAATTTATTACAATGGCCTTATCGTCCAACAAGATTTTTTTTTATGCCAATTTACTTATCTTCATTACATTCAATGATCATAAAGGAAAACGTTTTACAAAAATGTTTTCTTCGTTCATCTCTGCAACGGTTCTCATAAAGGTGTGACCCGAAATCGAGCGTAGACATTTTCTGAACGTTTTGGTGTTTTTTAGTACACAAAATTCGATCGTTTTTAAAGTCAAAGACTTCATTAAGGGAAACATGGTCCTAAATTCAGCCCTAATCTGTCTCATTGTGCAGGTCTCATATATCAGGAAATTATTCATCACTCTTGGATATCGTGTTTGTCTCGCATGGTATTAAACTGAGTAATTATTACGCATTTGCGGGAAAATTTATTTATCTTCGAGGAGAAAGCTTGTATCCCGAGCAAAAGGCAAGGGATATAATCCTCCGAGAGGATATAATTATCGAGGGGGAAACGACTCCCTGCTTGAGTGTACCATGATTTAATTTCCGGATGACTTATGAAATCATTTTATGATTTTTGAAATCATTTAATGATTCAATGGTTTTTGGTGATTTTTAATGATTTTTCGATTTTCGATGATTTTTTGATAATTTTTCCGAAAGATTTTTTTTCGATGATCTTTGAAACCCTTTAATGATTTTGGTGATTTTTGGTGATTTTCGAAATCATTTGATGATTTTTGCTAAGTTTTGAAATCATATAATCCGTAAAAATCAGTGATTTTTAATGATTTCCAATGATTTTTGGAGGATTTTCAAATTTTTGATGACTTTTGTGATTTTTGATGATTTCCCAGATGATTTTTGATTTTTTTTTGCACCGTACCATGATTTTCCGGAGTCATTTCCCCCTCGATAATTATTACGCATCTGCGGGAAAATTTATTTATCTTCGAGGAGGAAGCTTGTATCCCGAGCCAAAGGCAAAGATATAATCCTCCGAGAGGATAAATAAATTATCCTGCAGAAACGTAAGAGTTTTTATGCACCGAAGCAAGAAATCAACAAAACAAATTTTGATACAAGACAGTAATGTATGACTTATCTTCCTGGACAGCCACTGAGGTGTATAAAATATACTATACGCCACCTGAGCTTGGGGAAAATTACAAATTGGTGTTCGACTTTTGTAAAAATGAACATCGCCGAGTGTTGTATGTATGAAATTGTCCCGAAACTCAGCTAGCGCTAACTGTTGAGTATAAAATGAAAAACATGATCTGTACTCCAATGAAACCGCTGGCGCCACCCTTTCATTTTGATAGCTGAATACGGCCAAATATAAAACTAGAGTACTTTTATCGCTTGGGCCATCCTTTGTTTTCAAAGCTTACAATTTTTCGACATACAACAAATAACATGACCAATTTCCATGGAACCAATGTCATTCCGTCCGGTTTGCTGTCAGACGTTCCCGCAACGCTGTGAAACCACAAGTCCTTTTCTACTTACTTTTTCATGATCTTAATTGCATACAACTGTCGACAATACCAAAAATCATTCATTATTCAAATTAGATTTTATGAGTTAATTACAAAGTAGTTAAAAAACATATGCAGTAGACCCGTACGCATCAGAATAGATGTGGCAAACAGAATCGGTGTTGCAAAAAGATTCGAACGTATCTAAGTAAATGTTTCCTAAACTCTTAAGTATATGAAATTACGTCTGCATTAAATTGTATTTGAAATTGCCGAAAGGCTTAATATGGAAAAACCCGTCCAAAGAAACGACGCAAAAAACATCTTCAATGCCCAAAAAAGCCCAATATTGAAAAAATGGAAAAAGTTGAAGAAAAAAGTGCACTAGGCCCGATCTTAGAACCGACCTAGAGCACTTAGGAGAGGCCTCTGATCAGAGCCTATTATTTGGGAACAAATTCCCAAAATTCACTAAACTTCCCAAAACTTCCCAAAAAATCCCAAAATTTACCAAAATTTCCCAAAAACTCCCAAAATTTCCATCATCATCATCATCATCACACTTTATAGACCGTTTGTACCTTTCGGTGTGAGGTCTTTACTACTGATCATGGACCACCCTTCTCCATACCCCCCTCTCCTGTGCCAAGGAGATGGTTTGTTCGCCTAGAGAAAGTCCCCTAACTTCTAAATCGGATTTAATTGAGTCTATAAACCTTCTCCTTGGCCTACCCCTGGGACGCACACCCGGGACTTGAGCATCCAATATCCTCTTTGGTAGCCTGCTATTACCCATCCTCTGAACGTGCCCGTACCACCGCAGACGACTAATCCTTGCCGCCTCTTCCACTGATGTAACCCCTAAGTTTTCCCTGATGTCGTCGTTCCTAATATGATTGTCCCACTGTTCCCTCCGATTTACTTTTGCTATGCTCCTAAGAACCCTCATATCAGAAACCTCCAGGTCATGCACAAGGTATCCGCAGTCCACCCAACTTTCACTACCGTATAAAATCGTTGGTCTGTAGATTGACCTGTGAATAGCTAGCTTTGTGCCACTACTTAACTCCTTTTTGTTGAACACATACGACCTCAACTGACTGGCCACTGCATTCCCCATTCTTCTCCTTTCTTCAAATTCCCTAACTAACTTGCCATTCTCCGAAAAAATGGCTCCTAAATATTTAAACTCAGAGACCTGTTCCAACTGCTCCCCATTTAAACTGCAAACTACATCCTTCCGGGATTTGCCAATATGCATAACTTTAGTTTTACTGACACTTATTTTCATGCCGTATTCCTCACATGCAGCAGTCAGGCAGTCTAAATTCTCCTGCAAATCCTTGGCATTATCTGCTAATAGAGTTAAGTCATCCGCATAGGCCAGGATTTTCATGATTACTTCCCCCACCTTCACATTCCCTTGCAAATTCGCTTGCCTGATAATCTTGTCCATAAAAATTATGAACAGAAGAGGGGAGAGACAACAACCCTGACGAACTCCCTCATTAACTTCGAAAGCCTCACTAATTTCACCATCTATCCTTACCGCAGCCTTGCTCCCTGAGTAGATGCTTTTGATAGCGCCCAATAAACTTCCATTAACCCCGTATTCGCCAAGTACCTCGAACAGCTTTTGCCTCGGTACCCGATCGAATGCCTTTACTAGGTCGATGATGCACAAGTATAAATCAATATTTCTCTCAGAGAGCTTTTCTATAGCCTGCCTGAGACAAAAGATCTGATCCTGACAACCTCTCAGAGGTCTGAAACCAAAATTTCCTAAAAAAATATAAAAAATTTCCAAATAGTTAACTTTATGATGAAGGGCATCTCTTTCCAGACAAGTTGAAAATTCGAAATTTCGGATTGTCTGCTCAGCAAAGTTTTTATTTTTAAATTTCAATCTTCATTAGTCTCCAATACCTTCATTTTGGCACTAATTTGAATTTTCTGCGAAGTGTGATGGCTGAGATATGCAATAGGGCTACCCTCTTAAAGGCCCTCCTAGCGCTCAACAAGGAAGGGGTAGAACAAATGTTTCTCGTATCGGATAATGGCACACAATGACATTGTTTTCAACCGGTTATGAGCGTTGTGGGGGGCAGAAATCAAAATTTCCCAAAAAAGTATAAAAATTCCCAAATCATAGGCTCTGCCTCTGATCCATACTTCCATACTGATCCATATGACCCCTTTTCGAAGAACTTCGTTCTTCGTACGGGTTTAAATATCGATTGTAATAAGTCAATTATAACGCTACTTTCGGTGCAATAATTGACATATATTTGGACCAGGTATGATGAAAACATTTAAACACAAAATTCCTTTTTTTACTAACACATTACGATGCCGTGGAACTTTCTCAGTTGCTGATTGAAATCTTAATGAAATTGTAAATAAAGTAAAAAAAACGGAAACATTTCAAACAAAATTAAAACACTATTAAACCGCAGGAGTTCAACATTTTTATGCAATTCTCTTTTATAATTATAAACTGACTTGACTTCCATATAAACCACGGGTATGACAATTCGTTAACGTAATGAATTATATTCACCCGAAGTTCATTTTGAAACAAAGTTTTTTTTTCCAATGTTTCTGAATCTTATAAAATATACAGAAAAGCACGTAGACGGTAGATTTCATAGTAAGTGACACCCCGCGTGATTTAAACCTAAACAAACGTGAAAAAAATGCATTTTCAAAATATAAATTGTAAAATCCACTATTCTTCTGTCGATTTTCTTTCTTTGGAGAACCAGCTTAGAATATTAGTCGAGTGACTTTATTTATTTATTGATAAAGATATCCAGTACGGGACATTTTCTGTAAACAAAATTATTGTGTTACATTGGACGTCATGGGGTTACACACTACAGAGACGATTGAACAATTCCTCAGTTTCTTTGAATTAAACATTTCTCGTTTTATTTTTTCTTGCTTTACATTTCGAATGCATTTTTCAATATACAATTCTAGTTTCTACCTACAGCATAGTTTTTGTATCCCTTTTCCTGCTTAAAGCAACTAAAAAGAAGGCGAAGAAAATATTTGATCAGAAACTATATTTTGTTTGTTCTTTTGTACAATTTTATTGATAAAATAATTTCCTTTTTTTCTCCATTATCATTTACCACTCACTCGCAAACCAGGAAACATAGTTTTCATAATACAATCTTTTGAAATTATCTGAGACAAGGAATCAAAAGGAATATTTCTTTTAGATCCTGTAGATTTGTCAATAACTTGAATTATGTCATGTGTGGGCGTATAAATCATGTTCAATTCTCCTTTTTAGATATTTACTTAAGATAAGTTAGACATTGAAATAAATATTTTGGAGTGAGATGTCGCTATCCCAACACTCAACGATGTAAATAAATTGTTGAGAAATACAAATAAATTAAGTTTCGTTTTGTTGGATCAGGTGACAAAAACATGGGAACTAGTTATTTACATCATCGTCATTAGGAGAGAAAAGAACATTGTTGAAGATATAATTGGTAGGAAAAGGATATTTTCCCTAGGGTCAACGGTTCACGAGGCGAAGTGTTTGTGGTGATCGTCTAATCGTCGTGTCTCATTCATTTACGTCAATTGTTAAAAATTTGAAAATACGAAAAAATAATTCGGAAAACTCCGTTGTGAACCGTTTTAAATACGGAGTGACTATTCGCCCACGCGGGCGATTAGCCAGCCCTATGGGGGTGAGACTATCCGTCCGCGTGAACGATTAGTCAGCCCTATGGGGGTGAGACTATCCGCCCGCGCGGGTGATTATCCAACCATATGGGGGTGATACTGTCCGCCCGCGCGGGCGATTAGCCAGTTCTATGGGGGGAGACTATTCGTCCGCGAATTATGTAGTTAAATAAAATGTTAAATGTTTTCGTGTGCACAATTTAATTTTTATTCAAGAGAGGTACCGCACTTATGAGAATTAACGACTTAGACCTTTAAGCGCACAACATTCATAGAAAAGATTTAAATACACCGTGACGATTAACGATTAACGGTAAGCTTGTTATCAACAAGTCCGATCCTCACCTTAGGTAAAGGTATTTTGAAAACAAAATGAAGGAATTCGAATTGTTCAATTTATTGAAGTCATTCAATTTAGAATAATACACAATAATCATTTTCATTTTTTTTTACTGAACTCTTAAAACTACGTTACAGTTTGAACTAATATGAGGATTACATAAGCTAGGATGTAGCTAGGTGAATTACACAGATTTATTATGTCTGGCAATTCGAAAAATCTGTACATGAACAAAAACACAGCGCCTGTATTTGAGGTAGTCCATAATGGAGCAACCCAAAATACGACAGTCGTACTCTCGCGTACTATCGTACCGTCGTAAACCATAGACAAATCTTGTACAGGCAGCAAACGCTTGCTCAATTGAACATGCCCAGCCTAAAGCTTCGTTTTAGTTGGAAAAATGTAGCTATTCGGCCAGAGACTACGCGGCATAGGTCTTTTACATGCGACGCAAAGAGCATCCTCTCATCGAAAACTAATCCAAGGTCTAGTACAGTTTAGGTGTAGGGAACAATATCGTTATACAATAGGAGGGACTTCAGTGTTCACAGGACGTTCAGAAAACAAAATCGCTTGCGACTTACCAGGGTTCAAAATCAGCGAATTTTCTCGTGCCCACCGGCACACAGATCGAAGGTCATCATTGAGTTCACGAAATGAATCGACGACGGCATTCTCCTTGAAATGCTTGTACAGCCGAACATCGTCAGCAAACATGTGATGCATTGAACTGCTCAGGCTATTGGGTAGATCATTCATGAATCGTGAAAACAGAAGCGGACCTAGAACCGAACCCTGCGGAATGCCTAAGCCATTCTGCAAAGCCTTCGAAACATTCTCATCGATAGCTACTGATTGTCGACGATCAGAGAGATAATTGTCAATTAATGAAATGGCTGAGGATGAGAATCTAAATTTACTGCCAAGCTTGATAGTCAAAATTGGAGTTATGTAGAGACCTGACGTTACTTAGTACTAAACATTCAGAATAACGATGGTCTTCGACAAACTTTTGAAATTTTTTGTGGCAATTGGCGTTTGGAGTTCTTTAAAATAAGGTTAATAGTCATTCAAGTCAGTTTTATGGGGAGGAGTCTATCCGCGGCGCGAAAATGATATATACTTCTTCTAAAGTCATCATTTTCGCGGGCGGATAGTCTCACCCCCATAGGCTTGGCTAATCGAACGCGCGGGCGGATAGTCTCGCTCCCATATTGCTGGCTAATCGCCCGCGCGGGCGGATAGTCTCACCCCATAGGGCTGGCTATTCACCCGCGCGAGCGGAGAGCATTAGCCTTTTAAATATTGGAAAGTTTTCAGATTCATACTGACTGAAACTTTTGGTTTTTGCCAAAATATTAGAGGTGCTTCGGTTCGGCTTGGAAAATTGATTATCAAGTTCCTCTTCTGACCTACAACAAAACAAAAGTGCCGGCAATATTTTGTAACGGTAAAATAATCATTTTTCTGAAGCTTTTTTGCATTGAAGAGCAGACCTACAACCACTTTGAGGATCTTGTTTCAGATGAAGCAAGTGAACAATTGATTGAATTACCGCGCAACACATGTTTATCGTTTCCTTATTTTTTCGTTTCATTTCTGACATGAAAGGTCGGACTAATGGTTATAGAAACTGAGAGACAATATCCGATTACAATTTTCCAATTTCTCAGAACATATCGAAGAGAAAAAAAACGAAGTACTTAGTATTCATACAGAAAGGTTGAAAAATGTTTATTAACAAAATTAGTTTTGGTGGCAAAATATTTTTTTTTGAATAAAGATAAAAGATTTACCCCCAATGGCAGTCGCCAGTGTAAGAGGCGGAAACCTTTTTATTTTAAATTGTCTTTTATTGGCTTCACTCATTCCATTTCAAATTTCACATAAACCCATAGGCAAAACGGTGCCCTCAAATAAGTGAGAATTATTGGCCCTTAGAGACTTTGACAGTAAAGTCACTTAAATTATTTACAAATGTTTGTTTATTTTGTGACCGTAATTTGCATTAAGAAACGTATCTAGAAAGAGAAAAAAAAATCTATGCAAAAATCCATACCAAATTTTTCGACTTTTTCTTATGCAAATTAAGGTACTTAACCTTGTGCCACACACAATTTACTGACCACCAGTCGGCGGTCGATCCTTTGAAAAGTTACCCTACAGACATTTGCTCGAGGTTGTAAATGATGAGATTCGGAAATGCTTATCATTTCTAACGTTTCGTCTGCTTAATGTACATAAGTTAGAACTTTTGTAAATGATTTATTTTGGAAACAGTTGGATTATGTTATTTTGCTCATATATCATTAATTATTGGTATCTGTGACATTTCATGATTAATGTCATCAGCCTTTGAAGTGGTGCCGCTTGTAAAAAAAAAAATTGAAAGTTTTCTGAAATAACATTATTAATTATACTTAATTCACAAATTTCAAAAACTACGTCGCGGTAAGCGTTCAAGTCGTTCAAGTAGTTTATTTTCAAATTATCACATTGCAATGATTGGTATATAGAGACACTCTCTGGGTCGACCACACACATGTTTTTATTATTGTTTATTTAGCATGAATCGTTTGAAGATACAACATTTTCGATGAATGGATAGCTTTTCATATCGGTTCACGGGTCATAAATAACTATGGAAATTCCATCAAGCGAAAATTAAAAAAAAAAATTTTTTTAATTCTTTTTTGAAACACACATCGTTTGTATTGACATGACAAAAACAAATTTTATATTATCGCAACACTCGATCATCGACGAACGACATTTTTTGGTGTAGGCAGTAGAAACAAAAAATTCTTACCATACACCAGACAATTAAATTACATAGAGTCCTCAACAATTAGGTTGGAAGATTTTGTTGAAAAAATATTTTTGTAACTTCCACTGCAAACTGAGAAAAAATCTACAAGCGACGTACGAATTGTGTTTAAAATTATACGCTGCCGACGTATTATATATGCGGTGAATGTATTATCAACCTTCTATTATATACTATGTCATACGTAATGAACGTGTTATGAGCTCACATAATACGTGCACGGCGTTCGTAATACGTACGTAAATACTTCGGCGGCGTATATATGTATCAAGGTGCACCGAGGTGTATCAAGATGCACCGAGGTGTATCAAGGTGCACTAAGTTGTATCAAGGTGCACCGAGTTGTATCAAGGTGCACCGAGGTGTATTAAGATGTACTAAGGTGTATTAAGATGTACTGAGGTGTCTCGTTTTTCCACTGGTGAGTAGCGAGATCATGGTTTCCCGACCTGGCTCAGAGGTACCAGGAATGGGTGAACATTCCTACCGAAGCGGTTTGGTTAAGAGCCTTACTGGGAAGACCCCGTCGAGGGTAAATTCGGCATCGCAGGGCTGGGGAGACCACGGATGTAGTTTGCCATTCGATATGGCCGAGTCCGGCCTATTGACGCTGCAACGCGGGTTCTGTGGTAGATAGCGAACTGTGTCAAAGTAGTTCACGTTTTGAATTTGGTCGATTGTACCCCTAGTCCTTTCTGGGCAACCATGTTGGCGAAAATAGTGTAGCGAGTATAGTATCTCGGGCCTTACCTAGGCATCGGAGGTTCTGCACTACCCATCCATTTTTAGGGAGAGTCGCCGAGGTGACTCGCGCTAATTGGGCGTGCTCAATTCGTCGCCCATGGGGGACGCGCGGTAATGCAAAGCAAGGTACGCACGGTAATCTGCAACTTCTTTGTTGGACTGTAAACCGTACGGTGGAAGTGTACACTTTCCAATGAACGTGGTTCTCGAGCATATTGACTGATAATAATTGTTTATTTAACGAAAAAATTTAACGTTGCAAGGTTAGGAAACAAGCCGTGAACCGAACCTTTCATTTTTTTTCTGAGCCGCAGTTGAATAAAACTTTTTCGAGTCACAAATAAAATTTGTGAAATACTAGCAGTGGTACCCGGACTTCGGCACCGAGATGTATAAAGGTGCACCGAGGTGTATCGAAGTGCACCGAGGTGTATCAAGGTGCACCGAGATGTATCAAGGTGCTCCGAGGTGTATCAAGGTGCACCGAGATGTATCAAGGTGCACCGAGGTGTATCAAGGTGCACCGAGGTGTATCAAGGTGCACCGAGGTGTATCAAGGTGCACCGAGATGTATCAAGTTGCACCGAGGGGTATCAAGGTGCACCGAGGTGTATCAAGGTGCACCGAGGTGTATCAAGGTGCACCGAGGTGTATCAAGTAGCGCCGACGTTTCCATCCATCCATGTGAAAAACGTATTATGATTTTTTTTAATTCAATTTTTCTTTAAAACCGAAAACTTGCCGTCGTGGATATTCTATTACTATTACTACAAGAAGCCTGCAAATAACGAGATGTTTCTTGGTCTCTTTTTACTCCTAAGTTCGGAAACAATCAAGTCCCATGAGGTTTATAAACAAATAATTTCTTGAAATGAATTCATTGAAAAATATCTTCCAGGCTAATTCATTGTTTCCACTTTCGATGAAAGGCGCCTTATTAACTTGATACTAAAACTGAACGTACATTATGTTCATAAAGATAATTTACAGAAAGTTTAAATGATCACATATATTCTTGAAGTTATAATTCAACCGATGCACGCGTGTGTATAAAATACGGGTCGATAATATTTTACATGGAAAATCTTTTGTTAAGCCTATAATTTCATATTTCATGAGAAAAAAAAATAAATTAGTTGAACTATAGTCGAGACATGCAACATTAGTTGTAGAATTATATTTTTCGGAGTTTCGATCATAATTGTAATTAAAGGCTTTGGATGGAAATTCTGTTTGCCTGTTCCGTAAAATTTTAGCTTCAATTTGATAAACGTGTGGTCTTTCAGCGACTCAAATGTACACGCATATCATGAATTAGCTTATTTCTCAGATGTATGGACCCACTACACAGGTACCATCGTATGTGAAATTGAACTAGTTGGCAGTTCATGACATAGCAATTTCAGAAAAGTAGATGAATTTATTATCTTGGATTATGTGTTTGGGCTTCATGAAAAGGTTCTAATTTATGGTTTCTAGAAGAAAAAAACGAATAATTTTTATCAATTCGTGGCCTTCGCAACCGGTAGCTGCTGAACTTAGTGTAATCATTATCTATGAGATCTCTCCGCATTTACTACAGTAAGGATTGTCCACCAGCTTCAAGGTGAACAAATGTTTGTTCAGTGAGCAATGGCCTGTTAGTATATCGGTTAGCCTCTTAATATTTCTTCTGGTTTGAGACAAGAAGTATTTCGTATGCTTCTCGTTTATCGATAAGCAGTTTTTGGCTTGTCGAGCCGAGTTCAACAGTCGCCAGTGATTCGCAAATATTTCGCTCTTCCACATCACATATCAATGATGGTCTGCAGAGTCGAGAGTGTCACTGGTAAAGCAGGCTCTGGACCGCAGAACAGAGTTGCAGATGCTCTCTTGGCCAATAAGTCGGCTTTTTCATTACCCTTATGGCCATTGTGGCTCGGGATCCATACCAGCGAGATTTGCCGTTTATTAGCGATTAACTGAAGTTTGTCATGACAATGGAGTATGAGAGATGAGGTGAAGACGCAGCTTCTAAGCAATTTCAAAACTGCTTGGCTACCCGTTAGGATGTACGTTGGCAGCTGTGAGTCTACATCCTTTTCTAACTCGTGACAGCTGCCGATGATTCCAGCGATTTCTGATTGATAGACGGTTGAGAATGTGTGTGGATTATTAGCCTAGTCCCCTCTATTATAGTCTCTTTCTTTGTAAGACATTGTATCATAGTCTTTCAGTACCTAAGGCAATTGATTTCTTGTGATCGATGAACATCTAAGCTAGAAAAATGATAACAGATGGCGCTAGCGTGGCGACAACGCCATCCATTAGCATTATTCTGAGACAGGTAAATGCAATTCTGTAAAAGAGTTCTTTTGTTTACTTTGTACGACTTGTTTCTTTTGAAAATTACGGGCAAAATATCGTCATCCAACTGAAAAAAGCTCATTTCTTTGGGTGGCAAGAAAATTTATTATGAGGAAACCACCCAGACAGAAACCGACATTCGTAAGTAATTCACCAGCATCTTTTGTTGTCTCTTTTCAATATTTCGAAAACGACCGAATCGCCATTAAAAGCCTAATTCCACCAAGCGATAAGAATCGTTAAAAATAATACTTTTTTTCCAAATCGAAACAAATATTTTGATTGTAGTCATCACTTTATGACCTTATAAAAAGCATTTTGATGGTCTAATAAATGGAACGTTTGAACATTAAAATTTACGACCACACTTTGATATCAAAAGAATTAATAGATTTTGATATGAAAGTTTTCTCCGATAAAACTAACGTTCAGCATTTTGTTATTATACATCAACAATATCAAATGAATAAAATGCCACACAGATACAGTTGATAAAGTTATAAATATTAAAAAGAATGTAAAAAGAAACAAAAAATATATTCCATTTTATGCCCGCGAACATAATTTAACATCGAAAAAATCAACAAAATTACCTAACTAACAATAAACTATAGAATTATAAATTTTTGCTTTTCTCTGTTAACATCTTCATTATTGTTGTTCTTATAGTTTTATTTTTTACGGCACGAAATAAAAAAAATTATAATAATAATAAAAAAACCGGAGATTATTGCTCACTCTTCATTCAAAACAGGAAATTTATACCAATCCAAATCGGGTCGATAATATCTCAATTTGCGGTAGTTCTAATTGAGACATCTTATTCGAACTATCCCAGAGAGACTCCAGAATATAAATGTAAAAAAACATCAAGAAATCAAAAAAAAAAAAGACCAAGCAAAATATACGAAGAAAAAAAACACTCACATTGAATCGTTAAGATGTTATTCAACAGCAAAAATTGAAACAGCTGTCGTTCGTTCACTTTGGTTCTTTTAGCATCGAGCCCAACATATCGGTGTTGTACGTATAGCATGAAGCAAAAATGTTTACCTTTTCGATGGAATCAAGAAAACGTTACCATTGTGGAAGTCGTCAGGTAAAGGCATAGTTTGATTTGTGTAACTTTACCTACAGCTACGATATACAGTAAGAACACACAGTGAACGTAAATAAAACGTTGTTTTGAATTGATAAAAACTGTTGAGTTTACGTTTTGAGTACAAGATTCATTGAAGTGGTTTTTGATTTTATCCACAAAAAAGTACATTATCGAGAAATGCATTCCAATGCTCAAATAGAGTTGTGCGTCGCAGATGATCGATGTCCAAAAAATTACATCAATGCCAGCGAAAACTTTCCACAACCGGAGGTAGATTTTTAAGCGGGGAGAGTCGAACAGAACTCTGGCAGGTTGAAATAAAGAAATTTGAAATGAATTCCCCTATCTTGAAGTTATTCCCAGTCGGGGTCGAGTATTTCAAATTCATTTTAAAGACAACTCTCTATTCTGTGCCTTGAAAGAATGAAATCTAGGTTGATCTCTTAACTTAAGTTAAGTTTACTTTTAATAAATACTAATCCGCCGTTACGGACGGGGGTTAGAGGCTAGAACATTATTTTATTTACAAGTTCCGAAATTTGCTCAGATGGATTCTTCTAAGAGATCCTTTCGTTACCGAAGTTTTTACTGGTGTCAGGGTAAATTTCACACAAACCTAGTGCCATCTACGATGAACTAAGAGCGGAAACTAGTAGACCTACTACTAGTAGCCGGTTCGCCCCTTCAATGCGTTTTACGGGCAGGCATTTCTTTAAACCACACGCTTAACTAAATTCCAAACCACGCCTAATGGTAGCTAGCATTTTACCATTAGGATTTCTTCTGGTGCTAATTATATCTCCGCCTAAAGTTAGACTCAGATATTTTTACAAAAAATCATCGAATATGGTTGACGTCATATTTGTCATTCTTCTGTGTACGATTCGTTGCGGCACCAAATTCACTACTACCCATATCATAAGGAACGTTACTTTCATGCTAAACATCGAAGAAAAATCCTATACAGGATTTGTGGGGGATTGAACCCGGATCTTATTGATGGAAAGCCAGTACGTTACCGTTGTATCACCCTATATAAGAGGGTGTCATTTTATAAAATTCAAAAAGAGGACATTACGTTCGAAAAAAGAGGACGTTCTGCGAACTGGAAAATAGGAAGAAAAAGAATGGGTCACACTGACATTTTACTTGTATAATAACAGTTGGTTTAAATTGACCACATCTGCTGTTCAGATTCACAATTTCGGTTCTCGAGCGGAACGAGCCGAAAAAATTTCAATATCGAATTGAGTCTTTGATATTTTGAATTCAATGTGATTGGAAAAGTCGAGTCTAACTTCAAATAGTTTCACGTTATCATACAAGGAAGAATCATTTACGTCACAAGAGAGAAAGTTTTTTTTGAACGTGTGAGCGTTGCTGGCCGCGCCGAAGGCAAGGGCTACAGCTACATTCACATGCTCCAAGAAAATACTTTCTACCGTGATACGCAAGCGGACATCAAAATTCACTTGGCATTTTGTATGTTAACCTGATAACACTTTAAATCAGATACGACTAAAATATAGCCGCGCCGCGAATTTTTCTCGCTGATGTATGAGAATCATGTAACATTTTTTAGCTCATCATCATCATCATCATCATCATCAAACTTTATAGACCGTTAGTACCTTCCGGTGTGAGGTCTTTCTGCCGCAACCCCAGATTGGTGAACTATCGTCCTCCATGCCCTCCTATCGCCCGCCAAGGAGATGGTTTGTTCGCCCAGAGAAAGTCCCCTAACTTCTAAATCTGATTTAATTGAATCGATAAACCTTCTCCTTGGTCTACCCCTTGGCCTAACACCCGGAACATTTTTTAGCTCAGCGAAAAAAAACACAAAAGAGGACATTTTATAAAAAAAGAATTTTGACAAAAAAGAATAATTTAATGAAAAAAGAGGCCATATTCTTCTAAAAGAAGACGAATGGGAACCCCACTCTTATGTCTCTTTCTCTTAGGGCCTTTGTATAATATTGAGATCGCCCAAAGATCATACACTGGTCTTCAAACACTTCTAACCTCTAACACCCTACCTCACACTGACAAAAATGAGTCAAACATTCTACGTTTCTTCAAATAATTTGAGTTAGTTGTGCTAATTGTGTGAAAAACCACAGTTGCTTCATTGTAAGTCAGGTCAGAAATACCTAGAGGCAGTATTACCCGCAACAGGTAAACGTCACTCTGAAAAAGTTATTAACTTTTTATTCATTTTTTTCGTAATATTATATTTGACCGATAAATTAAATCAATAGTACCGATAAACAATAAGAAATGACCGATAAAACAGCTACCGATAAAAAATAATAAAGTACCGATAGAAATGTTGGCAGTACCGATAAAATAACTCCAAAGTAACGATAAATTTTTACCGATGAAAAGTGATAAATTATCGATATTTTAGGTAGTTTTTCATCGATTATTTATCATTTTATATCGGTAGTTTATTATTTATTATCGTTCGTTTATTATTTTTTATCGGTCAAAAATTACTTTCTGTCGGTAAAATATTATTTTTTATCGGTGAATTATTACTTTCTGTCGGTAAAATATTATTTTCTATCGGCCAAATGTTATTTCTTACCGGTTAAATATCATTTCCTATCCATAAATATTTTCTATCAAGCAAAAGAATCGCAAACCCTGATATTGAAAAGAAAACCGGCTATATGCGTTTCTACCTGGGCAAGGCAAGTAACTCATTTTTTTGAAGATTCGCATAAAATTGGTAAAGTTTTCAAAGATTTTGCTTTTGAAGATTTTTGAATTTAAGAATTTTTTTTTCAAAAGAATGCTCACGAAATCGGCCATGTCTTGCAAAGGTAAATGAAAATTTTTCACAAAATGACGGGTTTCCCAAAAGAAAAATATTTTGTAAAAGAATTCTGGCAAAACTTTTCATACAATGGCCAAACGTAAAAAAAGACATAAATTTTTCAGCAGTATTTCAGCTGGTTCACTCACACAGACACAAGTATACTTACAAAATTAAAACCACACTAAAATTGGCAACAAAACAAAATTTATCGACAGAAAGTAATTTTTGACCGATAAAAAGTAATAAACGATCGATAAAAAATAATAAACGAACGATAAGGAATACTAAACTACCGATAGAAAATGATAAATTATCTATAAAAAGTGATAAACTACCTAAAATATCGGTACTTTATCATTTTTTATCGGTGAAAATTTAACTGGAATTATTTTATCGGTACTGCCAACATTTCTATCGGTACTGTATTATTTTTATCGGTACTTTTGATTTAATTTATCGGTCGTATATTACCATCCATTGTTTTCAAGTGTTTTGCTTGTTTATTTATTTCTATAAAAATAAATAAATAAATTTATTTCTATGACGAAACTGCAATAACAAATGTGCGAATCAGATCATCTTCGAGATTTTTTATTGCTTCTACTGGCTGTGATACAAGGATTTAACTACACTGAAAACTGACGATGATGATATGCTACATATTTCCTAGACCCTCGTTAAATACATATGCTTACATATCGTTTTGGGCTATATAATTACACAACACACTAGTATAACATACCTTCATTCTGTATAATTTGCACAAATGTTGTATAATGGTGCAGCCCACAACTAATATATTATATACAGAAAGAGAATCACGAGCTTGTCCAATGTGCATCTTTCTTATTTCTCTTTTATCTCTTTTTCCACGTATTCGCTTGCATTATGTGCATGTAAAACTCGGGTTTTCGGTGAAACGAGTTAAAACCAAACGTTGCACAATCTTACAATTCTTCTCCTGTAATTTGGGAGTTTTCAAACTAGCGTGTCCGGAAATAGATAAATATAAAGTGAGACCCAGCGATCCGCCTTAAAAGGTTCCTCTATCATTCCCCGTTTGCCGCTAAAAAAAGTACGCCTCCACCACCGTTCGAATCAAATAGCGGATAAATTTGCCCCCGATCTTCCGTTAAAAATTCTTCACCTGTTCAAGAAACTGATTGCGAGTCTTGAACGTACGCCGAAGCCGTTCGCTAAGCATTTCGAACGGATTTCCAATCACAATACCGATTTTCAAAGATTTCTCACCGACGCACATGTCCATACTCAAGAATTGCTATTTTATTCGACTAGAAGTTTATTGACACACATTTAACTGCTTTCACATTGTTTTCTTTTTCAGCGATTTTTACACTATTTCTATTCACATTGTCGGAAAACATTTGTTTAGTTTCTTTGAAATTGAACCATTATTTTCGTCGTAAATGAATCGGTCAATTTCACAATATAAACTCTATTTCCATTTCACGATTATCAGAATAAATTTTGTCGAGTATAAAGTGTGATTTATTTGTCTCAGTCACTTCTTTTTGTTAAATTGAAATGATTTCCGTTGTAAATGTACGCTTAGGATCACAAAACATGGTAAACAATTTTTTTTTTTCTTTTTCGAACAGGGTAAGGCCCGTGGACGACGATCTGCCATATATATGCGATCAATATTTCAATCACACCTCCAGACACTAGGATTTTCCGTACAAAAACATGCGGGCAAAGTATTATTTGTAGCAATATTAGTCTTAAGCACGTTCTGTGTAGGTTTAAAAAGTGCAACAATACATTCAAAGGTGCATCAATTATGGATACAAGGTATAACATAGTTATAACATGCATCGTAAAAAGATATTAAAAATTGAATGAAATTCGTAGAAGGAGGACGACTAGAACAGGAACTACTTTATACACAAAAGAGTTTAGGTGAAATGGAGTCAACGACACATCAATTACTCATTCAAACACCTAAAGATCCGGATGCTTCTGTGCTGCATTCGCAGGCACTTTTAACACATTTAGAAGTTTTGAGGCAAGCGACATCGGTGACAGTACAAATGTTTGAAATAACGTGGAGTCTGCGAGATATGTGTAATGTTCCAACGATACCATTGTTTGATGCTCATTACATTGAGCAAATATTTGAGAATATCATACCTTGTTCGATTGTAACGCCTTTGGATTGCTTTTGGGAAGGAAGTAAATTGTTAGGTCCTGAGTATCCTGCCCACATACCGTAAGTTCATCACTTTTTTCGATGATAATAATTGGAGCATTTGAAGGAAATGAGATCGTCTTTTTCAGTGGATTTGCTGGTAAGGTCCAATGGACATCGTTGAATCCGCAAAATATGTTAGCCAACATGAAGTCCCTGCACTACCAATTTCCTTTCGACACCATACAACAATATATGAAGCGTGCGGGAATATCAACTGGTTACACGGAGAAGCCTTGTTTGGATCCAAAGGATCCACTATGTCCAGAAACTGCACCAAATAAACATTCGATGAAGGTAAGGATTTGAGTCGGTTAAAGTGTATAACATTTCGAAGTTATTTTGTCCGGAAGAGAGTGAGAAATTTTGTTGCCAACAATTTTTATTCACCGCAGTGGCGTTAAATGATAAATTAATTGTTGGCGTCAAACTTTGTTTCGTTGATTTGTTCCTTTGAAGAATAAAATAGCATATGCATCTGCGAGAAAATTTATTTATCTACTCGGGGGATTACATCCCTCACCTTCGGCTCGGGATGCAAACCTCCTGCTCAAAGATAAATTTCCTCACAGGTGCATAATCTACTATTACGATGTTTCACCTAGGAATGTTTTATTTTGTTTAGGTACCTGATGTTGGCGCTGAATTAACAGGAGGTTGTTACAGCTACGCCGCAAAGTACATGCATTGGCCGGAGGAATTGATTGTTGGAGGTGCCAAGCGCAATCGTACCGGCCATTTGAAAAAAGCAAAAGCTTTGCAGACTGTCATTCAATTGATGACCGAACGCGAAATGTATGAGTTCTGGAACGGACATTACAAAGTTCATCACATCGGATGGACACCGGAAAAGGCAGCCCAAGTATTGAATTCATGGCAAAAGAAATTTTCTAATGAGGTAAGACATTGACATTTTTGTTAGAATTCAGCCTACTTTCAAGATTTCTTTCACTAATAATGAACATACGGTATCAGCCGGGTATTCCACACGAATTAGCAAAACAAAAATTAGGAAAAAAATTATTTGACAAAAATAAGGAAAAACAAAGATCAGGAAAAACTAAAATTAGGAAAAACAAAAATTAGGAATGAATTAAATTGGGAGAAACCAAAATTAGGAATTAGGCGAAGGAAGAAAATAATTTTTGAGAAAATGCGCCGCAGGCCGTGATAAATCCTGGAAAATAAAAAAGCGGGGTCGAGGTGCGGCAGCCCCCGCGTAGGGGGGTCAAGGGGGGAATATCCATCCTTGCGGGGTCTAAGGGGCATAGCCCATAGCGGAGTTTGGGGCAGAGCCACATGCACGGAAGGCAGCCTGCAGGGCAGTATTAGCTCGCCGCAGGCGTGTGGGTTTAGGGGGCAGAACCTCCTACATACAAAAAATAAGATTGCGACCTTCTCAGGAATTTCTGGCTTTCGTTTTTCCTAATTTTGGTTTTTCCTAAATTTGGTATTTCCTGATTTTTGTTTTTCCAGATTTTCCTTATTTTAGGTTCCTGATTTTCATTTCCTGATTTTTGGTTCCTGATTTCTTGATTCCTGATTTTTGATTTCCTAATTCAAGTGGTCATTCATCAAGCGAGGGGTTATCCGCTGGTCAAAACTAGTACCAAAATTCCAATTCCATAAAAAAATTCCATCGAAATTCCAAAAATTCCACAAAATTTCTGAAATTCAGACGTTCCGAAAATTCCAAAAATTCCACAGAAATTCCAAAAATTCCACAGATATTCCAAAAATTTCATCGAAATTACGGAGTTCAGAAATTCTGGAAATTCCAAAAACTCCAAAATTTCCGTCGTAATTCCAAAAACTCCAATTCCATTTTAACTCTAAAAATTCCATCAGCCTGTACCAAAAATAATGAAGTGGATAACCTCTCGGTATCAAGCGAGTTTTTCAATTGATCAGTCAAATTTTTTTCGCAAATAATAATTTTAATTCGTGCGATAAAGGCCCTCGCTTCACTTGGCACTCAAATTTCACGCTCATAATAGTCCTGCAATTGAGCTAGTAAATTCTATTTGTGAACAAATGGTTTAAGTGGTGCGACAAAGACCCTCGCTTCGCTCTTCCCGCAAATTTTACGCCAGCACTGGTAAAATCTTTTTGATTGAACGACTAAATTCTTACAAGTAAATCTTTTCTATTTTCATAATTTTTTTTTTTTTTTGTTTGAAAGACCTGGGCATGGCCGACAATTTATGTAAGAAACTTTGGATTTGAGTCCTCGGACTTAGCTAGGGCACTAAAAACGAGTCTCTGCTAGGGCCCTACGTGTTTTTTGTACATAACTCGAGTAAATCTCTTCCGATTTTCCCTCTTATAGAATATACTACGATCTTATAGCATTGGGTAACATAAAATTTGATTTCTTTTCAGGTGACAAAAATAATGAAATCTGAAAGTATCACAACTTCATTTGATGTGTTCGCTTTCTCGTCGGCTACGTTGGATGACATTTTAGCAAAATATTCCAATCCCAGTCCAATAAGTCTTGGAATAGCCATCGCCGCGACAATAATTTACTCGGCAATTACATTGATTCGTTGGAAAGATCCTGTCAAGGGACAAAGTGCCGTCGGAATTGCTGGAGTTCTGTTGATTGGAATGTCAACGGCTGCTGGCCTAGGATTATGTGCTCTTTTAGGCATTCCTTTCAATGCAGCTACCTTTCAAGTTGTCCCATTCTTGGCGCTGGGCCTTGGCGTTGGTCATATTTTCACGTTAACTCATGCGTATGCTGAAAGTAACAGCGGAGAACAAACTAAGGATATTCTGAAGAAAGCTGGTCCAACTGTGCTCTTTACCGCAGCAACGACTATCGTTTCATTTTTCGCTGCAGTTCTGATTCCAGTACCAGCGCTGAAAGTATTTTGCCTTCAAGCTGCTATTGTCATCTTCTTCAACTTGGCCTCATCGTTGCTCGTTTTTCCGGCTATGATTTCATTGGATCTGCGTCGTCGGCAGTCCGGTAGGGCTGACATATTTTGCTGTTGCCTGCCACCATGGAAAACAAAGCCAGTCAATGGAAATGGATGCACGATAAGTTCACAAGAACAAGGACTTTTGACATACGCTGACAAAAATTGCTCAACGTTTTCACTGTCTCAATTCGCCTATAAATACTACGCACCTTTCCTCATTACGAGTACGGCCAAGTTCTTCGGGATGCTACTCTACTGCATTGTTCTTGGTTTCTGCTTGTTCCATGCGGTTAAGCTACAAGACGGTCTTGATCTGTACGACATAGTTCCTAAAGACACCAACGAACACAAGTTCCTAAACGCTCAAAGTGATTTATTTGGATTCTATAATATGTTTGCTGTTACCCAAGGCGACTTTGAGTATCCAACGAACCAAAAACTTTTGTACGAATATCATGAAGCATTCGTTCGCGTGTCACATGTTATTAAAAATGACAACGGCGGTCTGCCAGAGTTTTGGTTGAGCATGTTTCGTGATTGGCTCATCAATTTGCAGAAGACATTCGATCGCGACTGGTTGGAAGGACGAATAACCCAAGAACGATGGTACAATAACGCCAGTACGGATGCAATTTTGGCTTATAAATTGTTGGTACAAACGGGACATGTTGACAATCCTATTGACAAAAGCTTGGTTACGCAAGGGCGATTGGTTGACGCCGATGGAATTATCAATCCGAAAGCGTTTTACAATTATTTATCCGCTTGGGCATCGAATGACGTCTTCTCATACAGTGCATCTCAGGTATGACAAGAGCGTTAATTTAGGTTGCAAGTTAAAAAAAACTATAATTTTCCCTCAGGGCAAACTCCGTCCCGAACCCAGACAATGGTTCCATTCTCCAAGTGACTACGAATTAAAAATTCCCAAAAGTCTTCCATTGGTCTACACACAGCTGCCATTTTATCTACACGGTCTAATCAACACAAACGAAATCAAAATACTCATCAGCACCATTCGAGACCTTTGCGAAAAGTACGAAGCAAGAGGACTACCGAATTATCCATCAGGCATTCCGTTTATATTTTGGGAGCAATACATGAATCTTCGAGTGTCACTGGCGCTGATTCTTTTGTGCGCAAACGTAGCTGCAATGTTTCTGGTTGGAGTTCTCCTACTCTCTGTGTGGGCTGCATTATTAATCGTTTTCAACGCATTAGCAACGCTAATTCAACTCTTGGCTGTTATGATTGTACTGGGAATTAAGCTGTCAGCGATTCCTGCAGTCATATTGGTGCTTAGTGTGGGATTTTCCGTATGTTTCACGGTCCATGTGTCTTTGGTAAGTAATTTTCGCGTTTAAATTACCTTTAATATGAGGAAAATATCTACAAGCGACCTAGGAATTGTTTTTATAATATACGCCGTCGACGCATTATATACGCCGTCGACGCATTATATATATCGTAGACGCATTATATACGCCGCCGACGCATTATATACGCCGTCGATGCATTATATATATCGTCGACGCATTAAATACGCGGTGAATGTATTATCAACTTTATTTAAGTATTGTGTAGTATGTCATACGTAGCGAACGTGTTATGAGCATACATGCACGGTGGATAAAATACGTCGGCGGAGTATATTATAAACACAATTTCTACATCGCATACAATACAGTACATTAGATGTAAAATTTTTATCTCTTGCTGGATGGTATTCATTTCTTCCGAAAGCGTATTTTCGCTCTCTGGGGAGACTTGTGGCGAATAAAATTCACGAATAAAACATTCGAAACATCCTTCAAAACAAAAGCTTTTTTCTTGTGAAGCATCATAATTTCCATAAGCATTTTGAGCGACTAAGATTTAGGGATTATCGAGGAGATTATTCTCCCTGGAAGATTATTTTCCCTCCAAATTGATTACTGAAAATATTTCATATTTCATTAAAGGGAAATTTAGGGAATTTTTCACAGGGAATGGAATAACTTCTGTATCGTGTTGTCGCTCGAAATGCTCGAAGATTCTGATAATAAAAACTCGCTAACATGAAAACGGTTTATTTTCTACAGGGTTTCGTTACTTCAGTCGGCAGTCGAGACCGAAGAACTCGTTTAGCTTTGCAAAGTTCACTCCCACCTGTGATTCACGGGACATTGACATCAATCTTGGCCGTTGTCATGCTTTATACCTCACCATTCGAATTCATCGTTCGTCACTTCTTTTGGCTGCTATTCGCTGTTACGATAATTGGCGTCGTAAATGGATTGTTCTTTTTCCCGATTCTTCTGAGTTTGATTGGTCCAGCCGCTGAGTTGATACCGTTAGAGCATTCAGATCGCATTTCAACACCATCGCCACCAACGCAACGCTCAAAACGATCCAACAAAACAGTTGTTCTGAACAACCGATCATCGGCCCGTCTAGCACCGTGTAACAAACCTCACCATCATCATAAGCATGTCAACATCAACAATGAGCCATCACTAACAACCATTACCGAAGAGCCGCAGTCGTGGAAGAGTTCATCTTCATCAATTTCTACCGCCGGTGGTGGTAACGATGCCAATCATTCAGAGCTGAAAAGTATTGTTGTGCAACCTGAAGTTACTGTGGAAACGACGCACAACGGTACCGATCAGAATACTAAGGTGACTGCAACAGCAAACATCAAAGTTGAATTGGTTACACCGTCCGGACGATCAAGAAGCTATCACAATGTCAGTTAGCGTACGCTAACTTTAATGTAAGTAGGTCAATGAATTATTTAATTTTTTTTTAGTTTTTAAGTAGCAAAAGGATGGTGAAACAATTAATTTATTCAAATTTGCATTTTTGTGGATCGTGTTGATTGAACGTGTTGTGTGTTTGAGTTTATGTTTTTACAATAAAACAGAAAAAAATATTGAAACAAAAAACTATTAGGTTTAGTGTAACATGTTACTTTTTTAATTTAAAATCTAAATATAAAAAGCAAAACATATTGAGATTAGGATGTGCTCATCATGCCCTATTACATAATTTTCTAGTGTATATAGATTTTCCCTTAGATCTTTAAATTTGTAAAAATCATGAAAACAATTTCAAACACCCAAAAGTATTTTGTTGAAAGATTCATTTTTGAACGATGTGATCATTGTGATGGTGAACTTGTTGCTTTCGATTCGATGAATTTTTTAATCATTTTGTCGAATGAACTGAGTGTCATTGTGGACAATATTTCACTTCCACTCGCAATGAACATATTTTTATGATTTCTTTTATTTTTGTACTCAGGTATTTCACAAGTAAAAAATATTAAATTAAATTTAGCCGCTAAAATATTATGTGTTCTAAAAGCTGCTTCTAAAAACGATAAAAAATGTGGAAAACGTTGCGATTTTGGAGTTCGATTTGGAAAATAGATTCTTCAGACCCGAAGGGTTGTGTGTCCACAAAGTCTCAAATTTAGCAACAGCTTTATTTTACGTTATGTCAATTGGATATGACGAAGATGAAGTACCGATAATAACGCGACTGATTATTTCTCGTGTACAGTGTACACCATCAATTTTTTTTATAAAGAAGAAATGAACTTCCAGTCACTTCTTGTTCATTCCATTTGATTTCCAGATTCTTTTGTTTCACTTCCAGTCATTTCAGGTTCATAAAGACTGTCATAAGTTCGTCGCTTCCAAATTTCCCTAAAGGGATCATTATATTGGACGAAATGCGAATCGCATCGCGTAAGGTTTGTGTGAAAGCTCAACTTGTCAAAAACAATTTTTTATTTTCATCAAGTTAAGCTTTTACACAAACTTTACGCGATGCGATTCGTATCACGTCCGATATAATGAGCCCTTTAATTCAGTCAATTTCCCTCTGTGAAAATTATGGGAACTAGGGTAAATACATCAGTTATCGGTCATGTAGTACTAATGGGGCAGCACCAGTAATCGGCCATATGTCAATGATGAATGTGGCCGGTAACTCATAAAACTATGGTTTAGCCGGAGACTACTACATGGCCGATTACTGGTGCATTTACCCTATAAACGCCAGCAAAATAGTCGCCACTTTATTTAGTTGAAGGAAAAAAGTGAATAAATTCGGATTTCCAGAGGTATCGCATCACTTTGATATGATCTGACAAAAGCCACACTAAACTAGGAATTAAAATAGGCATTGGATCTTTGAGAATTTTATTTTCAAAATAATTTTTGAAGAATCGTAAGATTTTTTTTTTTTGAATAAGGCCCCTATCGGATAACGTTGGCAAAGTAGCCTCAACCTAAAATTTTCACAGAATTAACTTTAACGCAAGTAGTTCATAGAACAACAATTTCAGTGTGAGGCTGATTTGCCATCCCAGCGAAAAAAATAAGATCTGAAAGAGACATGAACATTTAAGGCGCGAGCGACGCATTATGGGCTTCATAGGCTCTATTATGTTTCTTATTTTTTATTTTCAGTATGACAAGTACTAAAAAGACATTCCTATGTAGCCTCACATAGCCGACATTTTTCCCTTATCCGATAGGGTCCTTTGTAATATTTTTATGCATCTACACCAGAGCCTATTTTTGTGAAATTTTTGGAATTTTGGGAAATTTTTCGGGATTTTTGGGAAATTTTCGGGAATTTCGGAAAATTATCAGAAAGAAGTTCAGTGAATCAGAGCAAATTATTGAAAAAAATAAATATTTAGAAAATGTCCTGATGATTCCCTTATAAGAAATTCATATTTTCTTCGATAAACAAGTTATACGGGATGAATCAAAATGATCTGGTAGCATTTCCCCTAAAAGAGGTGGCCGTCAAAAATCTCGAAAATTAATATCCCGAATGAAAATATTCGGAAAATCCAAAATGCCGAATAACAAAAATCCCGAAAATCAATAATCCCGAATATACAAAAATCCAGAAAATCTGCAATTCAGAAAACAACAATCAAAACTCGAGTGTGGTTGTAGTCACATGAATACAATGAAATAGTCTAGCGACAGTTTCATTTACAATTATTTAATAAAAAAAGCCAGCCGCAGGCGTAAAAAGCAAGCCCGCTGTAGGCGCGGGGGAGAGGGGGTAGAGCTCCCCAAACTCAAATTCACTCGTATCAATCAGGATTTTTAATATTTCACAATTTTTGTTAACATTCGGGTCCATGGTTATTCAGGATTTTTGTACATTCTGGATTATTGATGTTCGGGAATTTTGTTATTCGGGATTTTGGATTTACCGGATTTTTGCATTCGAGATTTTTGACGGGAGCCCCTAAAAGACTGCTCTTTTAACATATCCATCAACATCCACATGAGAAATTCGGTTAAAAATTGAATTTTTGGCATCTACATGAGTATGGTGGACTCGTTCTTTGCTGGACATGTTCGACAAGTTATTATATACTATTTTTATATTTTGTGAAATTTTCGGGAATTTCGGAAAATTCAGGAAACTGGTTTCCCAAAAATAGGCCCTGATCTACACTAATTTTGACGATTCTTCGGGATATTTTATCAGTTTGAAATTTCCTTCCCCTGTATGTGTCAGAATTGGTTGTGGTTTGCTGTTGGCAACACTACAAGAAAAAGAAGAAGATTTGGATTTCATATAAAATTATCCATAGTCAGCGCCATATTCAGCTGCGATAAAATTACTGACAAGTGGTGAATTTGCGAACTAATAAACAGGCATCCCACTTGTCCGAAATATCCGAATTTTTCTCGAAAAATTTACCGAAATAGAATATTTCTCCCAAAAGTCATTTGATAACGGCGTATATCATATTTTCACACTCTCTTTTACGATTAGCCGTAAACATTCATTAACGATTATTAGTGACGAAGGACAAACACTATAAAAAATTCGCTCGCTTCGCTCGCAAATTTCCTGTTACACAGTGTTCATTAAATTTTAAAGTTCTTCGCATATTTAAAAGTTCGGTAACAAAATGAAAAATCTCATGGGGGTTCATTTTTCAGATTCTCTTACTTTCAGCGTCTTTCGACCGACCGAACTTAGACGCCTTCGGTAGCCAATGTATGCGATTCCTGAGATAATTTTAAGCAAATTTGGGTTTTGTAATATGCCAAAAAACGTCAACCTTTTTTTATGAATTCATTTTTACTTTCCGTGAAAAAGATTATGATCACAATGCTTTTCCACGGAAGTAAAAGTAATATCAGCAACTGAAAGAGTATAATTTGCTTGGAGAACTACTCCAGTTGCTTTTTTTGAAAATTGTTCGAATTTTTTCATAAAAATAATTGACGAAAAGTCCCAAATTTGTGCAAAAAGTGACAGAAATTTTTGGAAAAAATATCCGAAAAGTCTGAAATTTTTTGGGAAAAATGTCCGAAATTTTTGGAGAAAATGTCCGAAATGTCCGAATTTCGGACATTGCATAATTTTGTGGGAAGCCTGCTAATAACACCGCAACCAATAGATGAAGTCATTTGTTTTCTACTGAACCGTATTTATCAATGAAAAAACGGTGGCGCTACTGGGAAAAAATTACTCAGCTTTTGTGATGAACCGAATGAAAAAAGGTAGATGTCGCTACTCTTCAAAAGCAGGAATGTTGCCTGATGAAATCTGATGCTAGATACGGTCTATTATTCCTTTAACCGCAAGTGACATAAACATATCAATTTTCCAGAACTTTACTCACCTTCAAAATTATAATCGAAAACGTTCCCGGCAATTTTCCCCCTTTTTTGAAACTTCCTCGACGAATAGACGGTCATCTTTTTTCTAATTGTCGAAACCCGAAATCGACCAAAACTACGAACGTGGGAGAAAACTCATGCGACCCGGTACTTCATGTGGGTCTAAAAGTGACTTTCCATAGACCCTGATTTAGTTTTAAACATTTCTGTAAATTAGGTTACCACTAATCTTCTTCAAATTGGCATTAAAAGTCAACAATTTTGAATTTGTTCAACTTTTGTTTTTAATTTATTGTCCAAAGTTACCTAGCGTAATGTCTATCGATATAAAAAAAATGAAATTCCAAATCTATGAATTAAAAACGTTTTTTTTATATGAATCGCATAAAGAATACCTATTACTTTGTAAGAATTTGCTAATTTAATTTTTTATACATGAACCTAAAGCTAATACTATTTTATAGATAAAAATGAAACTATTGTTTTACGTAAAACTTTTCAGCAATTTTACTAAAACTAAATAAAATTAAATGAAAATAAATTTCTTCTTTTTTTGTAACGTATTCCTGATCGATTTAGCTACTCGTGTTGTCTCTTTTTAAACATTATTTTCATTTCTGTCAGGATGAGTGTTTGCGCTAACGAAAGACTGTTTTTAAATAAATAAAATTATTGAAATAATAAAATTGAAATATTTTTATGTAAATTATATATTTGCTATATTTAACGATGAAATTTAAATAAAGAAGAGGACAATAAAGACGAATAAATGAATTTTTATTGCCTGCTAGTCAGAGCCTATTAATCAAAACTTCTGTAGCTGACACACCAACGGCCTATTTATTGACCTTTTTCTGTCTTATATTTGGAAAAGACAGGTAAGTATTCAACATCTCAATTGTTGTCTCCCGCCAATATTTCTTATAACCTGGAACCTTATAGGGGTATCCACAGTCCGAAATTTTCAATTTTTTTTTACAGAAATGATAAAATTTGACGCTGCGTAGCGCCATCTGTTTCATTTCTCTGCGAAGTACAGTTGAGTTAATTTCTAAATGTTACGCTTTGACGTTTCTAAATGTAAATTTACATTGACATAAATCAAAGTGTAACATTTTGAAATTAGGACCTCTTAAAATGTATGCAGGGTACCCGTACGCATCAGAATATATGTGACAAAGTAAACAGATGTTACAAAAAGACTCGAACTTAATCTAAATAAATATTGCCTTATGAAATTTCGTCGACATTGGAAATTGCCGAAAGGGCAATATTGAAAAAACCGCCCAAAGCAACTGTGAAAAAAAAAATTCGAAACAAAAATTTGGGGCAGGTGAACCGACCCAGAGCCCTAAACGAGAGGCATTGGAAACATACTTCAATGGACAAAAAAGTTTCCCTCAATTTACTCCACAGAATAGCAAAAGAAATTTTGTTGGTCTTGGGCCGACCTTGGGACCAAACTAAGGCCCTAAGCAGAGGCCTCGGACCCATACTTTCACGGATGAAAAAGCTTAGGTATTTTTCTCTACACTCATATAAAAACGTTGTTACACTTTGACTTTATACTACACAAAAACAATGGCAGGAGGTAAAAGTCGAGGGGTAACTCACTTCTGAAATTTGTAGATAAAATGGACTAAATTGAATAAGTGACCCTTCGATAAAAGTGTAACAAAATAACAACGTTCGTCTATACAACAATATACAGAAAAAATCATCATTAGAGAAATATTCGTGAAAAGCCACCAACTTTCGCTTAGTTTGGCGTAGCGTGCGTTGGGCACACACTAAGCACCCTACAACCAGAATCACTAAACCAATTTTCACTAATTTTTAGACCCGTACGAAGAACGCAGTGCTTCGAAAGGGGGTCTATTGCGTTTGCCACGATGTTTGTATCCATTCGAATTCCGACCTGAGTAAAACTCAACCGATTTTCAAAAACTTTTCACTGAAAGGTAATCGAAAAATCTTTTATGGGTTTGAATCTTTGCACTGTCGGCCCAAGGGTCGAGGTCCCCGAAGTTCATAACTCAAGTAAATATTTTCCGATATTCAAACATTTTTTTTGTTTGAAAGATCTGGGCATTGCTGACAATTTGTGGAAGAAATTTTTTTGAATTGGAGTCCTTGGACTTAGCTAGGGCACTAAAAACGAGTCTCTGCTAGGACTCTATGTGGTTTTTGTACATAAGTCGAATAAATCTTTTGCGATTTTCATAATTTTTCTTTATTTGAAAGATCTGGGCATGACCGACAATTTATGGAAGAAACTTTTTTGGATTTGAGTCCTTGGACTTAGTTAGGTCACTACGAACCAGTCTCTGGTAGGGCCCTACTTGTTTTTTGTACATAACTCAAGTAAATCTTTTCCGATTTTCGAATTTTTTTTTGTTTGCAAGATCTAGGCATGGCTGACAAATTATAATTTAAACTTTTGCCTGTACTTAGGGCTCAAGTGGGCCTCATGTCGGTCCTAAGGTCGGCCCTAGACAAAAAATTTTTTTTTCCTATGTTGAGGGAAACATTTTTGTCTATGGCCTCTACTTAGGTCTCTTGGGGGTCGTGCACATATTCCGTCACACTCAGAGGGGGAGGGGGGTCACTGAAAACGTGACGAAATCAGACGAGTGGGAGGGGGTGGTGGTGTCTGCATGGAACGTGACGTCACATTTTTGTTCCAATAAAAAGGAAAAATTTGTATTATACTTTCAAAACATAAACTTCGCGGACCCGTACGAAACCAGTTCAATCGATTCTGGTTGCAAGGATTCCCGTTCTATTAAATTAATGACTTATTTTGATCGAGTTATTTACAAGAAACCCAAAATTACTAAAATAACCCTCGCCGAACGGCTTCTGGACATATATTTCCAGGTAGCGGGGAGGGGGGGGGGAAGGAGGGGACGAAAATGTGAGGGGGTGTAAGTATGACGTAATATGCGTACGACCCCTAGGTCGGTACTAAGGTCGACCCTAGGCCAAAAAATAGTTTTTTCCTATATTGTAGAGAATAATGAGGAGAACATTTTTCTCTACTTGGGGGTCAATTTTGTGCTTTCGGAGAACTTTTTTACACCGTTTCTTCGGACGTGTTTTTCAATATTGCCCTATTGGCAGAATAGTGACAATGACAGAAAACTTTGGGAAGAAAGAATAATTTCCTCTTTCTATCCTTCTCTGTTTAATCTCACCAGTTATTGAAGCGCACTCTTACTCCTACTTTTTGAAAATAGACGTCAGATGTAGCAGTTTCTCAAGAAAATTACTTTTTTCGCCAAGTTATGATTGTGACCAAGGAATTCCAGAAGGTATTGGCTGTATGTATTGTAGAGCCAATTTTCGAGAAAATGTTTTCTCGAATTTCGTGAATTTTCTCGATTTTCTTGAAATCGTCTCGACATTCTCGGAACTTTCTTGATTTTTATAGATCTTGAATGAAGACTACTTGGAGAGCAAAAATGAAACCAGATTCCGCCATTTTCAAGAAATTTTTTAAAGGAAATCAGGGAAATTTCTTGAAAATCGAGAAAATTTCAAGAAAATCGAGAAAACTTCAAGAAAATCGAAAACATTTCAAGAAAATCGAGGAAATCTAAAGAAATTCGAGAAAATCTTAAGAAATTCGAGAAAATTTCAAGAAAATCGACCAAACGTTCGGAAAAGTTTTCCCGAAAATAGGCTCTGATGTATTGAGTGTTTAACCTGACAAGTTCACGTGCAAAAAAAAAATAGTTAAGTTAACTGATGTAGACAATGTCAAATTTTCATGCAAAAGTTTGATAGTGTTCACTTCAAAATCAGTTTTATTATTTAACGGGGAATCGCTCTCACACGGTTAATTAGTCATAGTCGTTGGAAGTGTTCAAAGATATCACGTCTGCATTTTCTCCGGTTTTTTTAGCACAAGGACATTAAAATTGTTCAGGAAATCTTTTTTCAAAAGAAGAATGTTAGTTTCAGTATAAAAAAATTAACTCCTAAAACTATTTTTCTCTACCCAATTTCGAAAATTATTGTTACCTCCGTTGTAAACCTAATCTTAAGAGCTGCGGGAAATGTTATTATTTCTAATGAAATCTACTTCTTCTCATTCTAAAATCACTTGCATGAAATCCAAAACTTTTCAAAGCGCTTCGTTGCAATGATTTAAAATTAAATGTATCTTTCGCAATCGCGGGTGTTTAGGGGTCAGAACCCCCTACATCATAAAAACAACATATGCAAACCATAAAATGAACGTCTTATATATATTTTTTTAATAAAATAAATTAGTAGTTTTGTTTTGCGTAGAAAGCTCTTCCTATTTGTGTTCGTACTGCGCTTATAATCGGTTCTGTGCATATATAGAGCTCTGCGTAGGCATTTTAGAAACACTCTCAGAGTCTTCCATGCCATTTAATGTCCTTCAACTCTCTAAAAATTATGTGAACAGCAATTTATAATACGATGTTCTTCTGCGCAGGTTTTAAGCATTGAAGGAACACCTGCGCAAAAGATTACCGTTCTTATTTATATTGCGGTCATAGAAGTTGATGTTTTTAAAATATGTCATAGTTCCCGCAACTGTTCATAAATGACATTCAAAACACACTATTTTATTGTCGTACTCGTGCCGCCGTCTCGTTAGAAAGTTAATGAGGGAACCGAAGACATCGTAAACTTTTATGATGCCATATACTTTTATGACAGTACTTACTTATTCAAATTTTAAGCAATTGACTTTAGCTGTTCCAAATATGTTGGCAAATTTACTGCCTGCCCCATTGTAATGCAGAAATTATTTACGTTTCCTACTTTCGTAATTTTGGCAAACAGGGTAATATAAACGAAAGACTGTAAGTCTGCTCCAGTCAATGTTTAGACCCGTACGCAGAATAAAGTTCTCAGAAAAGGGGTCTTTTGCGTTTACCACGACGTTTGTAATCACCCCAATTCCGACCCGGGAGTAGAAGGGAGCATCGAGCATGGTCCTTAGATGACGAATCAGGAATACTAAAAATGTCTATCCGTCCGTCTGTCACCATGATAACTTGAGATTTTCATAAACTTTTTTTTTCTCCTGATCACGGGATTGAACTTGGGCAAAATCGGTCGAAAACTTTCGAAGTTACGGTCGAAAAAGTGGTGGAAAACGTGGTTTTTTGAAGGTTCGTGGAACTTTTTCACTTATACCTCTGAGAAATTAGAACGGAAATGGCTCTTCAAGGTTTTGAATGAAAGATGTGGACATCAAAAAATCACGAAAATTAAATTAGTAAAATTAGTGGTTCAGGCTGTAGAGTCCTCAATACGGGCCCAGCTCACGCTACCCGACCACATAGGATATTTGGTGATTTTTCGTGAATATTTCTTTGATTATGAGGTTTTTTAGTGCGGTTTTGCAGATAAAAAAAAAAACGTTAACATATTTGTTCATGGAGGTATGGATCAGGGGCCTCTCCTAGGTCGGTTCTAAGATCGAGATTTGAGATTTGGGAATTTTTTTGGGATTTAGAGGTTTTTGCGCCGTTTCTTCGGACGTGGTTTTCAATATTGTCCTTTCGGCAATTTCCAATCCACTTTAATGTCGACGTAATTTCATGCATTTAAGAGTTAAGGCAACATTTCTATTTTTGCCCAAATTACCAATTTTATCAACATTATCCGGATGGCAGAATCAGAGGCTGTCCCCGTGGAAACTAGAAGAAGGAGAAAACTGGAAATATCGAAGGAACCCAATGAACTTATCCAACTTCAAAACGAAACACAGGCGGATGTGGCAACGGTGTAGATTTCAAACGATTGATCAAAAATCTGATAAACGCACAAAACAAGCGCATTAAGCAAATGATTCGAAACGATTTTGACGAAGAATGGAAAAAAACTTAAGGATTAATCAAGCCGGGCGACGAGAAGCTGTGGACTTTGACATGATGAGCAAAGGATCCAGGAAAATCGACATGTTGACAGTAAATATATGACGAACATCATCAACGCATGTGTGGATGAATGCTATTTTCCGAAGCTTTTCAAATTAGCGAAAGTCCCAGCAGTCCTCAAGCCGTCCAAAAATCCGAGATCCGTTGAGAGTTATCGTCCGATAAGTCTACTAAGTTCTGTAGGGAAGATTTCTCGAAAGACTGCTCTACGCAAGACTAACCAACTTCCTTAATGAAAAATCCGCTATTAAACCGGAACAGTTCGGCTTTCGTGAAGAGTATTCGACGATCCACCAAATTAAAAGGATTGTGAACATTATCAAAGACAACAAAGGCACAAAGAAGCCATCTACGAACTGAAAAAGATTGGAACTCCTATTTACCTCATCAAGCTGGTTGCGTCATTCCTCAAAGAACGAAGCTTCACTGTGTCCGTTGATGGGTACCAATCATCATACAGATCCATTCCGGCTGGCCTGGATCAAGGTTCAGTCATATCGCCCCTACCGTATGCTGTGTACACATCAGACCTCAAACTACCGCTGAAATGTGAAGCAGGATACTATGTTGATGATACTGCCATTATCTCGTCGGCGAAGCAGTCCAATACAGTCATCAGAAATCTGTCATACGCACTGTCGAGAATCCACAAATATTTAAATGGAAAATCAAAATCAACTGCGAAAAAACATAAGCAATCCTCTTCTAATTTAACCAATCGAGAAAACGCATACCGACGAGAGGACTGTACCTCAATGGATCTCTGATCGACCTGAAGACGGAAGTGACTTACCTCGAAGTAAAAATCGACGTAAAACTGAAATTCGGCAAACACGTTGAATTCTGCAGGGTAAAAGCGCTCAACCGCTTCAAGGCCATCTATCCGCTTCTCAGCAGACAATCAAAACTGTCCACCGAATCAAAGCTGACACTGTATAAAGTCATCATTCGACTAAAAATAACATACGGATCGCCGGCGTGGATCATAACATCAAAGTCAAATGTCAGGAAGCTAAAGCTAACGCAGAATAAAATCTTAAAATGTAACCACGGTGTCCGGAAGACCTTCCCAACGAATGTTCTCCTGAGTATGTCCGGAATCGACTCCGTGGAAAACCTGTTACAAAAGCAAACAAAAGCTTTCGTTGAAAAATGTGCAGCTTCGAGCTTTGAGTTGATCAGAGGTTTAGCGCCGTAAGTTCTTATCAGTTTTCTTCTACCCTTACTGTTTTTTGTTTACTTTCTTATTATCTCTCATTTATATTTTTCTATTTTACTTTCTTTCTTTTCTTCATATCTTCTATTTTCTCCGTTCCATTTTATGAAAAGTGATAAAGAGGTTTTTGAATAGCCATGTTTTTTGCCTCGAGTTATTTATTGTTGTGTGTAGTTGTGATCGTAAATTTTTCTTACTCAATTGAAATTAACAGTCTTGGACTGGTCGATGTGAAATCTTACCCTAACGATTAATCACGACGAAATCATATTGCGAAATGTATTTATCCCTACGAAATGTTTTTGTTGAATAAAGGCTAACCGACTATTTAGAAAAAAAATCTTTTTGCAACATCTATTCTGTTTGCCACATCTATTCTGATGCGTACACAGTTGAAATCGGCTGAAGAAAGTCTACTGGCTTTGCTCGGGTAATTTTCGCTAAAGATTTTCTCAAAAAGTAAGGGAGGCGGACATACGGCTCTAGATGCAGTTTCGTATGATACTTAGTACAACTTTCGCGACATTTTATAGGATATGGACATAAGAGCGCAGCCTTGCATGAAAATTCAGGAATTCATACACTAGGATGTAAGGAGGTTGGAATGTAATTGGGAGGGATGCTCCAAGTTCCACTGTTTCTGCTAAAAGATTCTTGCGCCAAATTTAAAGAACATTTGAAATCAAACGTAACACTATCAGACTTACGCATAAATTATTAACGACATATTTGATAACGCCATGCTATTATGAAGTATTACATGATGAGACGAACAGGAAACGTGTGCGAGAGTTTGATAAACGCATGTGAATTGTAAGAAAAATTGCATTCACATTTGCATTGATGACTTTCACAATCCTCATTTAACTCAAATGAAACCTCCCACCGACTAGCATCTTCCAAAACCACCCGCATTGAATGTTTGGCTCCATTCACCTGATGTAAAAACGCAATGAAAATCGTTTCAGTTTAATTGAACAAAAATTATTCAGCAATTTAAACAAATTGAGGTAGGTAACAGTCTTCTCATTTGATTGGAATTTATGAATTTGCAAAATGTCTTTTACTAAAATCCTAGTGGATTCGCATTAAGTAAAGTATACAGACCTTAACTAGAAATTTCTGTTGGAACTTGTCATGGCAAATATGCAAGATATCATCTACAATCACTCGTCTCTGTTTAAGAACATTACTTATACGATTAATGCCAACAATTCTTCGCTTCTACAATAATTTAGGGCTCTTTATGACCTCATCGAATTGATATTTTAAGCGTGTAGTCTCGCACAAAGCGTTATTATAGTTGATATTAGTTTAAGGAAAGAATTTCTATCGACTATCGTTTTTGTATTTCAACAAAATCAATTAACCGAATATCTTGGGTTCTGTATTGTTGCTTGAATAGATATCTCAGGTATTCGTACAGATTTTGCAAATCGTGCGTATTAAATGCTAGAGAATGACAATGAAATGCCGATGTTTTGATACTTTTTTCTTGATTTGTAAGTCAACACCGTGGGAACCTTCTAGTATATATAGTACGATTTGGTGGTAATTATAGAAAAGAAACATAACCAAAGACCCGTACGTATCAGAATAGATGTGGCAAACAGAATAGATACAGCAAACAGAATAGATGTTACAAAAAGGCTCGAACGTATCTCAATATACAAATAAGCAAACAATCCAACGTTTTATGTTCTTTTATAACTCTAAGAGTTTCAAAGATCCATAGAAATTACCCAAGGTAATGTCAAAGGCCCTACCGAAGTACGTCTCAGGCCATTTAAATCTAGAAAAGATTACCGCCAAAAAAACCTCTTACAGAGGAGGTGTGACGCAAGTCTTTATGTCTGCTTACAAAAGCTGTGAAATCAGAAAACTGTGACGCATTAATCATTTAAGGTAAAACTTTTTTCATCCAGTTACAAAAGTTCTGAAATCAGAGGGGGGTGACGCATTAAGCTTCGATTCGCAACAAACATTTTTAAACAAAATTATGTTGAGTTCAAAAAATTGCGTCACAAATGCCAGACCCAACGACGAAACAATTTTTCTGTACTTTCAGTTTTTACGCTGCGAAAATTTGACTTTTATTTCTTATCACATCGTTTATGGTAAATTTAGATTTTTGCGTCTAAAAACTTGGTGTTGAAAAATTATTCCGCTGGTGGGTCCCATTGACCCTTGAAAATTTCATGTCCGACCTCCGCTTCCTCGACCATATCTCCGGAACTACTTGGCTGATTTTGCTCATCTTTGAACTTGAATCATGGGAGGCATGTACCTTTCAGGGAAAAAGGGTGATGGGTTGAGCGGTTTGGAAGACGGACGGACATTTTTTTTATTGTTAATTCGTCATATTTAGACGATAATAAATGTATCCCCCCAACTCCCACCTCGCTCTACCCCATGTTACATTAAAATTGTTTGTAGTAAACGTAAAGGACCTTCGTACTTCGTACGGGTCCAAAAATAATTAAAAAGTTTAAGATTTTCGTCTTATGTTACGCCGATGTTGCGGCGGCTATGATTTTAGTGCGTTATAGGCTTATGTCAAAGTCGGAATAACGTGTTCATAATTGTCTTCAAGATTCTGCAGGTGGCCTAACAATTAATGCGATCGATCTACCGAAACCCCTTTTTAAATCACAGCCTACCTACATTAAATACTTCTTTATTAAGTAGCGATACCCACTTTATGTTTTCAACCTTCCTGTTTGTCTGTGCACTACACCTCACTGCACCTTTTTTAATAAGGGTGAGGAAATCTTCATAGACATCCGGTCCTCCTGGACCAAGGCAGTGTTGGATTCCATTCTTCAATGACATACGAACTAAAACCTCCTTCCTTACTCTCCATGCTCTCTTCTACCCGCAACCGTCTCACAGCATTACTTCGGGGAGAGACTGTGCTTTCGCACCTACTATTTCAGATCAACTGGCAGTCTTCTTTGATCGTCTCTCCATGCACTTTGCAGCTTCCCCATTATTTTTGCAACTACATTATCCACTACTTTCCACACCTCCTCATCGCGGCACATCTCCGATATTATGTTTTCGACATTTACCTCTGGCCTACTCACCGTCATCAGCTCACCTTGCTCAGCGGGAGCAGACAAATACGTGCCCCGCAGACTCTTCTTCTCTCCCGCATGTCGTGCAGAAAGGTGACTCCGCGAATTCAAACCTGTGCGGGTATTTCCTGAAGAACCCGTGGCCCGACAGAAACTGTGTCAGTTGGAAATAAACCTCTCCATGTTTCCTCTGTACCCATGTCGTTATGTTTGATATGAGTCTATGGGTCCACCTTCCATTGTCCGTGTGGTCCTACTCTTGCTACCACTGTCTCAGTGATTCGGCTCTTAAATTGCTAGTAGATCCTCCCGTCTCTTCTTTCTATGACATCCGCTGTCTTCCGTCAGCGTTATGCATATGGTCATCGTCCCGTCTATAACACATACCGCTTCTAGAGATATCGTTCGGTATGCACTTGCTACTCTTATACTTGCCAGTCTTTGAGCTCTATTAAGCCTCGTCGGATTCCTCTTCTTATCTAGCGCCTGTATCCACGCTGGTGCCCCGTAGCTCAATATCGATAGAGTGACGCTTGCTGCGGTGGCTTTCATTGCCTTTTCGCACGTATAGTCCACATGGCTATTCAAATCTCTGCGGTCGTCCGGCATAACTCCAAGGTACTTTAATTGGCGAGCGGATTTGATCTTTTCCCCGTCAATGTTCATTACGATTCGCTCAGTTTTTTTGCAGTTACTCACTAGTATGATCTCGGTTTTGTGGTGGGCCATCTTGTTGTCATCCAATTTTCGTAAGTTTCTAGCGCCTCCTTCGTAACTACATCCATCTCCATCTTCGACTGGACACTAGTAGGATCAAGTCATCGGCAAAAGCAATCGTCGTAGCGCATTTTGGCAGTTTTAGCCGCAGCACTGTGTCATACCTTACGTTCCACAGCGTTAGTCCTAATATGGATCCCTGTGGTACTCAAGCTGTGATGTCTACTGTCTTTTTCCCTTCAGTAGTATCGTACGTTAGTAGTCGTCGCTCGAAATAGCTTTTCAGCATCCTCCAGAGGTAATTGGGGACTTTGACGGCATACAACGCTCCTCACTGCACCTAACTGCTTCTCACTACATCTAGCTGCAACCAGCTGCACCAATTTCTTTGACTTCACTCTATCGCTACTTTCCTATACAATTTCAATTTTTGAAACTGTGATCACCGTCAAAGCAAGCTCTGAGACACAATGTTTCAAAGCTTTTCGGATGCTTCCGTAGGACAGGAAGTAAGGTGTAGAAGGCTCCGCAAGATCGACTCTTATGGCCAGATTTCGGGAACTTTCCCCTAGAGACCTCAAAATTCCAGAAAAGAATAAAAAATCTCATCGAAATGCCTGCAATCCTTAAGTTGTGGCCTGGGCTCTTACGAGATATTTGAACGAGCATTTTTACTTACCCCGAACTCCAGCAAAGAAAATCAAAAGGATTCAATAATTATCTTCACACCCTCGACTTTTGCTTCTGCGAGCATTTTTCTTTGTTGAAAAACTGGAATTAGAGCGTCTTTGTTATGTAACATTTGATCAACAGTCGATCACACACTGCTTTGAATTTAGTGGACTGACCTCACCTGACCTTGAAATAATCGATGGAAAGAAAAATATTTGCTTTATCTTAGAGCGGGTTCCATGAAAATGAGGTCAAGATTGAGACTAAGACGATTTTTGAACATTTTCAGGCACTAACTCAACTTGCCATGCGGTTGCGCAACCAAACGAACGAATTGACGTCATCAATCGTTATCACCTTGAGAATCTTCAGAATCATTGTTCAGTTCCTTATTGATTTATTGTTTCTCGAACAAATTTTTGCTCAAAATGCAGACGCAAAATATTGTTGGCACACTGAATATTCCGCCAAAACATGTTAATTTAATACATTTAAAATTGAAGCCTTGACTTAGTCGTATATCTTTATATTTCCATCGAACAAACAGAAAATATAATTTCACGGCAACAGAAATTTTAAACAATTTGATTTATCGCATGTTTTTTTTTATTTTTTGCCGGCTTACCAATCGCCCAACCTAAACCAGAGACTGGAATAAAGAAAAAAACAAACAAATTTCGTTTGCTTTCATACGTCTGCCTTGTATTATCTTTATTTACCTGGAAGAAGCACAATGTATTCAAAAAACACAACATTTGAACTGTTGTGTACGTAACGATTACATCGAAATGTAACAATTTACCTTACAAAAAAATCAACAAAAAAAAAAAGGGAAAAAAAATCCAAATCAAACCGTTCATTTTCCTAAATATCTCAATTATTTCTTGAGAAAGTTTGATTCTCCTCTCCAGATCGGGCTCTACGTAAATGTCATATAATGTAATGTCTATATACCGCATGCGCGGTAGCCTTAAGCACATTGGATGGCGGCTGACATCAAAGGCGAAATTATTACAAAATGACCTAGCATGACTAAATATAACGTTGTTTCCTCTCTTTATGTATAAATATAATAAATGTTACATCTTCATAGGTCCGAGCGTATTGAACGTTTATTTATATTTTTTTTTCCTCCAAAATGTTTTTTAGGTATAAGAATAGATAAAAGGTAGAATTATAACATATTTCGGAGTGGAGAAGGTAACTGATATACAGTGAGGTGTTCTGACTTAACTCTAAGTAACGAAATTAAATTGTTCTGTAGGTTTTTTCGGGTGTCTTAAATAGAGATTTATTGAAATAAATACCGAGAAGACGATTACATTGAAATGATTGTTATATCTTAGCTTTGAAATGAATTAATTTTTGGAATAAAAGATGAAATAACAAATAAAAAACGAATTTATATATTTTGTTGTGTCTGCTAGCTGTTTTCAAATTCAAGTTACATTTGAAACATTAACGTTCTCTTTCTTTCATTCTACAGTCGTACTCCCAATCAGACATATCAGCCGTCAGAACTACTGGCGGCGCGGCGGTGTCTAGACGATAAAAAATGAGCGGCGGGCGGTTACCTGCTACAAAATCGGTTTATTAAAGAACTAAAAGACATCCACTTAAAAGCTGTCAGAAAGGTCTGTATATTCATTCTATAATTCCATCCAATAAGTGAGCTCTATTTTCATTGACGCCCCACCAGAAATGGGTGTTTCTTGTGTAATGAGATGTGGATGGTGCTTCGAAAGTTACTTACCAACTTACCATAAAATTCATGTTAAGAAAAGTGTTTTTCATGCTTGCGGTGAGAAACTCGTGTATTGTCCCCGCAAAAGCGGTAAGAAAAAGTTACATATTCTTGCCGGTGAGTAAATATGGTGTGTTCAAAAAGCCGTCGTACATAGAACAAAAGGAAAGTTTAAAACATAATGATGAGCTTTAAAGATTTCATTGTTCTATACTCGACGACTTTTTGAACACACCGTACTTATTTTCTCACCGCTCCCACGTTACACTGGATGAACATTTTGTCGTGGCAACACTCGTTTTCTCACGCGCAAGCACAAAAAATATTGGGTTCCAACTAGAGCGAACTACGTCCCTCTTTCCGCTCTGGTCGCAAACTTTCGCTCTGGTTGGAATTCACTATTTTCTCGCCACGTATAACAAAATACTAATGATTTCTAAGCGATTTAGATTTTTTTTCGCTTTAACTTTCAGGAAGGGGCCATTCAAATAGTGCGCACGCATCTAAGGGGGGAGGGGTTTTTTCGAAAAGCGTGCACAAGGGAGGGGGGGGGGGGGCAAAAAAGACCAATTTTCCGCGTGCGCACTATTTGAATGGCCCCAACCCCAAAAATGAAAAGTTTTTAATATTGGCAACGAAGTCATTGAAGGGTCGATGGTAATTTGTCGTATTGGGCAGCTTTTACCACTTCTCCACTCCAATATGATGGTTTGTTCGCCTAGTTAAAGTCCCCGTATTCCTAACACTGATTACAAGGAATGGAATCTACCTCTTTGACTGCCTGGTATGCCCATCCTTTGAAAAATGTGCCTAGACCAGCGTAGAGGGTTATCCCCTACTGCCTGTTCTACCGAAAAACTTTTCCCTCCCGGAAGTGAGAGTTTCAATCAACAAAAGCATTATGAAATGGTGTACACTTACGGATAAAAACTGAAATAACCAAGGAGCGTGCAAATAAGTAAAGCAGCTGTTAATGGAATAGACGCGAAGTAGCAAATTATTTGAAAACAGAATTCCTCTAGTTTATTAAGTAGCGATAGCTACTTTATGTTTTCACCCTTCCTGTCTGTCCGTCCGTCTTCACACAGTCACAATTATGACCCCAGATAACAATTGACCCCACGAAATGTGCTGATCCCATTTCAGGACATTTAATGTATATTAAAAAGCGCCTTTACCGTTACATCTTTTCTTTGGAACGTGAAGTGCATTTAATGCACATTAACTGTGAATTACATGTACATCTAATGTACATTTAAACACTTTGAATACACATTTCATGTACATATATAATGTTATGTAACCAACCCGCACTGGCCCGCGTGGTGTTTCATGGCTAAATACCCCTAATTGGGAGGCCTCATCCAGCAATGGATAATATGGCTACATTATATATATATTATATATAAGAAAAGAAAGGAAAATTGAATTTAGTTTTCCGACTTTTCTATTTCGGTTTTTCTTATTCTGATGATCGCCATCTCCATCTACATTTTTTTATGCCAAAATTATGTTAAGTTATATTAAATTATAGAAAGTACATTAAATGTCCTTTTTTTGTACTGAGAGAAAAAGTTTTAGAAGATATGCTAGTAAATGAAAATTAAACAAACTCCACAGAGTGTTATTTAAATTGGTTTGATCGAACACCACGTTCATGCCGCATTCAAATTATTGTATCATCTTCATTGTTTAATTGTTATTTGAAATTGATTGAAAAATCTATTCCCCGTTAGCTGTTTTCTTCGAACAAATTTTTCTTTTAAAATTACTTTTTTTTAATGTTACCCAAGCAAAAGCAGCCGTGATATCCATTCACGGACTAAAAATACACATTTCTGAAAAAAAAGATGAGCATTTTTCGAAGCACATAATCTAAAAATGTACTTGTGATCTTGTGCAATAATTTCGAGTTTTAGTAGCACAAAAAATGTGCCTTTTATTTACATCGAAAAATGTACTACATCACAAGCACATTTTTGGTACATTCAATGTGATAGGAATAGTGTACACCTTATCACGCACATAAAATGTGCGAAAAATGTACTTGCGATCTAGTGCAACAATTTCGAGTTTTAATAGCTCAAAAAATGTGCTTTTTATGTACATCGAAATATGTACCACTCTACAGGCACATCTTTTGTACATTTTATGTACATATTCTCAACAACATTGAATTTCGTACATTTAATGTACATTCAGTGGGTAACGACATTAAAAAGTTTGATCTGTGTTATCTGGGGACGTCACAAAAATGACGTCGCAAAAATGACGTTACAAAAACGAGGTCAATAAAATGACGTTACAAAAAGGACGTCACAAAAATGACGTCAAAAATATTATGTCACAAAAATGGCGTCACAAACATAACCAAAAGTTGTGACGTCATAGATATTGTTTCGTTCAATTCTTCAACAATACACTATCGCTACTTCTCTATACCCATATCAATGGTTTATTTTCACCTGAATTTCTGCAGTATCAAAACAAAAAGTCTACTTGACGCAAATTAGATCAATAAAAGAAAAATTCTAGCTAGGGTTAGTCTGCGTTCCTGTCACATTTGACAGTTTTTATTTGGAAAAAATTTTCTTCGTGATAATGTTGATGATGATCCGAAACGTCGACTTTGCTCGCGACTCCACTGTTCCGTAGTCTGCGGCTGACATGTCTACTCCAAGTGTTAGTTCACCATACGTAAGTTATTCAAAAAAAAGAAGAAACGAAAAAAACAAAACAAAATAAAAATAAAAAGTCGTAAATTGCTATAAAGTTATAACAGGAAGAAGGATGAAGAACAGCATTCTGTCCGGTCTTTATTTGAGCTGCTGAATTAAGTTATTATTGTCATTGATGAAAAAAAAAAACAGTCAGCAGCATGCTCGTTTAATGGTAAATTGATGGAAAAAATTTACAGGAAATTGAAATTATTTTTCGCCGGATCGGTCGTTTATTTTGTTATACCGCTTTCGAGTTCCTTCCAGTAATTAACAGATGCTTGCACCGACAATGCTCGGCGGCTTAGCAGTTTTGACTCGTTTCTAATATAAATACCTGTGTTGCTGATAAAAACCATCAGTCATCGTTGCTACTTGACTGAGATTACGTAATTAAATGCATGTATATTGTAAAAGTAACCTCAAGCATTTAACTGTTCAAAGTATTATTAGTCGTGTGCTTTCCAACAGCTTTGATTTTATTTGATTGACAACATAAATTCATTTTTATATAATTTCCTAATCCTCGGACGGAAAATAAAGTGTCGAGACCGAAGTCCTGCTTTAGTTCTAGATTATCTGATAAACATGTTGGGCTTTCAGAGTTCCTTTTTCTCAAGAGGAATTTCTTGTAAGAAATGGGTAGATATTGTCAAGGAGGCGCCATACAGATAGGAGTTACGCATTTGTCGGATAAATCGCTCGCAGGAAATTGATTTTTTTCAACGATTTAGAAAAATTCTCTCGTTTTTCCTTCAGATATGGGGGATGGGTTTTTAGGTTGATGCGACGGATTATATTACTTGAAAAAATGGTTAAACTGTAAAATAACAAATAAACCGTTGACATGGGTATAGACAAGTAGCGATACTGTATTGTTAAAGAATTAAACGAAACAATATCTATGACGTCATAACTTTTGTTTATATTTGTAACGTCGTATTTTTGACGTAATTTTTAAGTCGTCATTTCATCACATAAATGACGACATATTTAATCCATATTTGTGACGTCATAATTTTGACATCATATTTATGAAGTCATAATTGTGACGTCATATTTATGACGTAATATTTATGACGTCATAATTTTGACGTCATATTTATGACATCATATTTATTATGTCATATTTACGACATCATCTTTATGACATCATATTTATGACGTCATCATTATGACGTCACAATTATTACGTCATATATATTTATGACGTCATAATTATGACGTCATACTTTTAGACATTATCACGACAATGCACACCCGAAACATCTGACGCTAAAGAACATCAGAAAGCGTGGGATTCATTGAGGGTCAGCACTACCCTTACCGAGTTGTTATCATCGAATAACCCCAGTGAACGAGCTCGAATCCTTGCATCATCTAGCAAATTATCCTCAAAGTGGTTGCAAGCGGTTCCTTAATTGGGTCTACTTTTAGAAAACGACACAGTAAGAATTGCGGTAGCACTACGCTTAGGAAACATGGTGTGCGAGTCACACCTCCTCTGTGTTTGCGGGGAGATAGTCGATACTAATGGGCGACATGGGTTATCGTGCGGTAAATCTAAAGAAAAGTACCCTAGGCATGCGGAAATAAACAAAATTTTGTCAAACAGACCTGAACCGTATGGACTGTCACAGGATGACGGGAAGCGTCCGGACAGTGTCACCAGCTATCCTTGGAGCAAAGGAAGGTCTCTTATTTGGGATGCCACAGTGGTTGATACGCTTGCAGCTACTCATGTCAACTTAACGTCACAGAAGATAGGTGCTGCTGCTGACCTAGCTGAGCGACACAAACATAACAAATACATAGAGCTGAAGCGCCGTTACATTTTTAAGCCGGTAGCCTTGAGAGGGGGGGGTCAGACCTTGCGTTACGCTAGCGTAACAGGGGGAGGGGGGGGTCTAAAAATGCCAATTTTAGCGTTACGTAATTTATGAACGGCCCCTAATTGTATATTTGTGATGAATTTAAAGTGATAAGTAACTCTAGTCCCGTCCCTTTTTTCACATTATTATGAATATATATTATTATAAATACCATAATTTTCCTATTTTCTTTTGTATCTCACGAGGAATCGTTTGTCCCAAAATGTTGTAGATAAGATTTATTTTACCAAAAGATTGACTTAAATTTGTTCAATATTTGGTGGTCGTTCAATGATAGGTGCTACTACTAGTCCAAAAAAAAGAATGACGTTAATTTATGGACAGCATTTTATTACTAGGTCATGTCTCTTTTCGCACCTTTGCCACATTTGAATAACGCCGTCGAGACTATTTAAACAGGAAATGATGAAGCATTTTTGTATGTAATAAAAAGTCTTTTGGTTTAACGAATAAGGTTCGTCGTTCGACTCACCGAAAAAGCATTTAAGTCTTTTGTACAATTCTAATGATTCATTCGTATCGATTGAATTGTGGAGTTCATTATTTTGGTTATTATGTAATTCTACAAATGTCCATCTATCTATCGATCAGAAACACCTTTTTCACTTCGAATGTATATTGAATCATCAATCCCTCTTTTCTGATGGAGTGTCAGTGAAACTAAAATACAAAATGCAATCAGATATTATTCAAAAATATCAAAAGTGACGTCTACGATACATTAATCTTATCTCAATTGTAAAACCTCCATCATCTTACATACCAGTTAACCAATAATGATTACCTTTTCTTGCATGACTTAATTGATCATTTTTTTATAACAATTTAGTCTATTTTTCAACGCTTCAAGTCATTTAAAATCTATAAGTGATGTTGGTGGTCTTCGAGAGAAAAAAATCGTTGTACCTACAACCAATCAAATAAAAAAAAATACAACAGACTTATAACCGTCTCGCTTAAGCCAGTTTTCAATATACCTCCACAAATACAGTCCACACGCAGTTGACTGTATCATTAAAATGATAAATCAAACAACCCGATATTTTTGACCACGTTTTTTTTTCTGTTCTACCTCCCATACTTTTCTTTTTCCTTTTTTTTCAAATTTTATTTCTTGAATTAAATCTATATAAAAATCATTCAAATTATTATTCAATTAGTTGAACCTCTTTTTTTTAAGTACATGTTTTGTATATCGAATCGACGGAATTAATATCAGCGAACATAAAAATAATAATAAAATTCTAACATATTTCCGCAGAACACCTTCGGTCTGAATTTATTAACTAACATTTTAATGCTTCTTCGATTCACATAAAAAAAATGTGAAGATTTTTTTCCCCTCACTCAAATTTTTACGATAAAATATAATTGTGCAGTAAAATTAAACGAATCGACAATATAACCATAAAATCATAAATTACAACGTCAAAAAGTCATTTTTTTCCATAATCTTCTTGGAATTGAATGTTTTGAATTTCAATTTTCTGACTTTGCTGGAAATGTATTGATACCGAGGGAAAAGGCTAGGTGTTGGTGCCATAAACTAGGTAATATAATTGGTTTTCGTATCTTTTTTTTTTTGCTTAAGAACATTTCGATGAAATCTCCACTGTGGCATACACTACTGATTTATGAATTACTTGATTCAAGCACAATAATATTGTCGATAAATAGATAAGGTTTTACAAATTGGATGATAGTGACAGCGGATGTAGTTTTTTACGTCAATAGAGGAAATAGAATTTTTTACGAGGGTGAGTTCGTATTTCGACTTGAAGACGAAAGTGTTACTTTCTCTTCTGGAAAAAACAAAAGCATGTACGCTTACGGAAATATATTTTTTCATCAAATAGAACTTTGTACTTCTGCGCAAGTTTTTGCAGTGTTAAAAAGCTGCGCAGAAGTACAAAATTCTATTTGATGCAAAAATATATTTCCGTAAGTGTACGTACATGTTGTGAATGTCGGATTTAGAGCTAAGCTTACGGCCTAACTCAGGTAGATCCTAGGGGAGATCCTCTCGATGCTTTTTAAACTGACCCTTGAAGCAGCTGTGCGCACCATGGACATGGACTCTAACGGCACCATTTTCACCAAGTCCAGTCAGTTGCTAGGTTTCACAGATGACCTGGACATACTTGGACGAAATGAATGTCCACCTGAATTAGGAAAGCAAAAATCAGGAATCAAGAAATCAGAAACCAAAAATCAGAAAACGAAAATCAGGAACCTAAAATATGGAAAAACAAAAATCAGGAAATACCAAATTTAGGAAAAACTAAAATTAGGAAAAACGAAAATCAGGAAGGAAATAAATCAGGAAAAACATCAAAGTTTTCAATTCCTAAGGAGGTTGCAATCTTATTTTTGGTATCTAGGGAGCTCTGCCCCCTAAACCTCCGCGCCTGCGACGAGCTACTAACGCCCTGCCCTAAACCCCTATAGGGGCTCTGCCCCTTAGACCCCGCAAGGGGGATATTCCCCAATTTACCCCCCTACGCGGGGGCTGCCGCCCCTCGACCCCGCTTTTTTTTAAGGATTTGTCACGGCCTGCGGCGGATTCTCTCAATATTTATTTTCCTGCTTTTGGTGTTTCCTGATTGCCCGATTCCTAATTTTGGTTTTTCCTAATTTTCGTTTTTCCTGATTTTTGTTTTTCCTTATTTTTGGAAAATAATTTTTTCCCCTAATTTTCGGTTTTCTAATTCCTTTTCCTAATTTTTGTTTTTCCTAATTTTTGTTTTCCTAATTCGTGTGGAATACCGGACGGAATGTTCACCTGAATTAGGAAAGCAAAAATCAGGAATCAAGTAATCATGAACCAAAAAGCAGGAAATGGAAATCAGAAAACGAAAATCAGGAACCAAAAATAAGGAAAAACAAAAATCAGGAAATACCAAATTTAGGTAAAACCAAAATTAGGAAAAACGAAAATCAGGAAAAACATCAAAGTTTTCAATTCCTAAGGAGACTGTCTTCCATGCATGGGGATCTGCACCTTAGACACCGCAAGGGGGTATATTTCCCCCTTGACCCCCTACGCTTGGTCTGCCGCTTCTCGACCCCGCTTTTTTTTAAGGATTTGTCACGGCCTGCGGCGCATTCTCTCAAAAATTATTTTCCTGTTTTTAGTTTTTCCTGATTGCCTGATTTCTAATTTTAGTTTTTCCTAATTTAATTCATTCCTAATTTTTTTTCCCTAATTTTGGTTTTTCCCTATTTTTGGCAAATAATTTTTTTCCTAATTTTCGGTTTCCTAATTTTTTTTACTAATTTTTGTTTTCCTGATTCGTGTGGAATACCGGACGAAATATGGATTTTGTTATAGACAAGTTTATGGCCTTGGAGAGGAAAGGTACTGACCTTGGGTTGAAAGTTAATGACGAAAAAACGGAGTGTACGATCATTCCGCCTTCGAATCGATACCAGGAAGAAACCGTAACGATCGACACACACACATTCAAAATGGTCAACAAATTCGTATACCTTGGATCAGAGCTGAACACTAAGAACGAAAAATTCGTCATGAAACTTGAGCAAAGTTAATTTAATGACAGTGTTCCGATGAGTCTTTCAGAAACCCAAAAGTTTCACCGAGATTTTTGTGCGTATAAATATTCGCAAATGTCATTATTAATCGCTAAAAAAGAGACTCGTCACATCTTCTAACCAAATTAAGGAATATTATTTCATTTCATGCAACGTTTACAAACGTAAACAATAACAAATTTTTCTTTATGACAGTTGGGTAATCCTTCACGACTCAAAATTAAACTTTACAACATTAACTAAGCAACTCCAGTTAAAGAATTTTCGTTCCTGAACGCGCTCTAATAACGACATCGAAATTAAAAGACGAGTAATTCTGTGCAACCGGAGTTATTACGGCCTTCTGTAAATCTTAAAGTCCAAATCAGTAAGCCGAAATTCAAAATGCGCAATATACAAATCTGTGATCAGACCGGTAGTTACTTCGTTTCGGAGTTATGGTGCTTGACACAAAAACACGAACAATCGCTGGAGAAGCATGTTGGAGAAGAGCAAGACCCTTAATGGGTTGTAGTGACGGTTAATCTAGTAAGTAAGTAAGCTAAGCTTACGGCTACATTTTTCACTTGGACAAAAATTTAATGAACCATTGAAACTAAAACCATCAATTTTTGATTAATAATCGCGGGCTAGGGACTAGATTATCACTTTAACTAGATTCTCTGCTTTCTATAGTTCTTCTGTGTGAGATCCTTTCATTGCTGATTTGGTTTTGTTGTGCCAGTGGTAAGCTGTGTGGCACATTTCTTCTTTCTTAGCCTTTATTGTATCCACTGCTGGATGTAGGCCTCCGCCCCATAGATCGCCACTTCTCACGGCCCATTGCCATTTGTTGCCAACTCGTGTCTGCCGTTCTTTTGATTTCGTTAGTCCATCTTTCCGGTGGACGTCCTATTGGTCGTTTCGTTGGCGACTGCCATTGCATAATTGTAAACCCGTGCGGAGGCGCGCGCCGGCGCAAACGCTGCCGAAAAAAGTGTCAAAAAAGCGCGCCGCCGCCGCCGAAGAATTTTTAAACGTGCGCCGATTTGCGCCGCCGCCGAATGTTAAAAAATTGACACGCCGCGCCGCCGCCGAAGAATTTTTACCGGCGCGATAAAAATACATTGAAATTTTTATAGTTTATATATTGAAGTAAAAAGATAAATATTGATCGAAAACAGTCAATCACTTGCATTGTGTTTCTATACTTTATAAGATTTAAGACTCCTGCAATTTTAGAGTATTGCAATTGCAGAAGTTATAAACCCGAAAAAAAATTAAAAATATCGTCAATTTCTAAGGACACGCTCAATTAAATTCGTTAGGGAATACTCAGTGAAATAATTTCACGAGACTTACGATTCTCCGAGAAATATGTTCCTGAGAATGCTGATTTTTGAGACAAAATTTTTCACACATATTGTTTACATACAAACTTTATCGGCTGAAGAAGAAATTAATTCTAATTCTTACATTAATCTGAGTGAAATAAATCAAAATCTTTGATGAAAAGTTTCACTGGTGTCGATTTTCTCTGAAATATTCGATTTACAGAAAAACGTTAATAAATTCGTTCAAGCTATGGCTCATTACAATACTTGACTTAAGAAAAAATGCTTGAAAATAGAGTGAAAATTCCTAATACTATTGAGGTTGGAAGTTCACAAAAAAACTGGAAGGTCAAGGACATGAAAGACCTGAAATACTTTTGTAAAAACCGATGTGAAAATTAGAATTTTTGTTATGGTTGAAGTAACTAATTGGCAACAAGTCGTTTGGAAACAAAAAAAACTATTTTTTTGATTGTTTCTGCCAAAACTATTCAGTCTTTTCAACATCTTCTCAAGTTGCATTAAAATCTGAATCATTTTATAGAAACAACGTAAAAATTAAATTTTTTGTTTGCAAACGAGTGAAAACTTTCCAGTTACTTCATTTATAACAAAGGCTCTAATTTCCACGCAGTTTTTTACGAAAGTGATTCAGGTCTCTGGTCTTCCACTGTTTTATTAAACTTTCTTGCACTTTGTCTTTTTTTTTCAAACAATTTTTTCCTAAGTCAAGTATTGTAAGGTCTTTCAAATGAGCCATAGCCTGAAAGTATTATTTTTCTGTTAAGCGACGGTTTTTCATACTAAAATTTCAAAGATCCCCCGTTAAATTTTTTATCATAAATTTTGATTTATTTCAGGAAATTGGAAATTTTGCGCCGCGGCGACGCCATGCGAAAAAGTGTGCAAAAAGTGCGCCGCCGCCGCCGAACTTTGTTTTGACGTACGCTGATTTACGCGGCAGCCGAGACCCCTTGCGCCGATTTTCACCGCCGCCGAGGAAATTGAAAAATCGCTTTCGCCGCGGGCGAATTCTTTTTCACCAGCGCACGGCTCTACATAATTGTTTTCGTCCACCGATCGTCGTTTGTGATCTTGTTTCTGAGTGAGATTCCTAGCATTGGCCTTTGTGCAACTCTCAACTTGTTCGCTGATGCTTTGGTTATTGTGAGAGTCTCGGCTCCGTATGCCAGGACCAGCAGCACACACATCTCAAACACTTTCCTCTTCAGACTGTTGTTCATGTTGCTCTTAAAAATGTACCGCGATTTGCGCACACTTAGTGCCATCTATGTATTAGGAGCGAAACTAGCAGGAATCGAATACCGGATCACAATATGCTCAAAGTGAATTCAGAACCACGTAGCAACACCACGAGGGTGTCACTTATTATAAAAATCTTAATTACATGGCCGAACGAGTTACAAAACGATTGTTTCTTCTTCGGCAATAATGAATTATGAGTGAATATTAGATGAATAAGTGACATCCCCGTGTAGCAACACCATGAGTTCATTAAATCGATGTTTTATGAGAGACTCAGATACCTAACACATTCATCTTGCATGACTGATGTCATGCATGTCAGTCTTCTGTGTACGATTCGTTGTGAACACCAAGCACGATATTTTCAAGCTACAAGTTGAAGAAATCCTACACAGAATTTGTAGCCAATTTGTTATCAATCTTTAACTACCTTAACTATTTTCCACACTCAAAGAACTCCTTGTAGTTGCTATATTGGCGTGCGATGCGAATATATAGCATAAGGTTTGTGTAAAAGCTCAACTTAGTAATTGGACCCGTACGAAGTGCAAAGGTCCTATAAGTTTACTACAAACAGTTTTATTGTAGGATGGGGTAGATCGAGGTGGGACTGACAGGATGTATGTAGAGATGACGAATCAGCGAAAAAAAATGTCCGTCCCGCCATTTTTTTTTTCTAAGCGTAAACGGCTACACCGATCACTCCGAAAGGTATACATGAATGACCTATGATTCAAGTTCAAAGATGAGCAAAATTAGTTAAGTGGTTCCGGTCAAAAAAGTGAACAAAAACGAGGGTCGGTGAAACTCTTTTGCAAAGATAGCAGTCAGTTTTGCACGGAAATTGTTCTTTTTGGTGTCAAATAGAAGCATTTGATCTTACAAAATTATTTTGTGAAAATTAGATCAGTGGTCTGGGCACTGGGACCAATGGAATTGACGAAATTGAGTTTCTTACAAAAGCAGATGGTTTTTCGTTTATATTTGCAATATGGAGATTTACTGTCAAAGGCAAAGTTGTAGAGAATACAATTTTAGAGAACATACAGGACACAGGATTTCTTGAAGAAACTACGTTGGTCCTCTTTTTGATATGGTGCAGGGGAGAACATTTAGGCCATTAAAGTCAATGATCTCAGTCGTACTTCGGTGACATTACCTTGGGGAATTTCTGTGGATCTTTGAAATTCTTATAGTTACAAAAGAGCACAAAACATTGGATTGTTTGCTCATTTCTATTATTTAGATACGTTCGAGTCTTTTTGAAACATCTATTCTGTGCCACGTCTATTCTGATGCTTACGGGTCTTTGGTTATGTTTTGTATTTCAGTCGAATTGAGCTTTCAAACGCTAATATAACAACAGCTCCTTTAGTCTACGAAAAAATCTTCATGTAAATTTTTCGCGTCGTCTCCGACCCTTCCTACAGTGGGGCCATCTGTAATAATAATAACCGGCAATTCAAATAGTTCAGCAGCGCATATTTTCCAGGAAATATTTTCCGAAAATAGACTCTGGAGTGCAGTGCGTTTGAGAGCTCATGTTTTCACCGACGGCTCAACGGTTATTCCTAGCCTCAACCCACTGTCTCATTGCAACATTTAAATCAACGACGAAGCAGTAAAATAACAAAACCTATAAACTTTTCACTCCAAAATTGGCTCAACCGAGATTTAAATACAAAATTTACATGTTTATCAAGCACCTATTACAAATATGACAAAACATTGCCTCGAGAAATTAGCAGTAGTGGAACGAGACGAATAGCTCCAAAACGTCGCGTCGTCAGAAAATGACATCCGACTCAATATATCCGCCGTTGAAACAACTTACCGACACGATTCGTCAACATGTTTTTACGAATTTCTATAAATTTTTACTATTTTTCATAAATTTTTACGAATTTGTACTATTTTTACAAATTTAAAAAATAGTCAAAATCGAAAAATTTGTAAAAATTTGAAAAAAAAAAACGTTTTTCACGAATCGAGGCACTGCAACCAACAGTTCGGTGCAATCGCTTTCGAAGCGGAGCTACGCATTTGGTGTGCATAAATCTAAGCTCAAGTCTGATATTATGAAAAACTGCGATGGCGACTGCAGCTAAATATCTCCTTACGTTTTTCTCAACTGACCAAATTGTTAATGTGTTTGTTATTCATATTTGACCAAGAATTACCTCTACATTTAGAAGACAAATTTGCATTAGAATGCTTTATTGTTGTCCTACTTATCATCTAACAGTGAAATACATCGTGATATAATGCCTATTTCCAGAACTGGTAATCGCTTATGTCGGCGTGAATGCTGAGATTATCCAGTAGAGAATGTTATTGTATTTTCCGCAATACTTTTACAACTGGACTGACGATATTATCCATGAGATGATACTATCGACCATCGTTAAACGTCCATACAACGTCTCGCTTGGTAGAAAATACACTAAAAGGCATTGTCCGTTTCCCAATGAAACCCATTATTATAATCACAAACTTGAGGTCAAAGTCTCAATTGAATTGCGTTTTACATTCACGTAATTTAATTTAAATTTATTTTTTTCGACTGCAGATGTTCGAAATTGCCGCGAAAGGTGTAATAATACCATAAAAGAAAGTAGGGTAATGATAATTTTGATGTTGAGAACACATCCAAGATGTTGTGAAATCTGACATTGGTTGTCAACTATAATTGCTTAAGTCTCAATCTTAATGAGACGTTAATTTGATGTTTTGTTAGTAAAGGCCTGGAAAGTTGGATTTTTTTGACTCTACCTCCCCACTGTAACGTAAGTACCCTATACTTTTGTATCTTCTTCATTTCTACATTTTTAGAGATAATCAGAGCAGATACTGCGCAAGGCGTTGTCTCCTCCATCTCAAATCTCTGAAATATAAATTCCGGAAAATTTCCAATTTTGTTATTATTTCTGAAGTTCATTTCGAAATAAAAAGAATTTTTGCAGAAGTTTGAGATATTTTTTTGATCAGCAATGAAAAAGGGTAGCCTCGTGGTAATTTTTATTACAACTCGAATATAAACAGATATTTTTATATCGAAAACACACGATAAAGTACAGAATATGTTTTCATTTTTCTAATCCCTACGTTTATAGTGTCAGTTGTAACTGTTAACGAACAGAAGGATGAAAACATATTCTGTACTTTACCGTCTGTTTTCGGCATAAGTAAATCAACAATAGGGTGGTCCAAAAAATTTGAAGGCATGGGGCCACCGCGATAAAATGATTCTAAATGACAAAGAGTTTCCATAGAGCCGAATTAATCAGAAGTCATTTAAGCGGTGCGTAAAAGAGAGAAATAGTCAAAAAATCGCGAAATTCGAAAGAAATTCTTTAGCTCCACGCTTCATACCTGGAGCCAGAATTTTTAATTGAAAGTCAGAAACATATTCTTTTGAACGATACCACATTTGGCATATATTTGATATAAAAATTGACTGTTTTTCGAACATTTGTGTCAGGCGTCTCCGCACTGGAGAATTTTGCAACGTCGCTTTAATCAAATGGTTGCAACATAATCAAGTGTAATATCAAATTCGTCAGGAATAGTATTCTTGGAAACATAATGTTTCTGGCTTTCAAATAAAAATAGCTACACAACAATTTTGGCTCCAGGTATGAAGCGCGGAACTGGCGAATTTCTTCTGCACCGCCCAAATGACATCTGTTCAAGATAGAAACTTTTTGTCAGGAACTCATTTAGAATCATTTTAGCTCGGTGGCATCATACCTTCAAATTTTTTGGACCACCCTTATCAGCAATGACGTGTCAAACGTCAAACGACACTTTTTAAACCTCGCAAACATGGAATCAATTCTAAAGTACAGCTTAGGGCCGTTCACAAAGTACGCACGCCTAAAATTCCAATTTTTTGACACAACCCCCGCACGCTTTTGCACGCTTTTAGAAACCACCTTCCCCTAGTAAAGGAGTAAATTAAAGGATCTCAAAGAAGAATCACAAAACCGTTAAACTAGTGAAGTTGTAATGATTTAGCCCCTAACGCCCCTAACCCTCCATGGGTTTTAAAGGCAGATTATTCTATTTTATTCACAACATTCGCTGCCCTGTAATGTACCTAATCACTTTGACTAATGTTCGGAATATAAAGAACTAGTCAAGAAGTCACTGGGCGAAGCAGCAAAAGTGAGAGCGTTGTCCCACATGACCACGATTGAATGTAGGTATATGGACGAAATCACGACAAGCGAAGACCTTCGAAAAGCCCTGAAAGAGCAAGGTAATATAAATGACGAGATAGATTCCATGACGATACGTATGAGAAAAACGAGAGACGAACTCCAAACGGCGGAAATAAAACTTTCAGTGGACGCAGCGATTAAGATTCTGAAAATCGGCCAGATAAAGGTGGGCTGGTCCGTATGCCCGTTGAGGGAAACCCAGCAGTTGGAAAGGTGTTTTAAGTGCATGGACTTTGGACACCAAGCAAGGAACTGCAAGAACGAAGATAGATCCAAGTTGTGCAGGAGATGTGGGGGAGAAAACCACCTAGCAAGAGATTGCACGAAACCACCAAAATGCCTGCTGTGCACGTCAGAAAATGACCACGTGACGGGTGGAGCGAGATGCCCAGTCTATAAACAGGCGCTTCAATCAAAGACGGGACAAGAATGGAAGTGATCCAAATAAACCTTAATCATTGTGACATGGCACAACAACTTCTTTGGCAAGCCACAGCGGAGCAAAAATGTGACGTAGCAATTATTGCAGAACCGTACCGAATTAATAAAAACAACGGTAACGGGGCTGTTGACAGAGCCGGGATGGCCGCAATATTGACGACGGGAAAGTATCCCATACAAGAAGTTGTATCAGGCACCCACGAAGGATTCGTGATTGCGAAAATTGACGGAGTGTATATTGTCAGCTGTTATGCACCACCAAGATGGACGATTGAACAGTTTGAACGAATGTTAGACTTACTCACAGGAGAGATAACGGGATTAAGCCCAGTCAACATTGGAGGCGACTTTAACTCATGGGCAGTTGAGTGGGGCAGTAGATTTACAAACGAAAGAGGCTTCATTCTACAAGAAGCGCTAGCTAGACTGAATGTGGTTTTGGTAAACGTGGGAAACACAACTACTTTCCGCAAGAATGGACGAGAGTCGATTATTGACGTGACATTCTGTAGTCCAACACTAGTACCCAGTATGAATTGGCGAGTGGATGAAAGCTACACATACAGCGACCACCAGGCATTGAGGTACACTTTGAAAAAGAGTACGGTGGCGGCAAGGCAGATGAATCAAGTAAGAGAGCGGAGATGGAAGACGAGAAATTTCGATCAAGAAGCTTTCAAGGAATACCTCCACTCAGAAGACGAAGGCGTTGAGAAATCGGCAGAAGAATTGACGAAAGTATTGGTGCATGCATGCGACGTAGCGATGCCAAGAAGGATAGAACCGAAGAATAAACGAAAATCGGCATTTTGGTGAAACGACGAAATTAGGCTCTTGCGCGCAGACTGCTTCAGGACAAGAAGGAGGATGCAGCGGGCCAAAAGTGAGAGTGCCAGAGCCGCGAGGCGAGACGAACATCGTACGGCAAAACTAACATTAAAGCGGGTAATCCGAGCTAGCAAGAGAAACTGCTTTAAGAAGCTGTGCCAGGAAGCTGACGCAAATCCATGGGGAAACGTGTACAGGATAGCGATGACAAAAATTAGAGGTTCATCAGTGCCAAAAGAAAGTTGTCCTGAGAAGCTAGGCGCCATAGTGAGAGGGCTATTCCCGCAACATGAACAGGTCGCATGGCCGCAAACTCCTTACGACGATGAAATTGAAGACAGACAGGACCGGGTGATCACTATAGAAGAGATTCAGACGGCTGTCAAAAAGCTGAAAACTAACAAGGCGCCAGGACCAGATGGGATCCCCAATGTAGCTTTGAAGACGGCGGCATGCATAAAGCCGGACATGCTCAGATTGACATTGCAGAAGTGCCTCGACGACGGAAATTTTCCTGATATATGGAAGAAACAGAAGCTGGCCCTACTACCAAAACCAAGGAAACCACAAGGTGAACCATCATATAGACCTATATGTTTGCTGGATGGTATGGGAAAACTGCTGGAGGCCATGATCCGGAACAGATTACACAAAAACACAGAGGGTGAGCACGGACTGTCCGACGACCAATTCGGATTTCGAAAAGGAAGATCGACGATCGAAGCAATAGTAAGAGTTATGGAGATTGCCGACAAGGCGCGAAAGAAAAAAAGAACAGGGAACCGCTTCTGCGTTATAACGAAGATAGACGTTGAAAATGCCTTTAATAACGCAAGCTGGACGGAGATAGCTAAGACAATGCATGCTATGAGAGTCCCCGATTTCCTCTGCAGGGTAATGAAAAGCTATTTCGAACGACGGGTGCTAATGTATGATACCAGGGAAGGGAAAAAGATGGTAGACATCACAGCTGGTGTTCCACAAGGATCCATATTAGGACCAACGCTGTGGAATACGATGTCCGACGCAGCGCTGCGGCTGCAGCTGCCAAGATGGGTTACGACGATTGCTTTTGCCGACGACCTAATTTTCATAGTTATCGGAACGTCAAAGTTGGAGGTGGAAGTCGTCACGAAAGAGGCGTT
>CM055403.1:29263940-29283458 GCA_029228625.1 Pseudolycoriella hygida | reverse complement strand
ATTTCTAAACGACGAGATCGTAGAATGCATTGAATAAAAATTTCATTTCTAAACAAATTTTGTCGGTACAAATATTTATGACAAAAAATTTAAAAAAAAATTACTCGGCTAGAACACATCTCAGGAACGAAAAACACACAGGTCTGCTTTACTGCGAAAGAGAGAGCTGCCGTGCAACGCAAAAAAAGCTTAGCGATAATTTTTAACAAAAGAATTTGTTTGTTGAAATTTGTCGCTAAGGTTTTTATGCGTTGCACGGCAGAGAGTATGTATAAAAAGTGGTGTGATTCATTTTGATTGTTTTTGTTCTATTGTTATGGTCATTTAATCAGTCTAACAAAGTTTGTGTGCAACGAACATTTCGTGTTCATGTTTGATATTAAATGTCTTCATGAATCTAAACAATAAAAATTATTGACTTCAAGAAAATATCAAAGTGTTACAAGGTGAGTAATATCCAATGAACGTTGAATACGTATGTGCTGATGAGTACCGAAATTCTACAGTTAGGAATTCATTTTTTCGACAGTGAATGTGCTAAGAAAATAGCACGATGTCGGCATCAACAATAATCGAAAGGATTGATGTCATTGAATCGACAGCTCGAGTGGAACAATTGCTAGAAACCACTTCTTCGGCTGATTCTATCGTTGTCAAAGTCAAAAAATCAAAGACGTTTGAATGGTTTTATCAAAGGAACTACGACAAATATTTCGAATTCGTAAAAGCAAAATCTGAAAAGTCGGTGCTGGTGCAATGTTTGCTTTGTCCACCAAGAAAACAATTGGTTTGCACAATAAATTCAGCGTATAACCTGACTGTCCATATAAAGGTGACATTTTGTTTCTTCTGATCAGTTTGAAAAACTAATTTCTCCGTGTTTATCTTAGTCTTCACATCATCAAGATGTCAAACAATTTACTGAACGAACACAAAAAAGAAAAATGATGGAAATCCTCCCCTCGAATGATAGTTCAGAAAGCAAGCGAAGACAAACTACAATCGATAAGTTTTCCGAAGGTGGATCTATAACTCAGGTAAGCGATCTGAATTAAGAGCGTTCGCTTTATCCATTGTAGCCCCGTATGAAATTCTAAGTGCTTGTGTGTTTGATTGATTTTAATTCTTGCTTATTTGTGTCAGGCTCGTCTAGATCGTCTCGTTTTCAACTACATAATTGATAAGGTGCAGCCATTTTCGATTGTGCAATCTGAATCATTTAAAGAGATGGTGCTTTCTGACAAATCGAAAAAATTGAATATCATGAGTCGAGACAAGCTGAGTCTTATGCTGATTCGAGAACACAATCTTTTGAGTAATGGTCAAATCGATTGTTACTCAAAAATTGATTTTTTTTTGTTTGACTGCCGATCTTTGGTCATCGCGAAGAAGAGCTTTTCTGGGGATAACTATACATTGGATATGTCCAAATTCTCGTCAAAAGAATAGCTTAGCTTGTCGAAGAGTAACGGGAGTGCATTCGTCAGACGTTTTAGCACGACACATATATGAAATTATCCAATTTTTCAAAATTCCAATACGTAAAATTTTGAAAATTGTTACTGATGGAGGTACAAACTTCAAAAAAGCGTTCAAGGAACACCAAGTTGAATGTAATGAAGAAGATGATGATGACGATGAATGCGAAGAGGATTTGGCTAGCCTCTTAGCTGAATCAAACAGCGGAGAGATTTTTTTGCCGCCACAAAAACGATGCGCTTCACATTCATTGTGTTTGGTACTGACAACCGACATCAAACTGAAAAAGCCAAAGAAGAAGAAGAATGCTGCCCCGAAACGGCGAGAGAAAGAACTTACTGCATCAGAAAGAGAATTCAACGAATTTCGGGAAACTGTATTGGATCCAGTGCTTGAGAAATGCCAAAAGCTATTCAACAAACAGTCTAACAGTCCGAAAGCTGCTGACCTCGTACATAGTTACTTGCACCGTTATTTGGTTACACCTTCACCCACTAGATGGAATTCAATGTTTGACAGTGTCAGTCTGGTATCCGAATTGTTGGACGAAAAACCAAAAGAAATGGAAAGTGTGATGACTGGACTTGGCTTGGAAAAGTTTTCTTCAAGAGATCGCGAAATCCTGTAGGAGTATATTGAGGTACTATCAAGCTTGAATCGCTGCTTCCTTGGCTGCTTTATCAAAACTAATTTTTCACATAATAGGTCACCCGAAATGTTGCTGATGCGCTGGACGTTTTGCAAGGTGAAGTGTACATGTATCAAGGGGTCTTCTCGCCAACGATACACAAAATGAAACAGAAAATTAATGATTTGACAGACTTGAAATTTTGTTTGCCGTTGAAGGAACGTATTTTGAAGTCTGTCGAAAAAAGGTAAATTATCTCCACGAAATTTTTTTGAAAAGTTTCATTATTACGTCCACTTTCAAAAAGATGAAAAATAACGAAAAATTCAAATACAGGAACCAAGTCATAAGATTGTGCAATTGTTCGTTTTAACTCTTTTCATTTTACATTGACCTCTTTCTAGATTTTCAGACTATATGAACGACGATTGTTTGAAAGCGATGCTGCTGCACCCTTTGTTCAAATCGTACCCGATGCTTTCGTCATCATTGAAGACAAGGCTGACTTTTGAACTTACATTTGAGCTGCAGGAAGTAATGGATAATTCACCATCCAATACCCAAGCGAAAACGACCGAAAAGGATCGTTCTGACATACAACATTTGGAAACATTCCAAAGACTATTCGATTATTCCGAAAATACTGGATTTTCTGGATCAAGAAGTGCATCGATCTGCAAAGCAGAGGTTATTTTTCATAACTACTTTTCAGATACCGATACCGAAATTAGTTCTTTGAAAAATTATCCTGAAATAGGGCGTCTTTTTATAAAATATAACACTGTCATATGTAGTAGTGCTTCTTGTGAAAGACTTTTTAGTCTAGCAAAATTTGTGTTACGAGCCGATCGTTGTCAAATAAGCAATGAAAACTTCGAGGCTCAGCTTATTTTAAAATCTAACTTATTTCCATCGAAAAATCAAAAAGGAAAAATATAAATTAAATTTCTATACAGATAATTAAGTTAAGTCGCATTACAAAATGCAAAAAAAATACAAAATTTTTATGAAAACAAAATAAAAAATTATTCAGTGGTACATGGCTTTTTTCTATCTCATATTTTTAGCGAGAATTAGCGATCGCTATTAGCGACCGCTATTAGCGCGCTAATTTATTTTTGATTAGCGAAGTCAGTTAGCGACGCTAATATTTTCCGTTTTAGCGGTTAGCGTTAGCGTCGCTAAAAAAAATCGTTAGCGACGGCAACCCTGCTTAAGAGTTAAGGCAGTATTGATTGATTTAGATACGTTCGAGTCTATTCGCAACATCAATCCTGTTTGCCACATTTACTCTGATGCGTATGTTTTCTATGTACGGTCTGTATCTAAACATTTGAAATATAGTTTTTAACATTCAATAAGGGACAGTGTTATTAAATTCAAGTTAGCTAGAAATGTCGTGTTAGCTTGTCTTACCATCCAAACAATAGCTGTGTAGTTTGAACATACATAGCCAGTTGCGGGAAATGTTAACCAGCATTATAAAATTGAAATTGAAATGTTTTGGATAGCAAACGTTCAAATATTTTTTGTTTCAAATGTAGCACTTGCCTTATTTTACCAAACACGACAGTTGCTTTTCAAATCAAAAGATGTAAACAAATTTGAATTTTATAACGAATTTTAACGCTGCATTCCATACTTTATGCACTAATGCTGAATAAAATTGACTAATCAAATTTTAACATTTCCCGCAATTCCCAGTTGGGATTTGTATGCATTTGACAGCTCTTAATTTGTTTTAACTCTTGAAATTTCGAATCGTCAGTGCAGCAGGTGAAACAGTGTTTTTCTACGAGTAAAAATATTTCGAAAGTTATAAAATTTTGACCAGTTCTTGTTCTGCGTTTGATTGTTTAGTTGTGAACCTTTTTTTAATAGAATAATCGGTGTAATCCAGCAAAATTTGACAAATTTCGGTCCAGTAAAAAGTGATTCTGTATTTTGTATTTCAACCTTCTTCCACCGCTTTCTTATATAGTATTGGCAAGAAATTTATTTTTATTACAATTGCTAAACTATCATTAGCAAAGTGTTAAAGTTTCGTGAAGTTTGAGTAAAGAACTTATTTATAAAATCTCATTTAAATTGTGGTCATTACACAAATCTTCCGATTTGTTTACATATGTCGTATTGGTCCATTGTTTTATTTTACACAAACACATTTGCACAGAATATGTGGAACATAAATGGACATTGCTTTTATGTCATATGTAAATAAGAAAAAAACAAATCGGCAGATCACAAATTAAATTAGATTTTATTATACATTTTATTGCTCCAACTTCACATAATTTTAACACTTTGTTTTTAATAGCTTAGAAATTCTAATAAAAACAAATTACTTGAAAGAACTCTATAAGGAAGCGAAATAATGCTAGTGGAAATACAAAACACAAAAGCACTTTTTACTAGGCCGTAATTTGCGGGTTACACCAAATTTCTATTAAAAAAAGATTCACAATTGAACAATCAAACACAGATAAAGAACTGGTCAAAATTTTATTACTTTTGAAATTCTTTTACAGGTCAAAAAACACTGTTTCTTCACCTTCTGCACTAACTATTCGAAATTTCAAGAATTAACAAATTAAGAACTGTCAAATGCATTCCAATCTTAGCCGTGTATGCGTAAAGCAGCAACACCAACGTGGATTGTATTTATTGTGTTTTCAGCCACACTAGGCCCCATCTCTTAGATGAGTCAGGTCCCTTGACTGATAATGAAATTTCATTAATTGTTTTAACGTAACATCCGCGGACATTCGAAGATTTCAAAATATAGATTTTCACTTAAGCTGAACGTTACGAATGTGAAGCTGAAATGTTTCGAATGTTAATATTTCAAGTTTTGTATTCAACGGCTCTTTGGTTATTTGACTTGTAAATTTGAATTAAAAAGACGCGCCATAAAGTTCACAGCCGGTGTGGAAATAGTGGAAGATAAGAAATCTAGATCATCGAGTTTTGATTAAATCGATGAAAACTGTCCGTTTTTGAATGTTAAGAAGTGTATATCCATTATTTAAATATTATTTCTTTTTCTGATTGCATTGAATTGGCGCTCGTTTTCAAATTTTATCGATTACCGCAAGTTTCAAATTTCTCGATTTTTCGGTGTTACCGCAGCGACTCTGTACACATCGGTACATCATATACGATTTTGTTGTCACGGTTGTCACTATATATAATGGTAACGTCACCACAACCACCATTATTATTAAAATAAGAGCGAACATCAGTGTACGTTTTTGTTGCTGCATACAAAAGTGATTCGAAAACATTTTTAGTGAATTAAAATAATTCCAATTGAAGTAATTCTTTGAAGATGTCTTTAGCACCAGTTGATGTAACTGAAGAAGATGCAGCTGATCTTCAATTTCCGAAAGGTAAGTGTTAGAGGTTAACAGCATTACTTTTTACATTGTTTGAAAATTGCACAACATTTACTCGAAATCAAACGCAAAAACGCTTGAGTTCTCCTAACAATTCAAAACGGCTTTTATTCGCGATAGAAAATGTTTGGATAAATAAAAATATTTCAGAAACGGATTTCCTCTCTGTAAATGCTGGTGATTTCACCCAACAAACGGTACAACATTATCTTCCATGTCACTATGGTCAATCGAGTTCATTCAATTGTGAAGTGTGCAAATGTGTCCTACAGGAACCTTATATAAAGTGTGCCGAATGCAAAAACCAAGTGTTTTGTTTGCAATGTTTTTCAAAAGGTGGCGAAACATCAGAACATAGCAATTCGCACAGCTACATTGTAATACGTGACGACAATTTCCGAGTGTTTCCTCACTCCAATTGGTCAGCATGTGAGGAAAAAAAATTTGTTGACTTGATGTGGGTGAATGGTTTCGGAAATTGGGACGAAATAGCAAAAAATATGAAAACGAAAACATCGGAAGAATGTCGAGAACATTACTTCGATAACTATCTGGATGGCATAGTGGGCAAAACGGTCGGTTTAGTGAAACATCCGTATACGCCTTTGACTGTTCCGTATTTGTACAAGATCAATAGTTTAGAACCGCCTCGGCACGAGCTTAATTCACAAAATTTCACCGAAATGGCTGGATATCGATGTGCCCGAGGGGATTTCGACACACCGTATGACAACACAGCTGAATGCATCGTAAGCAACTTGAATCTAAACAATTGGAATGAATGCGATAAGGACATAGGCGAAGCACTTAATTGTGCGCTTTTTAATGTCTACAATCATCGATTGAGGTAAGGAATGGTTTAGGTGTGCCATGTGTAGCATTGTGAAGCAATTACGAAACATTCTTTACTACCGACCCATGCGGAGGGAGTTCATTACGCAGCAATACGCTCCCTGCAAAAATACTGGAAAATTCTTGGTACATTTTTCATTAGGAACACGTGGCAAAATGTGAAATGTCAAATTTGCGATGTTTCTTTTTTAAAAATTTTGACAGTACACATTTTTGCAACGTGTGCACTTTTATGTAAAATTCAACTTTGGCATGGACAGGAAATAAAACATACATTGGACCCTGATACATAATAGACGCTTTTAGTGCGCCACGATTTCGAATTTTTCAGTCCAATAGTAAAAAATAATTTTAATGAAAATCATAGAGTTCATAGAGAGAATTGAGAAAAAAATCATGTAATGAGAGAGTTGTTGTCGTACGTATTAATGATGCCACCAGCGAAATACGCATACATCGCATTCACAAATGCGTCGCTTACGTATTGAACGCATAAAAGTTTTAAATTGAAGGCGCACTAAAAGCGTCTATTCATTACTTCGGATTCGGAAACAATTCTGTGAACATGCATACTCTCTCGTTTATTTTGAGCAACTCGCTGCGGAAACTGTTTTTTTACGAGTGTAGAATTTGCATGTCCGAGCCGAAGTTTGTTGCTCAAAAAAACACTTTTGAGTTTTGCTCTTATCACAAAATGCTGTTACATGTGATGAATTACTTTCGTAGGGTCCAATGTAATGTGCTATTACTCGTTTGTCAGAGTGGTACTGCTGCTCTAGACATTTTTTCAAAACGTTCGTATTAGAGTCCTACTTTGTGTTAAAAGCGAATTCCAACTAGGGAATGCAAAACCGACCGGTTTTCCGAAACCGGTTTTCGGTATTAAAATCACAAAACCGGCTTTACGGTTTTCGAAAAATTTTTCGAATTTTGAAAATATTTTTTATTTATCTGACTCATGGAACTTTTCCACTTTGTTTAATTTTCACATTAAAATCTTTGCTCATTTTTGTCAAAGCTTCCATATTTCTTTAAAAAAAATCGCTTCGCGCCTAAACGAAACATCCTAAGGCTTTAGTCCAATTCATCAGTTTCTGTGTTTCAATTGTAACGCGAAATAAATATTCCCAGCACCATCCTTCTACACATCTATTTCAATAATGCGCAGTTACGTATAATCCACATCAAAATCGTCAATAATTTGATTTGAATATCAATGCCACAATATCATCCACCTATTTGTGGAACCATCTTGCTCTACAAAATTTAACCTTCAGTTCAATATTGTGCAGTCCACACATAATTTTCGACCCAACTCTGATTGTTTACATTCTTTTAGTGTCAGCTTTCATCACTTAGCAAATTTTCAAAATCTTTGAAAAAAATCTAAAGCACTCGAGATGATGCTTTTTGAACACTGTATACCTCGGAGTTGTAGGTCGAATATGACAATACGCGTATAAAATCATTTATCACAAAGTTGTGAACAAAGTTTTCCTAAAAAGTTCCATTTTCCGTCACTCAGTTCAGAAAATATTTTCAAACAGTACATAAGTAGAAAATGATACTATTCCTGAATCAAGGACTTTTTTCAACGCTCTCAGGTCATAAACTGCTTTACATATTTAGGAACAAGAATGAAAAGTTCCATTTTCAATTGATTGTTGGCCTCGGTCTTGCTTCGGGTCAACAGGATTCACATGAAAAGTTCCATCTCTTTATCTCTAGCTATGTACGTGACAAACCAAAAACCGTAAAACCGGACTTAAAAACCGGTTTTGGTTTTGAAGGAAACCGGTTATCAATACCGGTTTTGAAACAGGTTTCGCATTCGTTAATTCTTTGAACGACGTCCAGTTCATTTTTAAATAAAATTTACGACCGGTTTTAGCGTATAAACTACGAGTAGGAAGACGATTTCATCTTTTTATGTTAGAAATGTGTTATTTTCGAATAATTGTAAATTTTCGTAAAATTTTAAATTTTCGAAAAATTTTAAATTTTCTGAGAATCTTCGAAAAGAATTTCGAATATTCGAAATTGTATTTTTAATTTTAAAAAATTTTGGAATTTTGCTTTACAAGATTTTTAATATTTTGCAAAATTTTGATGTTCGAAAATATTTCGATATTCGAAAAAATTTTGATATTCGAAAGTATTTTAATTTTGAGGGAAATTTGAATAAGGAAAAAAAGGAAATCGGAAATTCTGATCTTGGAAATTGTAGACTTTCAAAAAAAAACTTAGAATTCAAAATTCGAAGAACATCTGAAAATTATAGCGAAATGAACGAGAAAAATATTTCAAAAAATTTGATTCGCTTTCGGTGTTTGCTTCTGATTCATCGAATGATCGGAAAACAAATGCTACACATTGCATAATCAAAGTTCTTAAGAGTAAATTCGCCAAGATAAGAACCAATCAAATATCAGCAGGTGATCGATTTCTTAGTTTTATGGGTCCTTGGTCTGTTGCGACAATTTCGTAGTACTAGATTTCGGTTACAAAATTGTTGTTTCGAGACACTGTGTCCGTAAGAAAATCTCTGCTAGCGGATCGTGAAAAACTGTTTTTTGTCATAAATTGGTTAAAACATCTTGAATAATATCAAATTGTAGGTGACTATAGGTGTCTATGGGGCAGAGATTTTTGCGTGCTGACTATAGAATTTTCGAGCCCTCAAGGCGGCCCAGACCTATTTTTGTACTAAAATATGGACTTTTTCTAAAGGCTCATGCACCTAGGAACAGAGGTGTCCTGACCAACCAACTACAGGAGTCGAAGGTAGAGGTGAGCGGGCCGCCCGAAAATCTTAAAAAACCCGACCCGAAATAATTTGACGGGTCGGGTCGGGTCGGATTGAAATTTCATCGGGTTGAGTCGGGTTTTACTTTGATCTTGTCGGGTCACGGATCACACCCGATTAAAGTTTGGTCGCGTCAGGTTGTTACCCACCTTAATGAACTACAAAACAAAGCACCAAGTCAAACCTGATCGTCCGGTAGTCTGTGTCCACTTTTTCTTCTATACGGCTGCACCGATCACCCAACCTTTTTTGCCCTAAAAAGTATATGTATTCCATGATTCAAGTTCGAAGATGAGCAAAATCCGTCGAGTAGTTTCTGAGATATCATCGAAGAAGTGTCCAAAAACTTGGTTTTTTGAAGGTCGGTGAAACTTTTTCGAATACATCTAGACAAGTATTTCATGGAAATTGTTCTTATCGGTGTCTAATTAAACTTTTCGATGTCACGAGACTTTTGAAACCCTTTTTTTGAAAATCGGCTAGCGCCCTAGTATTGGACGAAATTCAGTCAACTCGTCCACATACGATAGAGGGTGTTTCACCGGAAAACATCCCAATCACAGGATTTATCAACTTCCAGAACTGGGTGCCTTATACCGCTATAACTGTGGCAGTTAGAAAGATGCCTCATAATACAAAATATTAGAGAATTGAATTCAAACGGAAAATTGTTGCAGGATCTCCCCGAGAGACGTCCCGATTATAATATTTAGCCACTTCTGGAATTGGGAAGGATGTCTCACATCTCTACAACTTTGTCAGTTGAGAAGTTCTTCCAAAGGCAAAGCTTAGAGAATTATGTTTTAGTGAAAGTAGTTTCGGAGTTCACACGAAAACCGTCCCGATCCCAAGATTTATGGCCTCATGCGGCCTTAAGTCGTACTTCGGGAGGGTTTTCGACATTACCAAGGGTAATTTCTGTGGGTCATTTAAAGCCTTAGCGTACGTTAATAGTTGTAAATTTTCGAAAGTAAAAGTTGAAACAAATACTACAAAATTTTATATCGCTTGCGATCAGGTTCGGGTCGGTTTGGGCTTTCATAAAACAAAAAAAATCGGGTTTGACCCGAAATTTTAGATCGGGTTCGTGTCGGGTCGGGTCGGGCTTCCGTTATATTATTTCTCGGGCTGCGGGTCCCGACCCGTTGTTCACTTTAGGGTTAGGGTAGGGTCGGGTTTTCATTATATATTTTTTCGGGCTGCGGGTCCCGACCCTATGTTTTCTTTCGGGTTCGGGTCGGGTTGATTTCCGAAAAAAGCTCGGCCCGCACACCTCTAGTCCAAGGGGAGGACCTCACATCACAGTACCTAAAAGTAATGAAACATTCTTGGGAAAGTTCTGTGTGATGTAATGGCAGAGCTCCATGGTAAGGTGGAAGTGCAGCTGGTAGATCGTCAGTTTTGAAGACGTACAACGTTAATGGAAGTTAAAAAGTGCTAGAGAAATCCACGTTCATCCCAAAAATCTAGGAAGCAGATTGAACCACCTCACTTACTTAAAACTGATGATCTGCCAGCTGCACTTCCATCTAATTTACATATGAAATAAAAATATTGCGTTTTTTCAAAGGCATTACTACGTGCCTTTGCCCTTACCGCACACATAATTTTCCCAAGAGTGTTGCATTACTTCTAGGTACTGCCCTTCGATTCCTGTAGTTGGTTGGTCAGGACACTTCCTTTCCTAGTAGCATAAGCCTATAGAAAAAGTTCATTTTTGGACCCGTACGAAATGCGAAGGTCGTATACGTTTATTACAAACAATTTTAATGTAACATGGGGTAAAAAAAAAATGTCCGTCCGTCCGTCCGTCTCCACTTTTTTCCAAACGGCTCAACCGATCAGCCTAAACTTTTTTTTCCCTGAAAGGCACATGCCTCCAATGATTTAAATTCGAAAATGAGCAAAATCGGCCAAGCAGTTCCGGAGATATGGTCTAAGAAACCGAAGTGACCGAAAACATGGTTTTTAGAGGGTCAGTGAAGCTTTTTCGCAAATATCTCAGCGAGTATAGCACGGAAATTGCTCATGTTGGTGTCAAATGAAAGGATTCGACGTCAGAAAATTGGGAGTCGGGGCTCAATGACCAATGGAATCGACGAAATTGAGTTTCTTTGCCATATACGAAAACAGTTTTTCGTGTTTATTTCAGGCAAAGTTGTAGAAAATGAATTTTTAGGGAACACGTTTTTCAGGGTTTTGGGCAAAAATGCCTCAATCCTGGGATATGACCACTTCTGGAATTGGGAGGAATAATCCATATCTCTAGAACTATAAGAGGTAGAAAGTTGCTTCCAAAGGCAAAGTTGTAGGAAATAAAATTGTGGCGAACTCGTGTCTTAGGGTTTTGGTTAAAAATGCCACAATCCTGGGATATGACCACTTCTAGAACTGGGAGGGATGATCCATATCTCTAGAACTATAAGAGGAAGAAAGTTGCTTCCAAAGGCAAAGTTGTAGAGAACACGTGTCTCAGGGTTTTAGCGAAAAATGGACATAACCTTGGATATAACCATTCCTAGATTTGAATGGTTTGAGACGTACTTCGGTAGGGCCTTTGACATTACCTTGGGTAATTTCTATGGATCTTTGAAATTCTTATAGTCATAAAAGAACATAAAAAGTTGAATTGTTTGTTTATTACTATATTAAGATACGTTCTAGTCTTTTTGCAACATCTATTATGTTTGTCACATCTATTCTGATATGTACGGGTCTTTGGTTATGTTTTAGTAGGTCTGGGCCGCCTTGAGGGCTCGAAAATCCCAAAGTCAGCAATTGATGACAAAAACAGCTTTTCACGATCCGCTAGCAAAGATTTTCTTAGTGACACAGTGTCTCGAAAGAAAATTTTTGCAACCGAAATCTAGTACTACGAAATTGTTACAATGGACCAAGGAATCGAACAACTCATAAAACTTAAAAATCGATCAACTGTTGAATTCGAACTACACTATGGCTGGTTCATTTCTTGGCGAATTGACTATTAAAATGGAAATAAATTTTTGAACTATTAAAGGGAGCGTCGGCGTCGCTACAAAATTATAAAAGAACATGGATTGCTTGTAGCACATCGTACACTCAGTTGGTTGTCTAAATACTCTGAAGCATTGAGCTGCAATCAAAATTTAAGTGGAAGGACTAACACAAATGGCCGTTTTACAGCTTTTATGCAGCTGATGACAGGAGTTGAATTCGATAAAATTGTAGAGGCACTGCAATATGCCCACGATTTGAAGAAATACATTTTCAGGTTAGTCTCGGAATTATCAAACAAAATTCAAGCAAAATTTCTTATCGAATCAATTTAGACTGTACGAGGTGAGAAAGAATGGCATATCGTCGTTTCACGGCGTCAAAATTTACCATAAACTGAAGGGCAAACGGATGACAAAGATTCGTGACAAACGAAGTGACCAATTCAATCTGCAATGGGATTGGAAACAGTTGGTACAGAATTTAATTCCCACAACCGCAACAAGCAGTACCTTGGCTAATTTAATGATAACTAATGCAGGTGTCAAACGAAAGTCAACACCACTAGACATTTTAGGTATAACGATCCACAACCACTTACGTTGGTAAACGATTAACGGAATCATTTCAGGCTTACCGGGCTATGACAAATTATCTGAAGAAGAAAAAGAATTGTGCAGCACTATACGCTTAGTACCAACCTCTTATTTGACATACAAATCAATGTTGGTATCAGAGAACGCAAAATCCAACAACCTCCGATTGGCAGACGCCAGACGTTTGATAAAAATTGATGTAAATAAGACAAGACAACTGTATGACTTTCTATTAAAATCAGGTTTTATAAATAAACCAGGAACCTAAGCTCTGAGTTGTTTTATATGTATCGAAATGTGCCAATAATGCTTGAAGTTATCTTCAGGAAAGAGTGTCTGAATAGTTGGTAGATTGTGGATATTTTTAATCGTCGTGGGGAAGAATTCATGTCTTTAAGCAAGTCTTTATATAAAGATCATTTACGAACTTTTTGTTCTAGGACTTCAAAAAATATGAAAGTAAAACTCTAAGAGAATGTTCTCATTTTTTTTAACGTTTTGTAGCAAAAAAACGAGTCAATGTGGTAAGTTGAAGGTGCGAAAAATATTCCTTTTCCACATAATGAGCGAACGAGTCGAAGAATTTTTGTTACTCGTTACAATAACTCTTGCGTTTTTGTGCTCTTCGTTCATTTTCATTTCTAACGTTAAATAAGTAAGTTTTCATAAATTCTAACCAATCGAAATTCACCCATTCAATTTTCTTTACAATTTTCAGAATTCGAAAACGCTGAAACTCTTCTCATAAGTGAGGTGCATATGTTGCTACACCATCGAAAAAAACAGAACGAATCAGCTGATGAAGAACAAGAATTTTCTGAAGTATTTTTAAAGACCTTTGGCTACACCGATATATTTCGTAAATTCAAGAACAAAGAAACAATTACGGCAGTCCGAAGGTAGAGTTTAGCCTTTAAACGCAATGAATGAATGAGAAAAAACTTTTTTTTTATTTTCCCCAGTCTGTTGATGCAGAAAAAATTACACAAATTCGAATTGGCGGCACTTGGTAACCTTTGTAAGTATTCCTCCCTTCTTCAATCAGCAAAAATGTTTATTTTATGAAAATTTCAAGGTCCTGAGGCAGCTGAAGAAGCCAAAGCATTGATACCATCGCTCGAAGGACGGTTCGAAGATGAAGAATTACGACAAATCTTAGAAGATATAGGAACGAAGAGAAGTCTGCAATACTAAGCGAATAAAATTAATTTACTTTCTAACTTTTTACTTTCTAAATAAAATAAATTTTGAAGAACTCGATTTCGTTTTATTTCGGCAGCTTTCCAGCGCCATAAAATTCAGATCACTTCAACTTTGACTGATTTCAAAGTGTTTGCGTTTGCTACTTTGACACAAAATATGAAATTCCACTCAACATTTGAAAAAAATTTCGAGGAAGATGTCAAACTTGGATTGCAAACAATTAGCTCATCGCAAAATGTGAGCTGTCAAATTTGCGATGTTTTTTCGAACAGAATCCTGCGTAAATAAAAAGTTATTCAAAATTATAGCTCATGTACTGTGAGAAGATAACTCTTACGCAAATAATAGATGAGGATAATTCAGAAAGCTTAAGTATGAAGGTACAAATTTGCTCTGAAATAACATCGCAAATGAACTTGGAATGCGATGATTTTTCGGTTCAACTTTCGACCTTTATACTCAAACTTTTTAAATTCTGGTATAAGTCATCCTCTCACAGTACATGAGCTACAATTTTGAATAATTTGTGGCCTGTGTGAACCGTCAAAATTGCGATGTTTTTTTTAAATGGAATCCTGCGTAAGTCATAAGTTATTCAAAATTATAGCTCGCATACTGTGAGGGGATAACTCTTACAGGAATATTAGATGAACTTCACATTTTTGCAACGTGCTCTTAAGAACACGTTACAAAAATGTGAACTGTCAAATGAGTCTGTTCGAATCAGGAGTAGGTCTTTTCTATCTGTCAAAGTGACGTTTTAAACGTCAAGCAAAAAAATTTTTCAAAGGGTCAGCTAATTTTCTATGTTTTCTTAATTCTGATGCTAAATTTAATAGAAAATGAAAGATTATCTCGCTATTCCAAAAAAATTTCCTTTGATGTTAGTCAGGGTCTTTCGGCCGAATTAGGTACGATTTTGTCCGTGTGTCCGCGTCCGTGTGTCTGCGTCAGTTTGTCTGCGCCCGTGTGTTTTTAGATAGCAATCCTAGTCGTAGTTACAATCTTTATGATTTATTTTTGTGGGTTTATTCGCAGATAATAAAATTCCATTGTTCGAACAATGGAATTCTGAGAAATATGTGAATATTGAATAAAACTTTAAATATAAATGAAAGTAATTGTACGCTGATGCAACATGATGAACACGACGTTTGTAATCAGTCAAAATTTAGGCATTTTTGTGTGTAGAGTCCTCTGAAATTTGATCATGCGCGCAGCTGTAGCGGAGGGCGTGACGCAGTCCTCACACAACAAAAAAGAAGTCCACAAACTTAAAAAACGCAATACAAAAACATTTGAGACACATTTGGGATACACGAACTTTTGAGTTTTTTCCCCCTGCCCTTCTAAATTATTTTAAAAAAAACTACATTGTAGCAGCCAAGACTCATCAAAATCGGTTGAAATTCGGTCCGAAATTCTAAGAAAGTTTTCAGCAAGTGTCAGACATTCTCAGAAAGTTATCAGCAAGTGTCAAAAAGTTGTCAGCAAGTCTTAGAAAGTTGTCAGCAAGTCTCAAAAAGTTGTCAGTTAGTGTCAGCAAGTTTCAGAAAATTGTCAGAAAGTCTCAGAAAATTGTCAGCAAGTGTCAGAAAGTTGTCAGAAAGTGTCAGAAAGTTGTCAGCAAGCATCATTAAGTCTCAAAAAGTTATTAACAAGTGTTGGAAAGTTGTCATCAAGTGTCAAAAAGTTGTCAGCAAGTGTCAAAAAGTTGTCAGCAAGTGTCAAAAAGTTGTCAGCAAGTGTCAGAAAGTTGTCAGCAAGTGTCAGAAAGTCTGAGAAAGTTATCAGCAAGTCTTAGACAGTACTCAGCAAGTGTCAAAAAGTTGTCAGTAATTTCCAGAAAGTCTCACATCTTTTTTGTCCATGGAAGCATAGGTCGCAGAGCTTGCCTTACAAAACTTACAAAGCTACTGATATCACGACAAAAAAACGTGTAAGTGGACTTACGGGCTGCGTCACACTTTACCTTCGAAGAAGTTTTTTTGTTGTGATAAATTAATTTTACTAATATAAATGAAATCCTTTTTGTTTCACAAATTTACCTTACAATCACAATTATGAATGCTTCCTCATATGATGAAACCGGATCAGGACTTAACTTTACTTTACTGAGGAGGTAATGTTGCCATTCTCTCACTAGGAAAAATCCTTTACATCGCAAGGGAATGATTTGATATGGAGACCAAGTTGCACCCATACAAAGTTCATAAAATTTACTTCTCCAATAGAAATCACTATAAACGATGCTCGATTGTTTAGTTTTTTATATGAAATTTAATCTACGTAACTATCCTTGTATCACTGAAAAAACATCGCATAGCCGAGTACTTTGCGATGTTTTTTTCAGATCAAATTTTGACGCTTAGACTCAATAATTATATATTCTGATTCATAGAATCTATAAAGGGATGTGTTATGCAAACAGTAGATGTTTCGGAATTTAAAATTGATGATCACTGCCTTAGAAATATGCAATGAAAAAACATCGCAAAATATAGAACTGTCAAAATATCTGACACGCTTTTAAATTTTTAGAATTCTGATTCATATATTATTTTGTATAAGAGTCATTCTCTCACAGTACATGAGCTATAACTTTGAACACTTGTTTTTCTTTTTGCAGGATTTAGCTCTCATAAAACATCGCAAATTTGACGGTTCACATTTTTTGCAACGTGCTGATCAGTATATGAGTCCAACAGATCCATTTTTAAATGACATTTCCATAGAAGGCTAATATTTTATATTGAAATTTTGAATGGAAGTACTGATATTCGCTCTGATATATCTGATCTAGAGTCGTGTGCCGATTCAATTTTTTTAATTTTGGCTACGTATTTCAAGTTATTGAATTGAGACGGAAATTGGCATGAATATTACTTGATTTTATGTGTCGATGGAATGGTTAAGTGTAGTCATTAGAGCCGTGGGCCGCGCAGGTGCCAGCTGAAATGTTTGCAATTTTTTTTGGACATTTTAAGCTGTCGCACAGTACAGTGAAACTTTTGTAAGTGAGGCGCCGTTCTCCCTGCCATCTTTCGTCAACAAATCTCTCGATGGCCACGGTGATTTTTTTTTGTTGTAAAATTTTCTTGATTCGAAATTCTGCGAAAATGTTGAACCATCGGCGGCGGGCGGCGGCGGCTTAAGAATTTTTTACTTCTCAAAGTTGGCGTCGCAAGTTAGCGCCTTACTAAAATTGTTTCTGGAATGTTAGTTCCTGCCGACTTTTCAACAATACTATCAACGATATCCTTTCTTCCAGATACTTCAATTATTCCTCCAGAAGATAGGAGTAAACTATTAGGAGAAATATTTGAGCAGATAGATGGGGAGTCCACTAAAACTGAAGGATTATTGCAGCTCGTAAGTTGAACGGAGTTGAGATAAATTCGAGAATAATTTACATAAATAATCTTCACAGGCTTATTACATAAAAGAATTGAAACGTGAGATTGGATTGGAATCGGATTGTTTCGCCGACATTTCCACGCAGCGACAAAACCACAGTTTATATCGAATGACACAGTCACCTCAAACGGTACGTCACTTCTTTTGAATTAAATTTTTTAGATCCGTATAGGAAGCGGACGAAGAGAAAATTCTAGTCTCTGATGTGATTTCGACTAGAGGTGAGCGGGTCGCCCGCAACTCAAGAAAAACCCGAACCCGAATCAATTTGACCGGTCGGGTCGGGTTTTTGAAAGTATTTTTCTGTCGCGTCGGGTCGAGTCGGGTATTCGTTTTCTTATATTCAGGTCGGGTCGGGTCGGGTTTGATGACTTCAACTAACCAAACCCAACCCGATCCGAAAAAATGTAGTTCCGATTCTGGTTTCTAACAAATGCTCCTCACTCACTGGTAAATTTTTTTATCACATACGCGCGTCGTTCGGATGTAAAATTACATCGACTAGGGAGTGTAATTTGAAATTTCTCTTCTGTTCTATGTTGTCGTCCCGTTTTCGCTTATGTGATAAAAAAGAATATACACTTGTCGCGAGGAGTCTCGGTGAACCTCGACTGCTTCGTGACAAGTGTGTAACATTTATTATTCACCGCAGTGTTTTTCTAGGGCGTTGGTGTCAAACTTTGTTTCGTTGATTTGTTCTAGAACTTTCCAGATTTTTCTCGAAGTTTCTGGAACATTCTAGAACTTTATAAACTTTCTGGAACTTTCTACAACCTTCCAGAAATTACCAAGATTTTCGAGAACCTTCAGAACCTAATGGAACTTTCTAGAAAGTTCTGGTACTTTTTAGAACTTTCTACAACATTCTAGAACTTTCCAGAACTTTTTAGAACTTTCCAGAAAATTCTAGAATTTTCTTGAATTTTCTACCACTCCCAGATCCACCATCCAAGAATTGCTAGAAGCAACTGAGGAAAATTGCATCATAAGCTTCGTTTCAAGAATTTTCTTCGGTTGATTTTGGCAACTCTTGCGGGCAGGTTCTACGTCAGGTATAGAGATGAGTGGATCGCCCGAAACTATGAAAAACCCGACCCGAACTCGACCCCGAATTGTTATCATCGGGTTCACGGGTTTCGAGTTTCGAAAATTTACGAGGGCCTCAAAGTACTTTCGGTTCTCTCAGCGAGCATGAAAAGCCCAATACATCACGCGAAAACGAGTAGACCTTGTGATGTAAATGACTATTGACATTCGGGTTGGGTCCGGGTCGGGTTTCGAAACAGTTCGGGTAGCGGGTTTCGGGTTTCGAAAAAAAATTTCGGGTTTTCAAAAAAGATCGACCCGCTGATCTCTAGCCAGGTGTGTGACACTCTTTGAAGTTTAAGAAACGTACATTCATGAATAGAAACTTTGTACTTCTGCGCAGGTTTCTAAAACCCTTTTATCCCTTTTTAGGTTTTATCCCCTCGAAGATAAAAAAAATTTCCCCGCAGGTACATAATCTACTATGAAATATGAAGAAGGAATAGTCATTTACATCACAAGGTCTAGTCGTTTTCGCGTGATGTATTGACTTTTTCATGCTTGCAAAGAGAACCGAAAGTACCCTCGGGTCGGGCTCTAATTTTTATTTTTCGTTTTGGGTCGGGTTTGATTCTTCATTTTGGACCGGGTTCGCTTCGGGTCGAGTTTGAAATATTTTTTTTAGATCGGGTCGAGTTTGAATTTCTTTTGTTTGGGTTTGGAAGAAAGGTTGACCCGCACACCTCTAATTTTGACCATACGTGGTCGTTCATAAAGGATGTCATGCTAGATCGGGTCGAGTTTGAATTTTCATTTTTGTTCGGGTTTGGAAGAAAGGACGACCCGCACATCTCTAATTTCGACCGTATATGGTCGTTCATAAAGGACGTCATGTTAGAAGCCTCCCTCTTCATCGTTGCAACACTCGAATGTCTGTTTTGATAGTGACGTCCCTCTCCCCTATTTGCGTGACATCCTTAATGAATAACATGACGAGTTTTTTTTTTGTCGCTTGCAGGCAATGTCAGAAAACTTGAACAAATATGCAACCGACTTGGAAGAAATTCTTCTATATGGCGTCCACTACTTGTATGATACAAATTGTATTCAACAAGCCAATGTCGAGATTTTAAATTTTTT
>CM055403.1:29213152-29263440 GCA_029228625.1 Pseudolycoriella hygida | reverse complement strand
ACGAGTGTAAGGTTTGTAGTCCGCGGAGATGCCAAGGTCTGCAATCACACTAGTCAAAAACATATATTTTTCCGAGTTTCGTACAATATTTTTCATTCCGAGGGTTCAGAAAACTGCTTTTCTGTTTTAAAATAGGACGGAAAACAGCAGTCTGTCCGTCTGCCGTCCCATCGTTTTTTTCTAAACGGCTGCACCGATCACTCAAAACTTTTTTCCTTGAAAGGTACATATTTCCCATGATTCAAGTTCAAAGATGAGCAAAATCAGTCAAGTGGTTTAGGAGATATGACACGGCACACGGCAAACTTTTTCGCAAATATCTCAGCAAGTAGAACAGGGAAATTGTTCATTTTGGTGTCAAATGAAAGTATTGGATCTCACAAAACTGTAAATTGTGGAAATCAGGTCAGTAATCTGGGCATTGGGACCAATGGAATGGACGAAATTGAGTTTCTTGGCCATTTACGAAAGCAGATGTTTCTTCGTCTATATTTGTTCAACTATGCAATATGGAGATTTACCTGTCGAAGCAAGTTGTAGAGAATAAAATTTTAGAGATCACGAGCTTCAGGGTTTGAAGTAAAAATGACCACATCCCGGAATATATCAACTTCTACAATTGCCGTACTTCGGGAGGGTTTTCGACATTACTTTGGGTAATTTCTGCAGGTCGTTGGAATTCTGATAGTTTTAAAAACTTTGCAATAATTTGCATTTCTGATAAGTTCGCACCTATTTGCAAAATCTGTTCGGTTTGCCACTGATTTGAAAAAAATTTACTCTAAAAAAAGTCTCTAAAATTTTCACTAATAATATTTTATAACACAATTATATAATTGTTTGGTGTATAATTGGTATGATAAAATCTCGAGGAGCGTCAGTCCCGTAAAATTTTGACCACCGAGACTCGAGACAATAATTGAGAGATATAGCCCTTGATGATGATATATTTTATATCATTGACATGGAACGGGGCCTAAAATGAGGACATTTTTTTCACTTCACTTCACTTCACTGCACTTTTTTTACTTCGTTCGAAATTGCCTTAAATCAATCGTCCAAAACAGGTGATCAATAACTATCGACTCGACTATAATTTTCGATTCGACTATCTACTATAAATTTGATTATAATACTTATTTAGATTAGATTGAAGGTGTGAGGGGGGTCAAAATAAATTTGACAGGAACCTAGACAATTTGTCCTTTGTTCCCTTGCCCCCTCCTTTCTTCGTTTATTGTTATAATAAAGCATATTTTCTTTGTGAAGTTGTAACAAAACAAAATATGTTTGAAAAGTGAAAAGCTATGTCAGCGTCATATCCATGTGATTGTGTGTCTTGTCAAGGTGTTGTGTTTGCATCCGTGTGATGCCTATGTACCAATTCACTACCAGTCAAGCCTTCTTGTCCTTTTAAGGAAAAAGGCCAAATCCTGGACCTTCAATTTATCAATTGTAAGGTTAAGTAGGCTTAGTTCTGGTTTGCACAAGATCCGTTGTCTATTGCTTCTGTATCTTGGGCAGTCACTGATAACGTGGAAACCAGTTTCTTCACCATAACCCCAGGCACATTTGGGGTTATCTACACATCCTATAACATTGAGATATTTCTTAAGTCCGCAGTGTCCTGTCAGAACTTCAACAACTCTCTTGATGTTAGGTCTATCAAGGTTCAGTAAGCAATCACTAAATTCCTTTAAAGGTTTTTTGCAAAAAATTTTTGTGTGCTTCCCCCCATCGTACCTCTCCCAAGCAATCCCATGCTGTTTAACAAGCCAGTTCTTTACGATGCGTTTTCCTTCTAATTTCGATACACCGCAGAAGGGTTCTGGCCCTATCGGACGCTCATTTGCTCCCTTGTCTGCTAATTCGTCAGCCTTCTCATTGTCCTGAATACCAGAGTGACCCGGCACCCACAGGATTGTCACTTCACTGTCATTGAGAGCTTCCTTGCATTAGTGGACCGTTGCCGATCTGACGATGGGGGAATGAGCTCCGCTTGCATTACAGTGGTAAAATAGCCGAGTGGCATATAACCTTCAATACTGGCTTGTTCACTGATGTAGCCAGCTCCAGACAGTCCTTCTTTCTTGGATCCGTCTGTGTAGCTCACTGGACCATCTTCCGGGAGATAGATTTTTTCCCCACCTAACCATTTTTCCGTACTCGGTATGACACATCTGAAATTATCATCCAGCATCAACATAGCCGAGATCCTCATCAGAAGAGTGTCATCGTTTATTATGTTCCTAATTTCCATGTGTCCTTTAGCCGAGATCGGTACCCAGCATCCATTACATTGAATGTTGAGTGCTGAGCTAAAGGCTGTAGATTTTACAAATAGGTCAAGCGGTGGGATAGAAGGAAGAACTTCTAGTGCTCTTGTGGCAGTTGTGACTCTTACTCCAGTCATTCAACAGTCTTACAACAGCTGTATAGATCCACCAGACAGCTTTTGGGGAAAGACCCCAGGTTCTTCCGAAGGCATTTCTACACATCCAGAAGATACCAATCTACTATAAATTTGATTATAATACCTATAATACATACCTGTACCTGTATGATAGGGTCCAGATGACTATAACATCATAACGTCAAATTTCAATGAAAATTTAAAAAAAGCTATACGTCGAATGGCTTCTTATATGCCCAAATGATATAAACTATCGTATTAATCAAGTAGCAAATAGCTTGATCATAGTCTCGGTACTTGAATATTCCTCTAGACAGATTCTCTAGGATATTCACTTCACCCCGTCTATAATCGCGTCATTATATCCTTGGTTAATAATATGCTATTATCACATAAGGGCCTATAATTGCCAATTTTGTGCAAAACATAAAATTACACTGTACATCGAAATAATTGCAAAGTCGATAGTTTCAATCTTGTAAGAAGTTGTCATTGCAAAAAGAACGGTAAGGCATAATCTTTTTTTCTCTAAGAAAACCAAAACAAAACTCGATTTGATTCGAACTCGAGTTGAATTCGTGTTTTATCACTTTTTTATTTCAATAAAATGTGTATGTGAAACAAATAATTGTTTTTGAAGTTAAGGTGTATCGAAAAAAGGCGATATGAGTTTTTTTTCATATTTTCTGTTTATGTGAGAAGGGTTGGACTCGACTTTAATGATTTCATTATACTCCTCGTTGAATTCAAGAAACTCAACTATAATAGGCCATTTATATCCCTACTTTCAGTGCAATAATTTACTTATTATAGGCTCCGATGTGATAATAGTATATTATAACACAAGAGCTGTAATTTGAGATCTCTTATCTGGGAGAGGTTGAAGATCCGAGGGCGTCGGATCTTCAACTTCTCCCAGATACGAGATCTCAAATTACGGCCCGTGTGTTTTACGATATTTTATAACACGAGGGCCGCAAACTTCAGTTTGAGTGCTATAATATAAATATTATAGCACCGAGTGTTATAAAATTCTTTCAAGTTTCTTACGTTCGCACAAACAATAAGGTGCATTTTAGAGGCAATATCCATTATGTACTACAAAAGACCCATGACGTTCTTAAAGTGGCATCCATGAAGGATTTTAAAGATACCAGACTGAGAATTGGTCGACTTTCTAAGTGGCGTACATCTGAGAGTTTTCTGCCTTGTCAAACCACTCTAATAAACTGAAAGGTAGGTTTGTCTTTAGAATAGTGGAGTTCACATTTTAGGTCTGAGTTTGCTTTACTGTATTGTGACGGGTTCGAACAAAAATGTACTTTATTTCCATTACCTAACTGAATCGCTAAATGAAATTTGAACATCGCGTGTTCTACGAAAGTCACATTAAGACAATTCTCACAGATTTGGCGTAATTTCACCTCGAAATTTCAATAATCACGGACAGGTCATGGTGGTCAATGGTTTGTTGATGATGAAATTGCTAAACACTGAGAATATTTTAGCACATTTTATTTACATTTCTGCACTCTCGCTAATCAGTTAGTTACTTTCCATTTGAAAATGTTTCGGCAGAGTAAAAACATTAATGTTCACTTCAAAACGCTAGTATCACTTTTTGTCTGCTTTCAATCAATAAAAGTGAAACTAGTCAACCTTAAAACACTTTTACTCCAAGAGACGATCAATTATCATTATGTGCAGTTGATGTAAACTTATATTTATCTCTTCTCGTTTTTGTTGGACTTGTACGAAGTAACAGAGTCTTTTAGATTCATACCCCTTTCTCCACAACATTTGTATGTACCTACAATCCAAAGATGTTACCAATTTCACAAATTGTCCAAATAATTCATGCCCACAAATTCCACACGTCATGTCATCATCAACACAACGGCTTGAAACCAGGGTCTATTGCAGTGAATTTAAATTCTCGAAATCAACTCGATCTCCTTCCTATTTGTAGAAATCCTTCTTAACTTTTAGAGTTTAGGTCGAATTTTAAATATTTTTTTCGAAGTTCAAGATATTTTTCAAAGGTGGTGGTCCTCTGTTCGATTCCAGAAGGCCACCTGGTGGCGAAAACGTCATTTCGACAATTTTGGATGAGAAAACGAATACATAAATGTGCGCCGGTGCAGCCTGGTGCCGAAAATCAGCATTGTAACGGTTAGGAAGGAATGTTATACGTCATATAAATTTCAATTTGGCACCAGGCTGCTGGTGCCCTCTACATTCACAGTAGAATAAGTTGATTAGGCAGTCCGGAGCCGAGTTGAAATTGATTATTTGTAACTGGCGTTGCAATGACATTAAGAGCACGTCGCAAAAATGTGAAACTGAAACTGAAATTTGCGATGCTTTTTAGAGCAGAATCCTGCGTAAGTAACAAATTATTCAAAATTATAGCTCATGTACTGTGAGAGGATGACTCTTCCTAACCCAAATAATAGATAAATCAGAATTCAAAAAGTTAAAGTATGAAGGTAAAAATTTGCTCTGAAATAACATCGCAAACGAACTTGGAATGCGACGATTTTTCGACCTTCATACTCACACTTTTTGAATTCTGATTTATCTTTTATTCGTGTAACTGTCATCATCTCACAGTACATGAGCTATGAATTTGAATAATTTGTTATTTAAGCTGGATTTTTGAAAAAACATCGCAAATTTGACCGTTCACATTTTTGCAATGTACTCTTAACAGATTTTTGGCACCAGGCTACGTTCTTTATAGTTACTTAAGAGCATGTCAGTTTTGATTTTGCGATGTTTTTCTATCGTACTTTTCTATGATAAAAGTCTCTTTTTTCAAATTCTACTGTATACAGTCTCTGTAGAACAGATTTCTGTAAATGATTAACGTTTCAAAATTGAAAATGTTAATTTGTTCACTCCTAGATTTACTCTAGAAAAACATCGCATTCCAAATCTGAATGCGGTGTTTTTTACAAATAAAATGTTGAAGTGAAGAAACAAATATTTTTAGTTCTAGGTCGTCCATCATTTACAGAAATGTGATCTACAGAGAGTGTATGAGACAGAATTTGAAAAAAGAGATTTTTATCGTCGCAAAGTGCAATAAAAAAAACATCGCAAAATGAAAACTGACATTTTGTATAACGTGCTCTTAAACATCTCAAGCAGGCAGACTGGTGCCGAGTTGGAACTGAGTACATGGTACTCTAACATTACCATAGAAACTTTTTTGGCACCAGGCTGCCCAGCTTGAAATGCAGATATCTGTTTGTTGCAAATTTCTCCATGAAAATGTTCTAGACTGGTGCCTGAACTTCGTATTTCATCGTCGTTTAGAACATTTTTATGGAGTAAAACTGCAAAACACAGACGCAACTTTTAACCGCAAGTTTTAACGCAAAAAATTATCTTAAAATATGTACTGCAGAACATCGGCAGGACTTTATAATTTTTGGGATGCCGAACTTTTCATCAATTCTACGTTTGGGTTAGGTAACTGTTTGCTACGAAGGTTTCCACAAAGCCACAAAGCATACGGCCATCCTATCCCATTCATCTGAATCACATGTAAAACGGATAGTGAGAACAAAACAAAAAATTGATTCGAAACAGCTCCTGCAAATGATGCATATGAGTTGGATGGGATTGCTGTCGAGTGTTTTGTATTTAACAACACAACAAATGACTCATAAAGTAGGTACGGGTCTTTGCATATGTTTTAAATTTCATTTCATCCAACAACTACGTAACGTCCGAGTAGAAGTTGACCAATAATTTGTATTCACTTTTTTTGTGTTGCTACCATTCCCAATTCATGGCTTGTTCAATGCATCAAGATATGAACTTATTACTTGCTGGTTAATATTCATTTCGTATGTAAAAACTAGTTTACTTTTGTCAAAAGTACGCTTCATGATGATTCTGTGATACATTAACACAATAATATGAAACCTGGTTTTCAAGATGAAGCCGAATCAAAAAATTTATTTTCAACTCGATGTTGGAATGTGGTCTTAACCAAAGTACATCACGTATATTCGTAATCATCATTCGCAAGAGGAGTCACGCAAAAGTTATTCGTAATACTCTTTTTCTTACATGTTATAAGATTAAAAGAAATCAAAAGTTTGAGAAAAATTATTGTGCTGAACATTTTTTTTTTTTTTGCGTTTGTAGCATCACCTTTCTTATAATCCTATTTTTTGCAAAGTGTCGGTCGGTCTAATCGAACTCTTTCGACATCTAAATCTTAATTATGTCAACCCGGAAACATGAGGCTTTTGATATTCCCGTTCCATCGGAAATGGTTAGACCATTTCCAACATTGACATTCATCCTAAAGTACACTCACATCAATCTTGTTGCCCTGATTTAAAATATTTTGCGATAACCCCAGGCAAAAACGTTACTCACATAAATGCGTCGCTCCTAAATTTTCCATCAAACTCACCTATGCCAATGTATACCTGAGTAACTTCCTTGTTTTTGTGTAAATTTATTTTATGTAAATCTCAAACTCGTAAATATTTTCATAAAATTTAAATAATGACATTGTGATGACGATTGACGGTTTGGCACAGTCTTCTTTGTGTTGATATTAATAGAGTTCGTATAGCTTTTCATATAAACAAACTCATATGGCGTTACGTACGTTCTATTACCATGATAAAAAACACTTTTCCTATCTAGTGCAGCAGTTTAAAAAAACGGTTGTTACTCGTCTGATTTCAGATCTCCGACTACAGTAATGGAGTGGGTTAGGTCCGAGTCATTGACCTGAACCTGACCTGAAATAATTAATCACACAAAACGAGATTTCAGTTCGACTTCTGATTATTACAACCAGTTCGAAAGGCGTCAAGTAAGCAGATCCAATTTAAAGTTTACCTGAATCAAACCTACCAGATTCAGCATTCCAGGTTTGAGACTACTGCCACGTTCCTTATCTTGATCTCTATGTAGAGGAAGTTCTAGAAATATTGGAAGCGTTGCAAAAGTCGCAAGTAACGATAAGAATAGCGATCTTTAGAGTAGATAATTACCCTGAAATAACAAAGTCTCAATAGCAAGTCAATTGATAGGGAAAATAGGGAAGTTATAGACAAAGATTCGTTGTGGGTCTCTTTTTCCGTTACTAACGATATTTCCATATTCCACTATTCATTCGCACAACAGTTAAGTCAAGAGCAAACCAAGATTCTATTGAGGTATTATTAGCAACACCTGAAAATATGTACAGAGAGCAATGACCAGCGCAATAAACAAAAAGTTGTTTTCGGAGGGAACGTTCACATATTACGAGCGCAAGAAAATATTTACGATTTTTTTTATTATGATTTTGGAGCTAACTGAACGTTTGGTTATTCTTTACTTTAAAACGTATGTCCATGTTGGACGGTGAACATTCGATTAAGTCACTTAGAAGGGGTTAAAAAACGTCTCCGAGAGGAAACGCACTTCATGAAAAGTAGTACAAAGTTGAATATGTGGGGAGGGGTATTAAGCTGACAACGCTGAGAGACGTATTGGCATGTGGTGGTTAGCGGTTCAAATCTCGTGTCGGAAAAATTCCACATGGAATTTTTCTACCAAGTGTAGCGCATTAGTAACTCTTAAGGTAAGGCTGTAAGCAAGGGCTCCCAGCAACATATTGGATTACCTAAATCGAACCAAAAGGATTTAAATAATCTAAATTAGTGTGGGTACGCACAACAGGCACACTAGAGGCTTAGGTGCAGAGGTTTTACTTCACCCACTCAAACTAACTAACTAACTAACTCTTAAAGTTCACTCAAGCTTCAAACATATGAAGGGACCCTACGTATCAGAATAGATGCGGTAAACAGAGTTGATGTTACGAAAAGGCTCAAACGTATATAAGTAAATATTGCCTTAACTCTTAAGTGCATGAAATTACGTCCACATTAAATTGTACTGGAAATTGCAAAGAAGGCAATATTGAAAAACCCATCCGAAGAAACGGCGTGAAAAAGACCTTCCGTAAGTACAAAATTGACCCCAAATAGACAAAAATGTTCATGTCAATTTTTTCTACACCATAACAAAAAACCAAAAAATTTTCTTCCATAAAACGGGAGACAGTCCGAGACCTTTCGATAAAAAAAAATTAAAATCGGAAGAGATTTACTCGAGTTATATACAAAAAACATGTAGAGCGCTAGCAGAAACTCATTTTTAGTGCCCTAGCTATATCCTAGGGCCTCATCTCAAAAAAGTTTCTTTTACTAATTGTTGGGCTTTCATAGGCCTGTCGATTAAAAAAACAATTATGAAAATCCCAAAAGATTTACTCGAGTTATGTACAAAAAACACGAATGGCACTAGCATAGACTTGGTTTTAGCGCCCTAGCTAACTCCAAGGACTAAATCCAAAAAAGTTTCTTCCATAAATTGTCGGCAATGCCCAGATCTTTGAAACAAAAAAAAAATTATGAAAATCGGAAAAGATTTACCCGAGTTATGTACGAAAGACCAAAAACCACTTAAACAGCCCTAGCTCGGCGGCCCAGATTCAATCCCATAAAGGATATTTCGATTTCCTTTCAGGGAAGAATAAGTTTTTGAAAATCGGTTGAGTTTTACTCAAGTTATCGCGATGACGGACGGACGGACATTTTTTTTACTATTGATTCGTCATCTAAGGACCATGATCGATGCTCCCCCCCCCCTACTCCTCGGTCGAAATTGGGGTGGTTACAAACGTCTTGGTAAAAAGTTGGATAGTTGTGGCGTGCCCATAGCCACGTGCACACTGAATGAATCGTATGACGCAACACATATACGATGAATTTGTGTACGAAAGCCTACATTTAGATGAGATAATAGTCAAGCGCCGCCTAACTATTCTCGGAGTAATTACATAATAACAAATACGCTACATTCGCATTACCCTGAGACGTGGTTCGGGAGTCACGTTAGGCCGGTGGTTAACACTTGTATTGGATATAAAAAGCTGTTAGTGAGGTGTGTAAAACACAAATACATAGGCGGAGTCTCAATCACTTTTAAAAATGGAAGGGTAAATGAAACGATTTAGAAATTTGAAAATAATCAGTGTCGTACAGAGAGGTACATTTCGATTTAAACAGTTTTAGGTTTGTTAGAGTTTTAATGTTTTAAATGTTTAACTGCAAATCACATTTCTTTTACATTGAGATACTTGGTTTGTACGTGTGCGTTGCATCTCTTTCTTGCGCATACATCTTATGTAATGTGACATTTAAAACTCTGACATATCAAACATATCTAAAAAGTGTTTAAATCGAAATGTACCTCTCTGTAAGTGACCTTAAGAGCACTTCATACGAAATGTCAGTTTTGATTTTGCGATGTTTTTCTATCGCACTTTTCAATGATAAAAATCTCTTGTTTCAAATTCTGTTGCATACACTCTCCGTAGAACACATTTCTGTAAATGATGGACGTTTCAGAATTGAAAATGATAATTTGTTTACTTCTAAATTTACTATAAAAAACATCGCATTCCAAATTTAAATGCGATGTTTTTACGAAGGAGAAGTTAAGAAACAAATACTTTAAATTCCGAATTGTTCATCACTTACGAAAATATTTTCTACGGAAAGTGTATGAGACAGAATTTGAAAAAAGAGATTTTTATCAACGAAAAGTTCGATATAAAAACATCGCAAAATAAAAATGGCATTTCGTATGACGTGCTCTTAACGAATTTTATGAAGGGGGAGGGGTTTTTCAGAAAATTAGACAATGAGAAAAGGGTCGAAAAAGAGGGGGAACAAGTTTTGTGAGGTGTTTTCAAAACCGGTTCTTCGGTTTCAGTAGATTTCATTTAATTTTCACTAGATAAAAGTTCGACCTAAGAACCGAATAGAAGAAAAGCGAGTATGCTGGCTCATTTTTAATTTTCGTTCACTTTATCGGAGTTCATCTTAAATATTTCGTTCATTTTATGGGACTTCATTGCATTTATTCGCCCGAGCTCTCTCTCTCTCTCTCTGCTGTACCTCCACATTTATCCATTGGTCCGACCAAAGTCCGTACATGTCGTTCAAACTAACTTAAATTTTTTCATATTTGGTTTCATTTCAAGAGCACATTTCTTACATTTTATTCTTTACTTCCAACGACATTCGAGGGCTTTGATCGGATTGTAGAGTGTATCATTTTTCTTTACTGTCGGGCATCGTTCCGAGGATTGACGCTGCGTTTCTTCGTTGCATCGCTAGACTATCCCCTGTATCAAGTATGCTTTGGATCGAGTCTCTCCAGTTTTTCCCTTCATCTCCCTAAGTGCCATACGTCTCAACAGCCAGTACAAAGCAAAAACGACCCTCAAAACATGAGAAATTTGACGTTTAGACGCTTTCTTTACATTTTGCAGCACCACGAGCACTCTTACGTGTAGATTTTTTGTAAGTTTTGCCGACAATATCCCTACATGTAAAGTATCATACAATGCGGTCGTCGGGCTTCCAAATGGATGATTGTCAGACCATCTGGTTTTTCTTCGTTGTTCCTCTCGCAACCAGACGGTTCTCTGATAGTTGGGATGTCGCATAAAGTTGATGCTCGTTTTTTGAGATCATCAACAATTTCGTGATCTGCTTTTCTGCCTACAGCTTCTCTGTCTAAGAGGAATCGCAATTCTAAAAGCCTGCTCGTCTAAAAGAGTTCCTGAAGGCGCTGTTGGGATGAATGGCTTTATAAGAAATATTTATAAATTCGATGAAATTACCTTGGCAATTGAAAAAATCCTGAAATTTATGACAGACGAGCTCATTGACTGTTTTAATAAAAGGATTGCGTAACAATCCTGCAGAGAAAAACATTTGTTTTGAAAACCGTGAAACACGGTTTTCGAAATTGAGATAACAGGTTTCCGGTATTAGAATAACCGGTTATCAAAATCGGTTTTACATTACTCATGAAGAATATTTATTGTGAAGAAAATTATAAAAGCAGCTATCCAATTCTCTTACACCTCCCTTATACATCACTTACACATCGTTATCACAAATTAATCACTTTTGCATCTTTTTTCCTCCACTTCATATCAACTTTGTATCAATGTGTTTGTATACATCTTTAAAATCAAATTTTAAACAAGAAATTTTGGTGTACCAAAGTAAAGTTTATCGGTTTAAAGTATGTCCGAAGACTTAGCTCAATTTATAAAAACTATTCCAAGAAATACGTGATTACAGATTTCAAAGAATTTCGATTTGTTTGCTTGCCCTTCACAGTCTGTAAGGCAGCGTAAATGTCCAATGGGAACGAGACTTTTTATCCTTCTTCTCCTACTCATACCATACACAAAATTTGAACTACCGATTATTCAGCGATACATTTTTTATGCGCAGACGAACAAGAAACATAAGATCTCCTCACAATGTAAGGAGCGTAAGTAAAGTAGGATTGTTTCGCCCACTTTTGAAGGAATACTTTTCGTCTCCGACCTATCATTTTCATTCCTGGACCAAAAAGTACTTTTTCCCCCATCCAATTGTCATGAATCCAAGTAAATGTTGGAAAAAATGAATACATAGTGTCAGATGTAATAATGGCACATGAAACACTGTTCTCTTAATTTTTTCCGACTTATCTTACAATTCCGGTAATCGTATGAATCCTTTAACATACCGAAGATATTTTCACAGAAGCATTGACACGCTGGAATATTATCAACAATGGCATGGCGCCCGAAAACTTGAGTTCACAATTTGACCGATTCAACATCAGCAGAACCGCTTCGGAAATGCCTTTTCCAAATGAAGTCGAACACTTTCGTTTCCAACTCCTCCAGAATAAATTATCGGCAGCATGGTTTAACGTCGTACCAAGCCCAAATATCGGAACACTGGGAGCGAAAATCTGTCATCCGTTTGCGGTACACCAGTAGATGCACTTGTTCAACACGGTTTGTGTTGCAAGATTAACTCCGGAAAATGGTTCCGACACGCAGAGCTCAACCGAATAATCAGAGCCTCGCTTCCATCAACATCAGTTCACATCAGTTGGAACCACCAGAACTTTATCGAGATAATGGCAAAACATATGCAAGGGACCCGTACGTATTAGAATAGATGTGGCAAACAGAATAGAGGTTACAAAAATGCTCAAACGTATCTAAGCAAATATTGACTTAACTCTTAAGTATGTGCAATTACGTCCTCACTAAATTGGAGTGGAAATTGCCGAAAGGGCAATATTGAAAAAACCGTCCGAAGCACGGGCGCAAAAAATCTCTCCAAGCCCTTAAAATAAGCCCAGAATTTAGAACCGAGCTGGAGCACTTAACAGAGGCCTCTGACCCATACCTCCATGGACAAAAAAGTTCGCCTCTTTTTCCTCTACAACACTGCACAAAAAACCTCATTATCAAAGGAATATTCACGAAAAAAAAAACAAAAATCGTGCTGGGTCGCGTAGCATGAACTGGGCCCACACTAAGGATTCTATAGCCCGAACCACTCAACAGATTTTCACTAATTTAATTTTCATGATTTGCTGATGTCCATATCATTCCTTCAAAACCTTGAAGAGCGATTTCCGTTCTAATTTCGCAGTGATATAAGTGATAAAGTTCCACCAACCATCAAAAAACCACGTTTTTCACCACTTTTTCGACCATAATTTCGAAAGTTTTCGACCGATTTTGCCCAAATTCAATCCCGTAATCAATCAGTTTTTGAAAATCGGATAAGTTTTACTCGATTTATGTAGAAAAAACAATAGCAGAGATTCAGTTTTGAGACCTTAGTGCAAAAGCTCAATTTGAAAAAAAAAAAAAAATTCCATAAATTGTCAGGCATGCTCAGATCTTCCAACAAAAAAAAATTTATGAAAATCAGAAAAAATTTGCTCGAGTTATGTACAAAAAACACGTAGGACCCTAGCAGACATTCGTTTCTAGTGCCCTAGCTAAGTCCAAGAACTCAAATCCAGAAAAGTTTAAAAAAATTATGAATATCGGAATAGATTTACTCGAGTTATGTACAAAAGACCAAAAACTACTTAAACGGCCCTAGCTCATTGGCCCTTGGGCCTACTCAATTTACTCTACAACATAGCAAAAGAAATGTTTCTTGAAGACTGTTAGGCCTTCCATTACCTCTGAAATAGAAAAAGAATCAAAAAAATCGGGAGGAATTTACTCGGTTTTTATAGTAAAAACACATTTGGCCCTATCCATCGGGCCTGCCTTAGTCCAATGGCCCGACGTCAAAAAATTTTTTTGCATACATTGTTGGAATTTCATAGACCTATCGAAGAAAAAAAGATTTATGAAAATCTGAAGAGATTTACTCAAGTTGTGTACAAAAAATTCGTAGAGTCCTTGTAGAGACTCAGTTATAGAGCTCTAACTAAGCCCAAGGACCCAAACTAAAAAAACCAATCAGCCAAACTTTTTGTCGTGGATTGTTAAAATATAGAGTGGAAAGAAACATGTCTGCTATAAAAGCGACGAATCTATGCCACATTTCTAAATTAACGCTAAATTTTGATATATTTCTGAGAAAATCGCCCGAAATATTTTAAAAAAATTGGGCTTTGATAGACCTGTCAATTAAAAAAAACATTTATTGAAATCGGATAAGATTTACTCGAGTTATGTACGAAAGACCAAAAACCACTTAAGCGGCCCTAGCCCGGCGGCCCTTGGCCCAAAAGTGCCGCTCTCAGAAGTCGACCTCACTTTTTCGATTACCTTTCAGGAAAAAAAAGATTTTGAAAATCGGTCACGCCTTACTCGAGATAACTTGGCGACAGACGGACGGACAGATGGCGACTGACGGACTACGTTTTTTTTTGCATATTTCTTCTATTTGTACCCCAAAACGAAAAACCCACCAACTCCCGGGTCGAAATTCGACGTGTTACAAACGTCGTGGTAAACGTATAAGATCAGTACTTCGCACGGGTCTAAAAACGGCTTTTATCTTACACTACATGGGAAAAGGGCCGGAGTCTAGCGTGGGACGCAACTTGTGCAGACTCAATGGCTGCTTCGAACATGACTGGCAGATGTAAAATACCTGGCTTCGGAAAGGGCCGTCGTCGTACGGAAACACACAAAATACTCAAAACTACCACTTCGTCGCCTTCGCCGTTGAATCATTGGGACCGTGGTCGAAAGAAGCAATTGACCTAATAAACAAAGTTGGTTCAAACAAACAAAAGAAAGTCTTATCCGAATTACAGGTGAATCAAAGTCGAGACGTTATCTCATAGAACGAATTTTCTTGGCTATGCAGCACGGAAATGCCATTTGCGTTATGTCCAGCATTCCGAAAAATCCGTCAATGGAGGAGTTCTACGTGTTTTAACGAATGTATTTTTTTTTTTTTTTAATTTGAATTTGAGTCTGTTTTGAGTGTCAGGACGACGAATGTAAAATGAATTAAATTTGAGAATAAAGATTTCAAATAATCAAAACAAATTTTCAAAAAATAAGTTGAATAGCACAATAAAAATCTTCTAGAATCTTATGATCAATGTACAAGTTCTGGATTTGAGTCTGTTTTGTTTAAGTTTTGAGTTTGAGCTTTGCTCGGAATCTCAATTTTTTGTCCGTCTGCGCATAAAATAGTATCCTCCGCCCTTTGACGATTTCATCACCTGGGTCGATATTCAAAACTTCTACTCCTTGTGATACAGCAAACTATTTTTATAATGTGCAAAGACCTTCATCAAGTGTTTCACCAAATCAAAAAAGCTTCAACTGACAATTAGTTCAATAAAAACAAAGTCAATTGTTTGTTGCACAATTTCAAGTAGATATATGACTCTCAGCTGATATATTTGCACTACGTTGTGTTATTGTGATTAGTAAATCGACCAACACTCTTTATCGAATCTGTTTCGATAAACAGAACCAAGAAGAAAACTCATTTGCATTTCATATTTCTTATCTCACAAAATGCACGACCGTTTCACATTATAATTGGCGTAAAAACGAAAAGCAAATCAATCACATCACTATCCAAATATTATTAGCATTCATTCGATCGACAAACAATAAATTCCTCATCACAAAATAGACTCTATAGCATATCCAGCAGAGTTTACCTAACGGAATTTATTTAAAATTATGTTGTGATACATCTTTAGGAGTGGTTGTGGCAAAGGAACATAAGATTAATTGCGGCCCATCTTTACCCAATTTGGATTCCAAGTAAATAACGTATTATTGACGCGATCCTTCACCAGTATATTTTTACGCAAAACCAAAGAATTTTAAAGAAATTTTTTGAAATGAAAAAACTCGAAAAAAACGCGGCCATTCAGATTTTGTTTTGAGGTCAATCAACGTGTGTATGTCTTGTATATAAAGAAGTGCTGTCACTTTGTATGCCTGACTGTATCATATTGTTGTGAATATACATTTTAGCCAATGAGTCGCTAATTTCTTTTGATACAATACTTCAATTTTATACCTTTTGGTTGGAACGTCTACCACAACCGACGATTAAAGAATATACAAAAGTTTCTTTTGATGAGTCAATTTGTTTGATTAATTAGATTATATCGTCATTAATTATTGATCGAACGACATAACTGAAGATTTCTTTTTCATAATTTACATGTAACACACAATCGACTAACTACGGCACAAAATTCATAATTTGTTTTTCAAGTTGAAGATAAAAAGCCAAAGGAACAATTTTCAAAGTCAATTTAGATGAACTTTGCGATACGATTTTTTATATTCACACTTAACTTTCGTACAAAACAGTTACAATTTCTGTAATTAATTCAATTAATGTTTAAAGCTTCTTTACCCGACTTGGACTAAGCGAACCGACCGACGAATTTTGAATATTGCTACTCGTCCTACGTACGTATCATTTTATAATTTCGTCCGTTCAATTTTTATTTACAAAACTAAATTAATATTTAAAGGAAGTTGAAATGTAAACAACGAAACTTCCCGCACAGTTGGCGGATGGTACTCGACTGAGCAAACCGTATGCTGAGTGCATTGCTTCGACACAATCAATTATTTCTTTATGTGAGTTGATTTCAACATGTGTGAGCAGTGTGTGCGCTCCAAGTTAGTAATGAGAAATGCTCTCTCGAAGATCAAATTCAATAACATGTGGGTTATGTAGATGCTGCATGATTTGACGAGTAAATTGATCAAATTTTTAGACAGTGTTCTCACTTTAACCCTGCTTGGAATGCGAGAATGTGAGATTTTCTTAAAACAAGAATTGACTGGAGAATCCGTTCATGGTAATAAAATGTCTTCTACGTTTTTGTTGCTTATACTGTTAGTGCAACATGACTGTCATTGTTGTTGCACTGAAAGAAATGGTTTTTGGACCCGTACGAAGTACAAAGGTCCTATATAAGGCTTGGAACAGGTTGGGTTTGACCTGACTTGAACCTGAAGTCATTCGACCTGAAATTTTCAGGTCAGGTCAGGTTCTTCATTCAAATGACCTTAACCTGACCTGACCTGATAACCTGGTTTCAAGTCAATTCAAAAATACTTGATATTTATATAAAGACCATTGTCGCAATTTGGTCGGGTCATCAGGCCAGGTCAGGTTTTTTCAGATCAGGTCAGGTTAGCGCTTCAAAAATCAGGTTCAGGTCAATTCAGGTTTCAGGTTTATCAGGTCCGGTTTCAGGTTGATCCGAGGACTCCTATACGTTTACTACAAACAATTTTAATGTAACATGGAGTAGAACGAGGTGGCAGTTGGGGGGATCGTTTAATATGACGAATCAACAATAAAAAAAAGTGTACGTCCGTCCGTCCGTCTCCACTTTTTTTTCCAAACGGATCAACCGATCACCCTAAACTTTTTTTCCCTGAAAGGTACATGCCTCCCATGATTCAAGTTCGAAGATGAGCAAAATCGATCAAGCGGTTCCGGAGATATGGTCGAGGAAGTGACCAAAAACATAGTTTTTCGAGGGTCGGTGAAGCTTTTTCTCAAATATCTCAGCAAGTATAGCACGAAAATTGCTCATGTTGGTGTCAAATAAAAGGATTTGATGTCAGAAAATTGGGACAATTTTTTGTGGGAATCGGGTCAGGGGTCCGGGCACTGGGACCAATGGAATCGACGAAATTGAGTTTCTTGGCCATATACGAAAACAGTTTTTCGTGTTTATTTCCTTAACTATGCAATATGGAGATTCAAAGGCAAAGTTGTAGAGAATGAAATTTTAGGGTACACGTGTTTCACGGTATTGGGTAAAAGTGCCTCAATCTTGGAATATGACCACATCTAGAATTGGGAGGGATAATCCATATCACTAGAACTATAAGAGTTAGAGAGTTGCTTCCAAAGGCAAAGTTGTAGAAAATAAAATTTCAGAGCACACGTGCCTCAGGATTTTGGTAGGAAATGCCACAATCCTGGGAGATGACTACTTCTAGAACTGGGAGGGATGATCCATATCTCTAGAACTATACGAGGTAGAAAGCTGCTTCCAAAAGCAAAGTTGTAGAGAATAAAATTTTAGCGAACGCGTGTCCCATGTTTTTGGGTAAAAATGCCCCAATCCTGGGATATGACCACTTCTAGAATTGGGAGGGGTGATCCATATCTCTAGAACTAGAAGGTTGCTTCCAAAGGCAAAGTTGTATGGAACAAAATTTTAGAGAACATGTGTTTCAGGGTTTTAGGGGAAAATGGCCCAATCCTTGGATATAACCATTTCTAGACTTGAATGATCTTAGATGTACTTCGGCAGGGCCTTTGACATTACCTTGGGTAATTTCTATGGATCTTTGAAATTCTTATAGTTATAGAAGAACATAAAACGTTGGATTATTTGTTTATTACTATATTAAGATACGTTCGAGTCTTTTTGCAAGATTTGTTCTATTTGCCACATCTATTCTCTTTGTCACATCTATTCTGATACGTACGGGTCTTTGGTTATGTTTATCACATATTTTTGAGCCAACTATTCCATTGCTTTGAGCAATCGTTATGTGTTTGTACTGCATATAATATGATAATTACAAAAATAATACGTTTACATGATGATATCTATTTGTCATAATAATGTTTCAACGATCAAGGAACTAAAAATCCGAAACCTCAAAGAGCGAACTCTACCGTTACACTGAAAATTCTTGGACTTTCACGTTAGTTGTATGTATCTATAGTGATATGTAGCATATATTAGTTGCAAGTTGTATAATATACCAACATGCAGCATACGAAATGCTGCATGTGGGTATATTATACAACTTGCAACTAATATTTACAGCGAATCACTATAATATGCAGCATACAACTAACGTATCCAAGGATTTTCAGTATACTTGTAAAATATTTACGACATTTTCCGCTTCCATATTTGCGTGAAATATATTTGCCTTAGTTGGAAGAAGTTTCGGATTTCGTTTTACTTTGCAGTAATTTTGACGATTTCATCACAGCGTTGATTAATACTTTATGAGAATGGAATTGAGTGCCAAGATAAGAGAAAAAATAGAATTTTTCATTCAAATTTTTCCAAAACTAATTGATAAGTGTTTAATAACCTAAAATTGACGAGCAAATTTTGAGTAAGTTCCTTTTGTAAAATTCAAAATGGAAATCTGGAAGAAAGACAACGTATGCCCCTTTCCTCTTCCTTAATCTGTTTGGAAATACGGAACAAAGACAGAACAATCCCCCATGTACCATACAAAGTCGACCTTGCTACATCCAAAACAAGTACGTGACCGTGACGAGGACTATAGACCTTGAGAGAAGTATTAACCTCATGAAAAAGAGTGACTCAAATGATATCTGGTTTTTTCTTCTATTTTTGTCTGCTCTGTTAATTGCGTATTAAAAAAATAAGCCGATAGGATACACGCGACAACAGATTTGTTGTATAGTTCAAAATAAGAGTAGAAGGCTTAACAAAATGTGTCGAAAAGTTTTGTAAAAATGAAGGTATGACATGGTCTATAACATCGGGCCCTTGAGGGCCCAATCCTAAAAACAAGCTGAAAATTAAAAACGATTCTATAAAATGTAGGCGAAATGCAAAAACACCAAAAAATAGGTGTAAATATGATGTACATTTTAATAGTAAGTGACACCCTTCCTAGTGTTAACTTTTCTATAAAAAGTCTCATAATTTGGTGTATTGAATTATCTCGATGCGGTAGTGGCGAATGAAACGGCTTTGTTTTATTGTCAATGCCGCGTTTGTGCATGTAGAATGCCGACTGTTATACGAGCAAAAATATCACAACAAACAGAAATACACAAACGAACTCAACAATTAAATGCAATTTGTGTGATAAGGGCTTTCAACTTTGATCGCAATCACAAAATAATGTGCACGTTTGAAGGTTTGTTGTACTATAATTTTAGCCGTAATAAATTAGATAAAAAATACATTTACACAAAATTATATGCAATAAAAATACTGGTCGTCAATTGATAAGTTATTTGTGTTTATACATTATAGGATCAATAATCGCAGGGATATGACAGGGCTCGTAGATACGTTCGACCAAAAGGTAAATAAACCATGGAAAACTTACCTGCCACAGGTAACATTCTCTAGATTGTGTAAATTACAGTGTCACTTCTCCTCTGAAATCGGTTTTGAATAAAAATCATTAATAAAACATAATCAAAGACCCGTACGTATCACAATAAATAAGGCAAACAGAATAGATGTTGCAAATAGACTCGAACGTATCTAAATATACGTACGAGAACAAATGCTGAATAAATTATTCTTATACTAAAATTGAAAAACAAATATAGAAATGAGCAAACAATCCAACGTTTTCCATTGGTTTTGAATGTTCTCCACCATAACAAAAAGAAATCCTGAAAGTATTTTCTCTAGAATGTAATTCTCACCAAGTTTGCCTTTAGAAGCAAATTTCTAACTGCGTAATCACTCACAATTCTAGAAGTTCTTTATCCCGGAATTTGTTAATTTTTCCCTAAAGTACTGAAGCACGTGTCCTCTAAAATTGTATTCTCTACAACTTCGCCTTTTGATACAACTTTCTTACTCTCATAGTTTTAGAGGTATGAGTTATTCCTCCCAATTTACGAAGTGACTAAATCCTGTGACTAGGTCACTTTTCCTCAAATCCCTGAAACAAGTATTCTCAAAAATTTGATTTTCTACAAATTTGTCTTTGGAAGCAACTTTCTAACTTCCATAGTTCTAGAGGTACGACTCATCTCTTCCAATTCTAAAAGTGGTCATCTTCCAGGTATGGGTCGTTTTTCCCTAAAATCCTGAAACATGTGTTCTGTAAAATTTGTTTTGTGTTACTCTCAAGGCTTTTCGGATGACTTGTCAATCCTACTAACTGATATATGCATATCCACCCTGAACGGCTTGATGCAGTCCGCTCTGCAAAAATTTATATAACGTTCACTCGCGAGCAACCCCAAAGAGGGTTCTCCCCACCTATTTTCTTCTGCAAACGCATTCAACTATCAGAATTCGTGAAGCATTACCTCGAATCCAAGGGTATTTCAACATGCACAAAAACATGAAAGTGAACAAAGCTATTTCTACAGTAATTGTGAGACCCAGACTCAGCTATGCGTCTATAACATGGTGGCCAAGACCCAAGCTTACCACCGTACGGAAACAGAAACAGTTGTGGGCATAACACGTGCTATGAAAATCGCACCAACTGCGGCTCTAGAAGTCATGACAAACTTGGAACCGCTTCATGTATGTACACATAGAAGCCAAAGCAAGGTCAGCAGCCGTAACAATGAAAAAAACTTCGATGTCCACCGAAAACAACTAAGATTTCTCAGTTAGGGGTCGACCATTTCTGATCGATGCACACAGATCAACGAACCCTTTGTGCTACCCAGTCATCATAAAAATCCTTTACGAAGTCCTGGTAAGGACCTCTCCTCCACACGAAAACCCTGTCCTCATCGCCGGCCTTGTACAAGTATGTATTTATATATTCATAATGTACACAAGGCGGTAGCCTTATAGTTGTTGTACAGTTCAGATTTTAATAGCTAGTTTTTTCTATAATCTATTTACAATAATTTTATATTAAAACAGGGAAAAAGAAAGAAAAGTATAATAAAAAAAAAATAAAAGAATTTTACTCAACACATGTGATTTTTGCTTGTTTGAGTTCACTTACTTAACAAGGGAAGAAGACTAAAAACAAAATGGAATGTCTAAGCTGTTCTACATTTTCAACAAAACAAAAGGAAATTTGATCAACTCAGTTAGGAGAAATGCTCCAGGCAGGCCTCAGTAAAGGTGGTAAGCGTAGGTTTCCTTTTTACTGAAATAGGAAGAGAATTCCAGGTAGTGATGGCGTGAGCGAAGAAGGTTTTCCTAAACATCTCGGTGTGGGTAACAGGGACTACAAAATTCAGAGTACGCCGGGACTGGGCTGGAGTTAATAATTCAAACAAGTATTTCGGGGATCCCCCTGAGATCAATTTGTAGACAAATTTACATTCATTAAACTTCCTATAATTTGAAATGGTACAATTAAGAAGTGACTTCGAGTGTTGCGAAACACTTTCATTCCTTTTGATTGAAAAAATAAACCGAAGACAATCATTAAATGCAACTTCTAACAGTTCTTGTGAGGCTGCATCAAGGGTTGGCATTACAACGTCGCAGTAAGTGAAGTGTGGGATAAGGCAAGATCTGACCAACTTCATCTTAGCGGGAAAAGACAACGATGCCTGCGCCCCTCGCAACGCCCAAAGTCCCATATAAATTTTCTTTCGGGCTTTGAGGCAGTGATCGTACCATGTCAACGATTCATTAAGCCAAACACCCAGAACTTTGGCTTTATTGACAACCGGTATGTGGCCGTCCCCCATCACAAACTTCCTATCGAACGAGAAACCCGGTCCGGATATGACTAACACCTTCGACTTACTAGCATTCAACGCAAGAAGGTTTCTTGTAGCCCAGTCTGAAATTTGTTCTAGGTCCGAATTAATAATGTTAATTGCGTCATTGATTTCATCGATCGGATGGCTAGTAGAAGTACAGTTGGAAGTCGTCGGCGAACATGTGATAGTTACAACGCTTTATTACATCTGGTAGATCATTTATGAACATAGAAAACAAGAGGGGAGAAAGTACCGTTCCTTGAGGCAAGCCACAGTTCATGGGTAAAAATTCTGAAGTGCAGTTCCCTATTTGCACACACTGCACCCTACCGGAGAGATAAGATTTAATGAGTTGAAGAGCTGTGGTATCAAAACGGAATTTTTCACGTAGCTTGTCTATCATCAACTTGTGGTTTACTGTATCAAACGCCTTTGTAAAATCCAAGAGAAGAAGAAATGAAATCGCTTTCCTATGTCCTTGCTTAGTGTTCTGCGACCTAGCGATATCGTGTATTATCTTCAACAGCGCAGTTGCAGTACTATATTTAGCTCTGAAGCCAGATTGGTGATCGTCCAAAGAGTTATGCAGTGAATTGAATTCAGTTATTTGCCATTTCATTAGCCTCTCAAGAGCCTTGGAGAGGGAAGGTAGTATATGGATGCCTCTATGGTCTTTCAGGTCGTAGGTTGACGATTTTTTATGTTCGGGAAAGACTTTTGACCTCTTGAAAGCCTTCGGGAATTTGGAAGACATAAGGGAATAATTAAAAATACGGGTAACAACGGGTAGAATCACAGGAATGGTTAGCTTGATGAACATGATAGGGATACCGTCCAACCCAACTGCCTTGGACCGTATTTGATTTACAGCACTTTGCACTTCAGCCGGACTTACATTACGAAATGCAAATGATGGTCGCTCTGACGAAGTCACTGTGGAGTTTGGGTGGTGATTAGGACGGGAACCTTTAAACTGCGCTTTAGTCGATTCGCTAATATCATTAAGATATCTATTAAATTCGTCTACTGTAAATGGAGGATGTGGTTTTTCTTCTTTACCACATATGCCCATGCGCTTTACGATCTTCCAAAATGACCGAGGATCATTTGCCTTACTAAAGAGCTTCCCGAAGTATGCTTTTTTGGCATTTCTTATAATAGATGTAGCAAGGTTTCTGAGTTTACAATAGTTTTGATGAGCAGCGGCTGTTCTCGTCAGTTTCCAGTGTCTAAACGCGACATCCCTTTCAGTTATAGCACGGATTACCTTGTCAGTGATCCACGAAGGGGGGGCGTCCTGCTTCTTCTTAACTCTAACTAACGGTGCATGTCGGTCGAGAAGAATCGTCAGATTATCATTCAGATGTTGAAACATTTCATCTGGGTCCGTCATATCATTCACAGAGTTCCAGTCAAGTGCCAAGCAATCATTTATAAGTCGGTCTGCCTCAATCAAATCTAATCTTCTAATAAGCTTCTCATCTTTCTTGAAGAAGGCTGATGGCAGCTCATAAGACAATGTAAGAGAATCATGACTAGACATACCTGATGTAAATTGGGTGAACCTGCACACATTTTCGCTTTTCTTCACAAATACCAGATCGAGCAGGGATGCTCCGTGGGTGTGGTAGTGCGTTGGCATTTTAGACAAAAGTTTAAGCTCATGACGTTGGAAGAGACGTTTAAATTCTTCAACTCGATTTATACAGGTGGAGTCCAATAGGTTTTCATTAAAGTCTCCTGAGACAATGACATGGTCATAATTGGGAACGTGAACGGCTAGTACTCTTTCGACAACTTCAAATTCTTGGGTTTTTATGGCTTTGTAAAAGACACAAAAAAGAATTTTAACATCAGGAAAGATTAACTCAACAATCAAGTAGTCGGCCTTAAATTGACTAGCGACAGGTAATCCTTTTTTGTCTAACATAGATGACGCAATGACTTTAAATCTGATAGAATCACGGATGTACAGTGCAACCCCACCACTTCGTCTCCTTTTTCTATCAGATCTCAGCAAATTAAATCCCTCGATCTGCACAGACTTGTTGGAATTATAGCTTTTAAGCCATGTTTCGCTGAAAGAGATAACGTGCGCATTTGTTCCACTAAACAAGTATCTCAGCTCATCAATTTTGGACTTAACACTTGATACGTTTAGATGGCAAATATTTAAATAATTTTCGTTGCTAAAGATAGTTTTCAATAAAACCTATAAAACCTTAGGAATACTCACTGCGCTCGCGCCACTTTTTCTTTTATTCATAAACATTCAGAACAGCATCCCACCCGCCAACCATTTACTAGAGACTGGATTGAGCATATCGATAATTCATTACTAATTCTTAAATATGTAGAACAGCTATTTAGACATGGTACGGTTTTACCTAAAACATTTAAAAAAATAATTAAATATATGGATCCTAGTAACCACAATTTAATAACATGTTGAGTAATTTTATGTTGAGAAAAGTGAAACAGTGAACTTAACTTAATGTTTTTTACTAATAGGTGCTTTTCAAACGACGTATGTAAACAAATTTCCTGGATGTTATCGCTATTTTTGTTCTTCATTCTCCTCAGCATTCGTCATCTCTATAGTTCCTCCACTAATTGAATTAAGATGGTCAATTGAATTCAATTTTACGTTTTGTGAACCAACACCTGTCTTACAGAAGACGAATCCATTTCTGATGCTTACAGAGGACAGTACTTTTTGGAATTTCAATTGCATCGCTTTCTTAAAGATGCTGGCGTTATTTGGTGATAATGCGTCGTTTATGACAATTCGTTGGGCTGTAGCATAGCCAAGATCTTTTAAATTGAGGTTGCGTGCTTTGAAGTAGTCACTCATAAAGGTATTTTTGTGATGCTCTTCATAGAATTTTATGACTATAGGTGGTGACATTTTATTATTTTTTGACTGTCGGAAACGGAAGACTGATTTTAGCCAGGTCTAACCTAACCAGGTCTAACCTCACACCATAAACCGCAAAGCCTTCCCGCTCGGGTCTCGACTAACACGGAACGAAGCCACGTGTCGCCACTACTCTGCGGCCTGTGATCACTAGTGTACCCGTCGACCTTAGCGACCCTGTAGCCCAAAGATGCGCGCACATGGGAATAGTGCCTACTAGCCCTATCCAAGGTAAAGACTTCCGGTTCACAAGTTGGGGACTCGTTGGCATAGCTTCACTAGCGTTCCATAACCGCGGCAAAAAACTTCGTTCCACAAACCGAGCTGAGGGATGACCCGGCGGGTGACATAAGGCAAACAAAGTATCAAAGCAACAACAAAGCCATTGAGCCGGACGACAACTAGGAGAAGTACCAGTTCAGCCGTACAACTGCTTACACGAATTCCGAAATCGATACAAATTCGCCCGATTCACCTTGTGCGAAACATAGTTCAGAGGAAATTCGACTGATTTACTTCGGAGCATAGTTGACAGAAAAACACTGCTATTGTATGCATGCCCATTGAAAACAATCGACGAGCAACTTATTCATGCAAAGCTGTGTTAGTGTTTCCCTGAAATGATTTGTTGTTCGTTTCCAATTTACTTCAGCGCTTCGAAACATACCATGAAACAGTTGTTTGACTCCTGAACTTGAGTTACAGGCACAAAGAAACGTGAAATGATTACCCGCCTTCACACGTTCACGGCAAACAATAAAACAATTGTTACAATATGCAAGAATATGTAACAAAACCAAATTCCATATTCGTCATGCGGTTATTGATGCGGTTCAATCATTTCACTTCAAATTCACGATAATAAATCACTATTTATAGCACGAAACAACAATTTCGGGAATCGCACAAAACACTGAACACTTTGGCAATTACACAAAATTAAATATTCCGGCCAAGCTCCGATTTATTCGTCGTGAGGACAGCCGAGCTTAATAACGATGCGTACTCGACCGCGGTCTAAACTCGACTAAACAGGTCAAAGATTTGGCATATAATGCTGAAGCAAAGTCCCGAACTCGGAATGCAGTGCGATCTCATACCGTCAACTTTGAGATTCGAAAAATCCTTCAAAATACATATTACAAAGAGAGAAGAATGGTTAACTCCATCACTTATACTAACAGGAGACGCAATTTCCTGGTACTCGGATGGATCACGAACTAATCTTCCTGGAGCAGGATATCACTGCCCGGAAATACAATGCAGTGAATCAATATCACTCGGAAAATACGTTGGGATTTTCCAAGCAGAAATCTCCGTAATCCTGCAAAGAAATAAAAGACAAAAATATCTCTACTCAACTCATATATATTTGCACAGACAGCCAGGCAGCGATCAAATCGCTCTATGGCAATAAGTTCACCTCAGCTGTCACTCTAGAATGCCACGACGCCCTTGAAACACTGTCAAGCGCAATACAAACTATGCAAGTTTGGGTGCCAGGGCACAGAGGCGTTAAAGATAGCGAGAAGGCGGACGAAATGGCGAGATTAGCATCCCAGTCTCGCTCTCTACATTGAACCAAATCATTAACAAATGGAAACTGGAAATATTTAATGAAGAATGGAAATCGATCGGTATGGCCAGGCAAGTAAAAAAATGCATTGCAATCAACCCCTCGAACTCCAAATATTTCCTGTCTCTAAGCAGGAAACAAGTGAAGAGGCTCACTGACATACTGACGGCCTACAACACTCTCAACAACCATCTGCACATTATTGGTATCAGCAATACCCCAAATTGCAAAAAATGTGGAGACCCCAAAACCGCTGAGCATTTTCTATGCACATGCCCAGCTTATATAAACGGCAGGAGAATATTCCTAGGAAATTACACTATAAAATATAGCTCTATCTGGAGCATGCATCCCAAGAGCATTCTGAAGTACCTTAATGGTACGAGAAGGTACTAAATGATCGTGGGAGGTACAACAGAACTATTGGAGGGAACTATTGGAAACATTGTTACCCCAACCACTTATCCTTATCTGTAAAATTTTATTCCCCACAACTTTGCCTTCGGAAGGAACTTTCTAACTCTCATAGTTCTGGAGAAATGGGTCATCCCTCTTAATTCTAGAAGAAGTCATACCCCAGAGCGTAAAACCATTCTCGTTACTTGATAATGTTATGAATTATTTTGTCATTGACATGACGCTCAGACATTAACACATCTAGAACAGTTGCGTTATGGAGATTATTAGAAGAGATCAACATTTCGGCATATCGTGCCAATCATCAGGTAAGTCATTCAACTTACTATGTTGATGGACATGTAGGACGATTTGTTATCATTTCTATTTATCTCAGTTAGAGGTATTTCCGGGGCTAGTGAATTGTAACTGAAATGTTCACAGTCGCCCTCTATTGGAAGCAGTTCCAACGATTTCCTACTCTAACTCTTGAAAGTCATGACTCCAAAGTTAATTCAAGATCTTATCAAGTTTTTCTACGAAAATGGTGCGGTTTTCATATCCCAGGATTGGGTAAATTGTCCTTAAAACCCAGAAACACGTGTTCTCTATAATTTTATTCTCTACAACTTTGCTTTTGGAGGGAACTTTCGAACTCTCATCGTTCTAAAGATATGGATCATCACTCTCAATTCTAAGGGGTATACCAGGTTTAGGCCAATTTTCCTTGAAACTCTGAAATACGTGTTCTCTAGAATTTTATTCTCTGCAACTTTGCCTCTGTAAGCAACTTTGTAACTCTCATAGTTCTAGAGATGTGGGTCATTCCATTAAATTCTAGAAGTGGCTATATTCCAGGACTAAAACATTTTTCCTTAAAACAGCGAAACACGCGAGGAAACACGTCTTCTCTTAAATTTTATTCTCTACAGCAAATATAGACGAAAAACCATCTGCTTTTGTACATGGCCATTTCGTCCATTCCATTGGTCCCAGCGTCCAGAACACTGACCCGATTTCCACAAACTCTTAAGCCCTCGAAAAATCATGTTTTTGATCATTTATTCGACGATATCTCCGGAACCACTCGACTGATGTTGCTCATCTTGAAGTTGAGTCATGGGACATCGGTGCAGCCGTTTAGAAAAAAAGACGGAAAGAACTATTTTTTTTCACTGATTCGTCATCTCTAGACGATGTTAAATGCATCCCCCTCATTCCCGCCTCGATCTACCCCATATTACAATAAAATAGCTTGTAGTAAACGTATAGGACCTTTGTAGTTCGTACGGGTCCAATAACAAAAGCAGAAACGGACCCAATCCACTTCTTTGTTCTCTCAAATGACTGTTTGTTCAGCAGGACGTAGAAAACTTCTTCCCATCCGACTGACCAAACTAAACAAAACTGAAGCTTGTAATTTAGCCGTAGCTTCGTTAGTTGTTTTGCATGTTTTTGACATGTAAACAAGTCATTACTGACCACTTTCGAGATAGATTTTCGTGTTTATATTCCATAAACTTCAGTTTCAGGGCTATAATATGCATCTTATAGCTTCGAGTGTTATAAAATGTATAACGTTGTTGATTGTAAATTGTTGTGTTGACCTTCGGCTCGGACTACAAGCCACCGTCTCGTCGAAACAACAATTTATTAGGAAGAACATCGTCACCCTATTCCCATAATCGCAATCATGTAACCACATTATTGATTTGTTCTGATATTCTAGTTTTATTTCAATATGTAAATTAAAATATCTTTTAAACAAATGTTAGTTTATCGTTGGTGGCATAATTGATTACGGCACGAAATACAAATGATACAAAAAATTGTCAATTTTTAATTTTGATGTCACAATATTTGACAAGATAATAAGAATGGTTTCTGTTACTGTTTTAATAAACTATATTTGACTTCATTATAAAAGTTTACATTGTAACGGCCCAAAGGACAAATGTCATACCGCAATTCGTTAAAGACATTCTTAAGAATTCTCATACACAATCGAAAGCTCAGCGGCGATGGCTTGGTATTATATCTTCCTCTTTGCTCAATTAACTCTCGGTTTTTCGGAGTATAGGCGTGATCCTCAACAAGGTTCAATAGTATGCATAAAGAGGCTCTGTCAACATTACTTTCGATCAGATCATGCAATGAAAGGATCGCTGGTAATTATGAATTTGACGCCGTCACCATCCATCTTTCAAAGTAAAATTATCGAATCGCTCGACGAGGATCACACTCATGAATTCTCTGTGATGATAAAAGATGCGAAGAAAAAGCACATGAACGCGTCGCACGTATCGGAAAAAGCACAAAATTATTTTATGTTCATTGAATCGTCCGAAGATGTTAACAGTACCGTACATCAATGGAAATCGCTGCCAACTTGGAACCCTATGGCACAAGTTATGGGTTTGTTTACAGAGGAGTATGATTCAGCGAAGCTTGACGCACAGATTCGAAGCGTGTTGAGCGAATTATTAACTCACAATATGTTGAATGTTAATTTAATGTACAACAAAGCTGAAACGAATATCGTGGAAATGGTTACCTGGTTTCCATATGAGGGCAATTGTGCTAATCGCATTTTAAGTCTCCGTGTCATCGACCAATGCGAATATGAATCGAACTCAAGCGATGTAAATATTTTTTTCGTTCCAAAGAAGAAGCAGAAGAAAATACCACAAACTTTAAACGGCTGTCCACTAAAGGTGTCAAGTAGTGTTTGGGTAAATCGTTTTGTCATCCAAAGATGTTTACTGACTTTAAAAAAACCTTTCCCCTCTTCAGGAGCCATATACTTATTTTGACCACAATAGTGGAAAGTTTACCAAAGGAATTGAAGTTCTACTCATAAAAACAATTTCAAAGGTATATTCATTGCAGCTTTGCAAAATATCGTACTGAAATAATTTCCAAAAAAATTACGATAAACAAATTGTGCGTTCAGCAAGCGATATCCGTATTCAAATTGTGAGAAATCCCTCTCCAATGTCTACTTAATTATGTGATTGGGAATCACATCGCAGAAATATAAAGTTTTATTTTGCGAATTGAAAAGTTTCTATGTTTCGGCAGAGCAGAGAGCAGTATCTTGCGGTAACAGGGTTCCTATTTTCAACAAGCAAGAACGCTTATTTCACATTTTCCTTCTCCTTCTCCTGGAGAATTTATTTCGCGTGAGTTGGAGCAGCAGAGACAACCAGTGAGAAAACATCGTAAGACTTCTCGTTTGTTGAAAGTAGGCAATTACTATAATAGTCCATATATTGTGATAAAATTATATTCAGTCAAGAATCATTGAAAACGAAGATCTGAAATTGCTCTGAAAGAACATCGCATACTATTTCGGAATGCGATGTTTGTTCGATTGAACTTATACTCTTACTCAATAATTCTTAATTCTGTTCCATCCATATTATCAGGTGTATACCTGGTCAATTCCATACAAAAACTGGAAAATGCGTTATGTGCAAACGCTCTACCGTGTAAAATGTTTAGATATTGGAATTCATTTGTACGGAGAAATTGAAGATTGAACAATTTTAGAAACTTCTTTCATACAACAGAAGCCTGGTATGTGCTTAGTTTAGCAAGAAAACAACGTTTGCACACAACCTACCAAAGTTAATGCTGTCCGCATATCGTAATTTGAAGGAACAAAAGTTGACATTTCGAGCGCTGCACAAAATTTGCTGTTGTACAAATTTCGAATTGTCAGCTACTGAATGTTAAAATAATGAGACATAGTAGATGAATCGGTTCAATCGTTCGTATCGTCGTGACTAGCGACATCTATATATGATTACCGATTTCATATATAGATGTCGCTAGTCACGACGATACGAACGATTGAACCGATTCATCTACTACATCTCATTATTTTAACATTCGCCAACAACATTCAGTAGCTGACAATTCGAAATTTGTACAACAGCAAATTTTGTGCAGCGCTCGAAATGTCAACTTTTGTTCCTTCAAATTACGATATGCGGACAGCATTAACTTTCTGCTTCCATCTCAATAGAAGTGCGTTGGAATCCCATCGAGTGCTTGTGGAGGCTTACGGTGGATATATGCTCTTGGCAGAACACAGTGTAATGAGTGGTTCAATAAATTCAAAAGCGGTAATTTCGATGTGAACAATGAACCGCGTGGAATACCACCGAAAAAGTTTGAAGATCTGGTGCGACCTTCTGAAACCTGGTGAAACAGTTACTGGTGAGCGTTACAAACAACAACTACTCGATCTGAACCGTGTTCTGCTTGCTTCAAAAACGCTTAGAATATCAAAAGAGGCAAAACAAAGTGATTTTCCTGGATAACAACGCACGACCACATCGATCGAGATCCGTTAAGGAAACGCTAGAAGCGCTAAGCTGAGAACCACTGCCCCATGTGGCTTACTCAGCAGACTTGGCTCCATCAGACTACCTCTTGTTTTCCTCGATGGGTCACGCGCTTAGACACTTCGATTCGTACGAAAATGTCAGAAAATGGCTTGATGAGTGGTTGGCGTCTGAAGATCCGGGATTTTTTTGGCCAGGTATTCACAAATTGTCTGAGAGATGGGAAAAATATGTACCTGCTAACGGCTACTACTTTGAATATAAAATGCTTTACCATTTCAGAAGAATTAAAGTGTGTTTTTGAAAAAAAAATTACCGGTTTCATAGGTAGATGTAGATGAGTCGTAATTTCAAATAATTAGCTGTTATCGCAATATAGTACTAGACAAAACATCGCAAAAATGCTCAAATTTTTACACGTGCTGATAGGCGGTATTTGTAACTTTGTGATTCGCAAAAATACAATTGTGAAAAGGAGATGCATAGTGTAGCCTTGTCTTTTTCACCTTTGCATTTCTGCGATGCGATTTGTAACGAGGGTCTTTATCCGTTGGGTGCAGTGTGAATTGCGTATGACTTGTATAAAAACTCAACTTGGCAGAAATAAAAGAAAAATAAAAGAAGTTCGTCAATGCGAGGGCCTTAGACATTGACGCTTCACCTTCCTACGTAGCAGGTGGCTAATGGTAGAGTTTTAGTGAATAAAATAATTTGTACTTCTCCTTCGGGACAGGGTATAAGCGAGATCCCGTAACAGTGATACTGAAATTCTTCCATCCATGATAATTGGAGCTCAAGAATCTGAGACGCAGTGCATACAAATTATCATGAGCTCGGATGGTTAGTCTGTAATAAGAGTGTATGTCAGTGGTTATATATACTGTTGCAGAAGAGTGTAAAGGGTATTTTGACTTTAGTGTTCAGATTTCCATGACTCGCTGAACTAGGCTGAAAAGTTAAGCCCTAAAATAGTGCCAAGTGTATTTCACTCTGATAAATTTTTCACTGCGATGTTCCATCTGTTTTACATCTTTTTTCATCTATTTCCATTTTCTATTTATCTATTTCCGTCTTCGAGCCATCTATTTCCATCTTCGATCCATCTGTTATGAATTGAGTCAGTCACAAAACAAGTAGAAAACAAAAAGTTTCAATTAAAAAGAGTCAAATTATAAAATCACAAGTTCAAGTCCAAATGCTTTATCCAGGCAATGGACTCCTTGGTAGCTTGATGCAGGTCGAGAATCATACCATCGAACCGTCTCAGTGGGTACTCATTTATGATGTGATACATTGACTGAATTGTAGCATTATCGCAGTCGCAGGTTGGGGAATCGGCGAACTTCCATAGAAACATCTTTTATGCGCAACGATCATGACCAGTTCTGAGACTATTGAGTGGTTTCCAAACCTTCCGTTCGAGATCTGTGCCAGGAACTTGTATGGATGGGTTTGCAATGACATGTTTGTTTTCAAACTGCAGACTGTCGTCCCAAAACTGTTTCCACCTATCCTTCACAGAAAAAAGCGGTTTCGGATGATGAGATCTTCCCAAATTGGTTTATTTGGAATCAACCGATGGGGCGGTGGATTCATGAAGTTTTCCCTGATCGGAGTGTTATGCATTGAAGTACACGTGTTAGAGTTGGTCAACATTTGTCCTACCTTTACTTCTGAATGTCCACTGAAAGACACATCCTGGTACAGGTGTATTTCAAGGCTCTAGGACAAAATATCACCCGACAAAATAGCCCGGATATAATAACCACCCCGCTGGGGTTATTTTGTTCAATTTTTAAAGACGCTGTTGAATTCATTATTGCATTAAGAGGGCATTGTATCGTGTAAAGGAGCTCTGCGCCTGCCCCCTCACCCCCGCGCCCGCCCGCGCCCCGGCGGTGTGGAAAATATCTACAAGCAACGTAGGAATTGTGTTTATGATATACGCCCCCGACGTATTTTATCCACCGTGCACGTGTTATGAACGCCGTGCACGTATTATGTGAGCTCATAACAAGTTCGTTACGTATGGCATACTACACAATACTTAAATAAGGTTGTTATTACATTCATCGCTTATACGATACGTCGGCGGCGTATATCATAAACACAATTCCAACGTCGTTTGTAGATATTTTCCTCAGTGTGTAGGGGGCCTGACGTTCAACTGCATCGAGGGGTTATTTGAATTGGGATTATTTTGTCCAGGGGTTATTTCTTCCGGGGTTATTTTGTCCGTTTCCCGTATTTCAATTCACGACATTCAATTTATAGCAGATGGATCAAAGATGGAAATAGATTGATCGAAGATGGAAATAGATGGATCGAAGATGGAAATTAATAAATCAAGGATGGAAATAGATGCAAAAAGATTTAAAACAGATGAAAATTCACTATGAAAAACTTAGCATTTTAGAATTTGGCAGAGTGAAATATACTTCGCACAATCGCTTTGCAAAAGCATTAAATGTGCACAAGAAGCATTCTGAGTGTTACATGATAGAGTGCAATTTCTCTTTCCCATTCTAAGACCTCTCGCCTGTCGTAACAGATTACTATCGGTTAATTTGCTGGGCGTATGTAGAAAGGGATTCGTCGATCGCGGCTGTCCACAGGGGGGAGTGCTGTCACCGATCCTGTAGAAAATGACTGTAGACGATCTCTTGACGAAGCTGAATACGTCTGGATACCTAGCTAAAGGATATGCGGATGACATTTCAATTCTCATTTCGGGAGCTTTTGAGGGAGTTCTAGGGCATCTTATGCAGAGAGCTTTTCGCTTGGTCGAAAGGTGGTGCGAGGAAGCGGGATTATCAGTAAACCCCGACAAAGCAGGACTTGTGCTATTCACAAATAGGAGAAAGTTATCTGCCTTCGAGTTGCCGGAAATCTTTGGAAAGCAACTGGTATTGGCCGAGAAGGTGAAATACCTGCGGGTCATAATGGACAAAGGGGTGACCTGGAAGGAGCACCGAGAAGAAAGGGTCAGTAAAGCGATGAGGATTTTCTGGCGATGCCGCTGTGCGTTCGGGAAAAATTGAGGGCTACGACCCTCCGTTTTACACTGGATGTACAAAGCGATAGTTAGGCCACTAAGGTGCAAAGGCTTGCATGCCTGAGCATAACGGGTGCAATGACTTTTACCCTCTCAGCGGCGCTGGAGGTCTTACTTTCAATAGAGCCCATCAGCCTGTTTGGCTCTACGGAGGTGGCCAATAGCTCGCGGCGGGAAGAAGTATAGGGCACGCGGGTATCCTTCACTCTTTAGTGAGAAACTTTGGGGACATGTCAATCCCTTCGGACGGGATAAGAACGTTGTTTCGGTTTGAAAGAAACTTTAAAACGATCTTTGCGAGTCGGGACGAGTGGCAGAACGGAAATATTCCGGTGATAGGAGTCATAAACGTCTATACTGATCGCTCTAAGATGGCAGGAGGAACGGGTGCGGGTATTTTCTGCGAGGATATGGAACTTAACGTCTCCATTCCCCTTGGAGCATACCCAACAGTGTTCCAAGCGGATACCCTGGCGGTCGGTAGAGGTTATGGGAGAGAGTCAAGTCATTAAGAAGCGAATCGTCATTTGCATAGACAGCGTATCGACGATAAAGGCGCTTTCATTATACAAGCTTTCGACCAAATCGGTGCTGGAAAGCAGAGTGGCACTAGATGCCCTATCTGGAAGAAACGAAGTCTCTCTGGTTTGGGTTCCGGGACACTCAGGTATTCTAGGCAACGAGAGAGCCGATGAGCTGGCGAGGCTAGGTAGCGAAACGGTCTTTGAAGGACCTGGGCATTCAACCTGGGCTGATAACGGACTCATACAAAGGAAGACTCGCGAGAGGCGCCAGAGGCTTTGGAAAGGGTTAAGCTCATGTAGACAAGCTAAGGAGTTCTTGGATGGATGTAATCCACATACTATCAAAGATCTCTTAAAATTTAACAGGAAAAACATAAGGTGGACAGTAGGGATGCTAACGGGCCACAACACGCTAAGATACCATCTGAATAAAATGGGACTAAGTAGTGACCCGAACTGTAGAAGTTGCAGAGACGGACCAGAAACAGCAAAGCATTTCCTGCTGCACTGTCCAGGCCTTACGAAATTAAGGGTGAAATGGCTGGGAGACTTCTACCTTACTCTGGAAGAATTCCGGAAAGCACCGATAGCTAATTTTGCTTCTTTTATTACAGAAAGTAAATGGATTGAGGGAATACCTCAATAGTAACACTACATACACATCAACACCACCACATTACACAACACCCAACAACAAATCACCACAGTAATAAACCAACCTAATATCTAACATATCAATACCACAGCAACAATATAGGGTTTGGCACAATGGGCCCAATGAAGCTGGCCTAAGTGTCCTCAATGGTCTAAATTTTCCATGATAATTGTTCATTTAATTATTGTAATTTGTACTATTGTACCCCATAATAAAATCAATCAATCAGGACCTGTCGCTGAGGAGTAATAGGTCTAAAGAATACTCACAACAACAAACATAATATGATTACTTCAAACATAATATATAATAGCTGCAAGCACAATATGTTAACTGTAATATTTGTTTGAAACACAGCAGAGCTACCACTTTAGTTTCTTCCTTTTATAATTTCATTTGCAGGAGCTAGAATTGACCACCGTTTATACTTTCTTAAATGAAAGTCGAGAAAATAGAGTGTCCTCAAGTTTGGCGCAAGGTTACGTTAATCTTTTGGATGGAACATCAGATGTGTTGATTGGTGGGATGGATGAAGATTCAAACACAAGAAAATATCTTTCTTCATCGATTCCCTACTACCAAGACGATCAAACTTGGTGCGTAGCCAAAGCTAAACCAGAAGAGCTTTGGAGAAATATTTTCAACCTATTTTCTACTCTGGTTTGGTTTCTCATCATTCTAATTGTTTATTTGATGGCGTCGATGATGTATTTCTTCATCAAATTGGACAACAAATCGGAAAATTTCACTTGGATGCTGCTGGCTAGCCTGTCAGTTACGATGGGTCTGGCAACTACTTACGATCCCAGAAGCACAAATATTCGGATCATATTTTTCGTTTTTCTTTTTTACGGTTTGCTATTCAGTACAGCCTTTCACAGTTTCCTGGTTGGTGTTCTCACTAATCCACGTCAGAAAGAACAAGTTTCCAATTTACATCAGGCAGTTGCATCAAATCTAGAGTTCAATGGCGGAACCGTAACATTGGAACATTTTGTCGCAAAAGACGAGGTAAGCGAATAGTGACGGTTGAAGGCGCTGGTGAATTTCTTCTTAATTAAAAACTTGCGCGCCCTTAGCGACCGCTGAACTTCGCTAAATTCGGAAAATGAGACTAAATTGTCAGTTTTTGGTTAAAATTTGGTTTCGCCAGTGGAAGCTATTAGTGTTATTAGCGGCCTAGCTTCGTAGGTAATAGTCAAACTGATTACTTAGTAGCACTAATACAGCCCCGAACTGACACTAACTAACACGGAGCTAATTTAAATTCGAAACGCAACTCTTTAGGATACAACGAAAGCCCGAAACTCATTTCACCTTTGCAACGTCATTGACGCATGCTTTCTACAACTTAAATTCAACGATTTTTTGGCTGTGGCAACAAGTCGAGAACATGCGATGAACAATCCGGTCCTACCGAAAACAGAAATATTTTGTTTCTCCAAAGCGAACAACGTGTACAGCTTTTCCGTTGCAATGCTGACCAAAAAATATTTTCATATTTTACCAAAAATGAACTCAATCATTCGACGCGTTCTGGAATTCGGACTGCTGGAAAAATGGGCAAAGGACAATTCTGCTGCAACACTAAAGTTAATAAAAAACTCTGGCGGTGACAGCGATGATGATGAATTGGTCGTTTTGACAGTCGGACACATTGCAGGGGCTTTAATCATAATGTTTCTTGGCTACGCAGGAGCTTTAGTTTGTTTTATCGGCGAAGTTATTGTGGCGAAAAGACTTTCTATTTCAAAATACAAACTTTTTTGGTCGTTTTGGGATAAAGCCTTTGACACAAAGCAATATTTTTGAAATTTTGAGACCGTGTGAAGTATACGAGACTTAGGGCTTTTGCAAAATGTTTTCAATTTTTTTAACCTCCCCATCCCCTCATGTGAACGCTTATTGATAGGCATCTAAAATGTCTTCAGTCATCCGTCGGTCCGTCTGAGTTGAGCAAATCTTAACCGATTAACCGAAGACGGATATACATACAATTGGAGTGTTTTGTTTCGAAAATGTTTTGGATTTTCTAAAAAATTAAGTTTTTGAACATTTTATTGAATTTGTTGCAATCAATATATTTAAATAAAGTAATGAAAATCATGAAAGTGGAAAACTTGGAAATTACATCATCTTTAATTGTTTTTTCTTTTTGGAGCTGTAAGAAGTACAAAGGTCCTATACGTTCACTACAAACAACTGTAATGTAACATGGGATAGATCGAGGTGGGAGGTGGGCAGTTCATTCATTATCGTCTAGTGATGACGAACCACCAATAAAAAAAATGTCCGTCCGTCCGACCGTCTCCACTTTTTTTTCCAAACGGTTCGACCAATATGCATCCCATGATTCAAGTTCGAAGATGAGCAAAATCGATCAAGTAGTTCCGAAGATATGATCGAAGAAATGGAGGTCGAAGATGGATCAGTAGATCACAGAAATCGTTCATTTTGGTGTCAAATTAAAGCATTTGATCTCAGAAAACTGGAAATCGGGGAAATTATGACGTATGACACATATCTTTAAAATTACGACAGTTTGAAGTTCGCTTCTTAAAGCAAAGTTGGTGAGAATTACATTTTATAGAAAATAGTTTCAGGATTTCTCGAAGAAACTACGTTGGTCCTCTTTTCGATATGGTGCATATGGTCATCAAAATCAATGGTAGTTTCTATGGATCTTTGAAGTTCTTATAGTTATAAAAGAACATAAATCATTGGATTGCTTGCCCATTTCTGTATTTAGATACGTTCAAGTTTTTTTGCAACATCTATTCTGTTTGACACATCTATTCTGATACACACAAATTAATGAAATGAATTGATTAGATAGAGATGAGTGAGTCGCCCGAAACTATGAAAAACCCGACCCGAACCCGAATTGTTTTTATCGGGTTTACGGGTTTCGGGTTTCGAAAATTTTAATCGGGTCAGGTTCAGTCCAGGTCGGATTTCGAAACAGTTCGGGTAGAGGCTTTCGGGTTTCGAAAAGATTTTCGGGTCGGTTCGGTCCGGATCGGGTTTTGAAAAAAGGTCGGCCCGCTTATCTCTAAATTAGAAGAGAAGTTATGTCAAGCTGTCAAAGTAAGTTGATTTTATCAGTTTTTGTCTTCGGAGAAATGATAATAGGTGGCGTTAGCGTCAGCCACCTATTATCATTTCACTGGTAAACGCGAATGCAAAAGAAGCATGACTCATCGTAATCCTAAAACATATGCCACGGATCCGTCAGAATAGATGCAAATAGACTGGAACGTATCTAAGTAAATTTTGCCTTAACTTTATATATGAAATAACGACCACATTAAATTGGATTGGAAATTGCCAAAAAGGCAGTATTGAAAAACCTGTCCGAAGCAACTGCTCAGAAAATCTCTAATCCCTAAAAAACGCCCAAAACTTAGAAAAAAGTTTGGAAAAAAATTTACTCAAATTTTTGTTGTACTAGGGAAGGCCGATCATAGAACCGACCTAAAGCACTTGGGAAAGGTCTCTGATCCATACTTCTGTGGACTGAAAAGTCCGCCTCTTTTTTCTCTACAAAAATGCACAAAAAAGTCATCAAGACCTTTGAGCCCGAACCTATCAACAGATTTTCACTAATTTGATTTTCGTGAACTTTTTTAGACCCATACCTTTCATTCAAAACCTTGAAGAGCGATTTTGCAGATATTTAAGTCAAAAGGTTTCACTGTCCTTAAAATACCCACGCTTTTGCCCCCTTTTGCGACCGTAACTTCGAAAGCTGTTAATCGATTTTGCCCAAATTCAGCCTGGGTTTTTTAATTATCTTTCAGATACGAAACGGATTTTGTAAATTGTATAAGATTTATCCGATTTATGTAGAAAAACACGTTGGGCCCTAATAAAGACTCCGTTTTAGGGCTCTGGCTGAGTCCAAATGCTCAAAATCAAAAAATTTTCTTCTCCTACTTGTCTGGTAATACCACAGACCTTTCGAACAAATAGTATATTACAGTGGGGGATGCGGAAATAAGTCATTACATGAGGGAATAATTTTGTGAAATGAGCCAAACTCAAGAAGGAGTTTTTAAGCAAAAAGCTTTGAAAACTGTTTTTTCATTACATCGAATACGAAACTTGTATATTTCTCTTCCCAAATGTGACGCGAAAATTAAAAAATGCAACTCTCAGTAGGCCTTAGAATGCTATGGGAAGCGAAAGTATTTTCGGCCCTCCAAGATTTTTTATGCGAAATTAAACATGATATTGTTGACGATGGAAATATTAATTATTTTTAAATTAGTTTTGTCTTTCTAGTTTTGTAAGGAAAAACTGCAATATTCTCGTAGTTCTTGTTATGTGAATCACTTAGTTTTGGATGTGTATCATGAGTTTTGGATGTGGATCATTTCGCATGAGAATCACAATGGTTATTTGTGTACGTGCTATGGACGATTGATTTTAGGCAATTTCGCGAACTAAGCAGGTGCACATACAACTTTTCATGAATTGGGCATAAATTACAGAATTTTTCTTGTAATTTAGTCGCTCGGCATGAAAAATAACGTTCATGCCTGTTAGGGCTACAACACGCGAAAATGTCAAAAACCACCGGCTAAGACAGACATTAATATTACATGCAATGAGCCGAAATCCCAATAGTTATTTACGTGCCTGTTTTGGACGATGATTTGAGGCAATTTCGCGATTTGTAGAACGAACGAAGTGAGGTTTACATGCGGAAGTGCCTCAGATTAATCGTCCTAAACCGGCACGTATGCAACTTTTCATGCCGAGCGCCTAAATTACGAGAAAAATTCTGTAATTTATGCCCAAGGCATGAAAAATAATTTAAAAAATGCCCTCATTTCCGTCCCCGTTGCATGTAAAACATCACAACTTTTAATTTCTATATGCTGTTACTGCTATTAGTGCAGTGATGTTTAAATCATAACAATTCCAATGAATAAATTATTGACCTGAGCTTTCGTTTCGAGTTGCATTTTTTAATTTTCGCGTCTATTTGGGATTGGAAAAATACAAGATTCGTATTCGTTGTAATGAAAAGTTGTGTGAATCACATGTGACGACGTAAAAAATTTCAACCTGTGCGATTGCCGCCCTTGCCTTCGGCGCGAGCTGCAAATTTCGCACACGGTTGAAATTTTTCACTTTAATCCCTTGTGATCGAATAGTTATTTGTCTACCTGTTTTGGACGATGGGTTTTAGGCAGTTTCGCGAGTTGTAGACCGAACGAAGTGAGGTCTACAAGCGAAAGTGCCTAAAAACAATCGTCCAAAACAGGTACACATACAACTTTACATGCAAAGGGATGAAATCCCAAAAAAATTCAAAAATTGCCCTCATTTTCGGCCCCGTCGCATGTAAATAACTATTTCACGAGTGTAGAGTTGAGTACACGAATGAGTTTGCGAGTGTCACGAAATTATCCAGAATGGATGACTTATTAAGCATCCCCTACTGCATGCTGTTTTACTCGGTGTCCCAACCGAAGACGCGTCAAGTTTTCGGTGGGACAATGAGTGAAAAAATTTCTTTCTGAAAATTAGAAGACATTTACTCGAGTTATGTATAAAAGACCCAAAACCACTTCGGCGGCTCTAACTCGCCTAGTTTTTTGCTTGTTGTTCTCACCTCGTTCGGTCTACTACTCACGAAAGTGCTTATCGTATCAAGAGAAATGTTTTGTAAAGAGGGATGTAATTTCTGGGGGGTATGCAGTTTTGCAACCCGAGCCGAAAGCAACGGTTACATGCTTCCTCGCTAGAAAAACACTCGAGAAAAACACCCGAGTTGCGTAAAATTTTTCAAGACCCTCTTTAAAGAACCGACAATATTATCGGTTCTTTTGGTTAACATAGATCTGTAAATATTCATTTTCGGTTCCCATTCGGAAAGTGAAAATTGCGATTTTCGTTGTTGGAGGGATGAAAAGAGTCATATTGGTGTCTGTTACCTTTCCATGAAAAAAGCAGCGCTTTGAATGCTTGCAAAATGTGCAGCATTGTCACTGTAACGGTATCATAGTATCAATCAATCAGTTTCAGTTTCATGAAGAAACATATCAAAATTAGAAGTAAATAATTTTAAATAAAATCTGACATGTTTGGAGTCGAACAAGCAGGGGAAGTGCTTCTATGGGAAAGGGAATCTGACGATCCTGATGCCGATTTTGTCAATTTGTTCAATGATGAAAACAAAATTATATGTTATCGCGATTGGTTTCGTAAACTGAAATCTGTGAAATGGAGAAATCGCTTCAAACATAAATGGATTAGCCCAATTAAAAATAATGAAGAATCAACTAATTATCGTATGGATGGCAACAGGTGTTTCGATAGACATCAGTATTTGGAAGCAATAGAAATGTATACGGTAAGTTTGCGTTTAGCTGAACTAGGAACCGAAAATCTTTCACTAGCATACGCAGATCGAGCCGCATGTTTCTTCGAGATGAAGAGGTACGACAAATGTCTCCGAGATATTGAGCTAGCTGTTGAAACAAAATACTCAGATATGTCACAGTTAATGGAAAGGAAATCCGAATGCATTAATGAATTGACGAAAAACTTTAAAAAACCTGAACCCTTTATTCCGAAACTTAGTTTTAATGCACACAATAAGTTTCCGTGCATGGCCGATGTACTCGAAATTAAACTAAATAAGACGTTCGGCCGCCATATTGTTGCCACGGCTGATATTGATGTTGGAAAAACTATTATAGTTGAGGAGTGTTTCGTGACACTTGCGGACAAAGCTTATCAGAACGGTTGCTTCACTTGTTTAGCTACATGCGGAAATTTCATAGCTTGTCCGAAATGTACTAGCGCCGTTTACTGTGATGAAAGTTGTCAAGAAAAGGACGAACTGCATAGGAAATATTGCGGTGAAGTAATCAATCGCTTGTCAATTCAAATGAGATTCGTGGCAAAATCAATATTGATTGCCTTGAATTTATTTGCGAATGCTGTTGAAATGATGCAATTTGTTGAACATGCCTTGGCAAGGAGGAATCAAATACCAGAAGCTACGACTGATGCAAAATCTAAATACGCTACATTTTTGCATTGTAAAGGTGTTCGTAATGATTGTCTGATAGTTGATTTTGTCTATAAAGTGTTCGCCAGTCTATTAAACATTCGATCGGTTGGGAAAATGTTTAATTGCCAAAAGACGCAACGATTTTTGATGCACTTAGTGGGCGAACACTATCTGCTACTATCGACTAAGATGTATGGCGGAACAATATTTTATTCACCATCGTCCAGTCTATCACTTGGTCTGATGGTATCCATGTTTAATCATTCCTGCGCTCCAAATGTTTTCCATTCCAACAGCGGTGACAAGGATGTTTTCATTGTGATAAGGCCAGTAAAAAAAGGTGATCAACTCTTCATTCAGTATATTCAGGAAGACCTACAAAAATCAGAACGTCACGTCGTCCTGAAGGATCATTTTAACTTAAAGTGTACGTGCGATAAATGTGATTCACAGATCGAAGTAACGGATCGTTTAGCTATGAGGTCAGATCCTTGTTACAATCAATTTGAAATAAAGACTGCGAAAAATGGATCATCAAATATTGACGTTGTAATCGAAAACTGTGAACAATTCCTCAGGAAATACGGTCGTCTGCCTTGGTCGCCAGAACTAAATACCGCTTTAAATGTGTACAGTAAATGTTTGCTACAAAAGCTTTCACATAAATAAATTCTCATCCGAATATTCTGTCTGACGAAATAAAAAAAATTTGCGAATTACATCTGATTTTGTTGAAAACCCCAAAGCCCACCTTCTCGGTGGGTCAGGGCAACATTCCGTTGCATCATCAAAGAGAGACATATCAGGTAATAAACGACCGATAAAACAATTCAACTTTACCGATAAAATTCCCAAGAGAAGTGACTGGAATGAAGGTATCGGTAAAAAGTTATCGATCATTTATTATTTTTTATCGGTAAAGTTGAATTGTTTTATCGGTCAAATATAATTTCCCGATTTTATTCCCTAGGGCGCTAAATAGTACATTAATTTATTGGTGTCAAACTTTGTCTCGTTGATTTGTTGCTTTGGTGAAAAAAATAGCATATGCATCTGCTGGAAAATTTATTTATCTTCTCGGTAAAAGAATTTTTTAGCATTTTAAGAAAATGGCTGCCAACTGTCAAAGTGACGTCATCTTGGATTTTTTGCTATATTCTTAGTTAGAATGCCTTGACAGATGGTTTCTTCGGCAAAGTTATTTAGATTGAGATTTTTCTGCCGACTGGCGTAATTTTACAAATTTTTTACCGACGTTTTCCGGTGTTACTCGAGTTATTTATATGATAAATGGACTGGCTTTGTTCGGAGGATATGTGTTATTTACGAATTTTTCGAAAAATATGCCTCGATCTCCGCAAAGGTAATTTTATTTCAGAATCAGATTAAATGCTGAAACTATTTTGTGACGAAAGTTCTTATAATAAAGGAATTTGAATATTTTATTCACAAAAAACAGACACTGTCGATACATTTTCTTTGTAAAATCTGCAATTTATCATAGGCATAAAAGATAAAGAAGACACGACAATAAAAAACGTTACAGATGTCGCTAAGTGTTTCGAAGATGACACGAAGTGTTACGAAGGTAGCCAAAGATGACACGAAGTGTTCCGAAGGCAGCCGAAGGTGCCACGAAGTGTTCCGAAGGTGGTGTTCGGGCAGAATCCGGACGATCAAAATCCGGACAAAAAAATCAGTATGTTACAAAATCTGGATGCCTCAAAATCAAGAAGGTACAAAATCCGGTGGATGTAAAATCTGAACGACACATAACAAGGATGTTACATAACATGGATTTTATCCGGATTTTTATCCGGATTAACAACACGATAGCGTAGCGGTTAACACGTCTGCTTGCTACTACGAGATTGAGTTGCCAGTGCGTTGGTTCGAAACTCAACCGCAGACGGATTTGTACCGATTGTTAGATTTGTAAACAAAACAAAAACTGATTGAATCGTTCAAGTCAAGTGAAGTTGAGTGTAGTGTCATCGTACGGGTTACCGGTGAAAGGCATTGTTGGGAGGGGCCGGTATTCTACTTCTACTAGTTTCGCTCCTAGTTACATCTCATAGATGGCACTGGGTTTGTCGCACAGCTTACCACTGGCACAGTAAAATTTTCCGGTAATGAAAGGATCTCAAAAAAGGAGAACCACAAACAAAGAAACTAGTAAATAATGATCTAGCCTCTAACCCTTCATGAGTTGTAAGGCAGATTATTATTATATTATAATCAGGACAAAATATGACAGCTGAATTTCAAATTATTATGTATGATGTATCCGGATGAATCAGGATAAAATCTGACCGTTGAATTTGAAGGTGTTGTTGAAGGTTGATGTGAAAAGCAAATTATTTAATAAAGCGTAAATATTTATCTTGTTAGTTAAGTAACGAAGGTGAAGATTAGATGTCGTATTCAAACAGCGCCGCAGGCCTGAAGTTTTATTGCGCAATAGGAAAGCGGGGTCGAGGGGCGACAGCCCCCGCAGTGGGGAGGTCAAGGAGAGGTACAACCCCTCATGAATGTGAGGCAGCCTGCAGTGCGTTTAGAGCTCGCCGCAGGCGCAGAGGTTTAGGGGGCAGAGCCCCCTACATCAAGAAAATTATACTAAACCTTTCACGGTGGGTTTTAACCGATTTAAATGAAAAGTGCTTGCACATTGGGTTTCTCCCTTGATTGTTTTTCAGGGATACCGTGGTAAACAGAAACAATAAAAAGTAAAATTTTTCACTGGAGAAATTTTGAAAAAAGTGATGAAAATGGGATTTTTTCGGGTTTTTTCATACATTTTCTTGATAAGTCTGAAAATGAAAAAACTGAAAGTCATTTTTCATGGGTTATTTGAATGCCAAATCATTTTATAACACCATACGAACATTTTTTTGTATGGGGACACAAATCGTCGTGCGGACGGATTTTGAAGAATTTCGAGTTGTTGGTTGCATTTTACGCGAATTCGTCAACGAAAATGGTCAATTTCTTCGAAATTCGTTTGCCGAGCACTTGTGTCCCCATACAAAAAAATGTTCGTATGGTGTCATAAAATGATTTGGCAATCACATTCTCCATTAAAAATTACTTTTAATTTTTTCATTTTCAGACTTACCTGAAAAATGTATGAAAAAACCCGAAAAAATCTCATTTTCATCACTTTTTTCAAAATTTCTCCAGTGAAAAATTTTACTTTTTATTGTTTCTGTTTACCACGGTATCCCAGAAAGACAATCAAGAGAGAAACCCAATGTGCAAGCACTTTTCATTTAAATCTGTTAAAGCCCACCGTGCTTTGATTCATTTCAAAATTTTGGTGTGATATTGCAATTTGATACAAAATTCGGACTATATAAAATCCAGATGTTACAAAATCCGGCGAATTTCATATTGCTTATTCTGCCGTATTTTGACGCATCTGTTTTTTGTATAGTCCAGATTTTAAATCCACGGGATTTTATACCTTCTGGATTTTGAGGCGTCCGTATTTTGTAACATTCTGATTTTTTTGTCCGGATTATTACAAGCAACCTCCGAAGGTAGCCGAAGGAAACACGAATTGTTTCGAAGGTGACACGAAGTTTTCCGAAGGTAGTCGAAGATGACACGAAGTGTTCCGAAAGTAGCCGATGGTGACACGAAGTGTTCCCAAGGTAAACGAAGGTTTGCTTGATTTGCGTAAATTTACATTTTTGTGTGTGAAAACTGAAAGTGTTGTGCCCGCCGCGCCATTTGACCTTGCATTTGAGACGCAGTTTTTTTAACATAACGTAATTTTGTTTTAAAAAAAGGGATGCAATTTTTTTTAAGAATAAAACTTTGGCCACAGGCTAACATTTACTTCAAACAAGTATATGCGTTTATGACTGATAGCGTCACCTCAAGCGATATCATTAATTTTGGAAGCGGACTTACCGACTACGTCACGCTTTACTTCTGAAAAGGTTTTTGTATGCCATAATTAACTATCACACCTTGATGCAGGGTCTATTTTATTGAAATGTTTGATGAAATTTCTATAAATAATTTCACTAAAAGAGTCTCTGCCTTTTTGGCTAATTATCATCTTGATAGTTAACAATCGATAAATAAACGAGTCCTTTTTGGACAAATTTCATAAGTTTGTTTGTTTGTTTGTTAACACCTCATTAACATCCTTTTTATGGCCAATAACTAGATCAATCTAGGAAGGGTAAATTGCATTGGCACACACTTTATTGTACATTTTTTGCAGCGATCGGTTTAGTTACGGCTGACTCACAGGTGTATTTCAAAACTTTATGATTTCTAGATTCTAGATTATCCTTCCTGGAGAATAATAAAGAAGAAAAGGTTCTGCAAGAAGCTCAGAGTGGTTTCAGACCTCTGAAAAGATGTCCAGATCAGATCTTTTGTCTCAGGCAAGCGATAGAAAAGCATTTCGAAAAGAATATTGATTTACACTTGTGCATCATAGACTTAGAAAAGGCATTTGATCGGGTACAGAGGTAAAAGCCGTTCGAGGGGCTTAGCGAATATGGCGTCACGATGAAGTTTATTGAGCGCCATTAAAATCATCTACTCAGCGAGCAAGGCTGCCGTAAGAATAGATGGTGAAATTAGTGAGTCTTTCGAGGTTAAAGAGGGAGTTCGTCAGGGTTGTTGTCTCCTCTTTTCTGTTCACAATTTTTATCTATCAAGCAGGCCAATTCGCAAAGGAATGTGGAATAGGGTATAGTAATCATTAAAATCCTGGCCTATGCGGATGACTTAACTCTATTAGCAGAAAATACCAATGGTTTGCAGACGCGAATTGACTGCCTGAATGTCGCATGCGAGGAGTACGGGGTGAAGATAAGTGTAAACAAAACTAAGGTTATGCATGTCGGTAAATATCGAAAAGAGGTATCTTGTAGTGTTAATGGGGATCAGTTGGAACAGGTTTCTGAGTTTAAATATTTAGGAGCCATTTTTTCGAAGGATGGCAAGTCAGTTAGGGAATTTGGGGAAAGAAGGAAAATTGGAAACGCGGTAGCCAGTCAATTGAGGTCGCCTGTGTTCAACAAGAAGGAATTAAGTAGCGGCACAAAGTTAGCTATTCACAGATCAATCTACAAGCCAGCGATTTTATATGGTAGTGAAAGTTGTGTAGACTGCGGATACAGTCCCGTAGTCAGAGTGACTTGACAGGGGGGCTGAGGCCCCCCCTTTAAGTGCCACAGAAAGTATGAATTTTTGAAACGTTTCAAGAAAAGCCTGAAACTAACGTTCTCTCATTGCTTATATTGTTAAAGAATATATGAATCGCGAGCGAAGCGAGCGAATTTTTTTTTTTTTTTTGATAACTTTCGTTTTAATTGGATGTCAAGCTTAAAAATGGCTCATTTCTCGCCAGAATTACAAAATCTTCGTTCGTAAATTCCCGGTGCTGCCATTCTAGCGAACTGTGCAGTTTTTTTAAGTGCCCCAAATAGTGTCCATAGTTACTTATGAATTGTTCTGATGGCGCTAAACTTTCCTAATTGATATTAATCAATAAAAGACAAGCACAGTGAAATAACAGGAACAATTTTTTATTTTGATGGTTATTGTGGAAGCATAATGTGGAATTGCTAACGTTTGGGTCGGCAAAGTTGGTACGCGCCCTGACATCCCCACTATGTGTTACGGCTATGCGTTACGGCTAGAACAAAAATGGGTTCAAACTCTTTTTGCGTTACAGGGGGGAGGGGTGGTCTAAAAAATGCCAATTTTAGCGTTATGTAATTTATGAACGGCCCCAAATATAAATTTCTATTTCACAAATTAACAAACATACAGAGCAAAAAGAATTTCTCCCAAGAGCCATTGGGCTAGTTGGAAAATATTTATCAGTAGTTAATGTTGTAAATGTATGGTTAAGAATGAGCGGAAGGTTGATTCTTTTCTAGATTCTGTCAGCATCCAAACTAAAACAAATCCGAGGTCCAATTCATAACAATTCTTTATTGAACTCGAATTTTTTGGAAGCTACAAATTTCTGGAGAATTTACATAAATCAATTCATATCTCCCAAATAAATACTACGACAAAGTTACTTACTTCTAGTATTTCTTCCTTTTCAACCGTAACATTCGGTTCATTCTTACTTGAATTCAATCTTAATTTGAAGATCCTTAAATAAAGATAATTTTGAGGTTAACTCTTATGAACATATTCGATGAGCCCTAGTTCAAAAAATATGAAAATGAAACTGCTCTTACTTGTTATTTTAATAGAAAATTATCTTTTGGTCTAGATAACTAAATAACTTCAGCTCAAAGATTCAAAAACTGCAATGAAATATGAGAAAATGTCACATTCTTGTCGACATAAAAAAAAAGAGTTAAACTCACAAATTCAATCAAATTTTAGAAATTTCCAACAATTTCACTTCTTTTACAATAAAAACTTATTTTCTTTCTGATAATTTATGATGGATGCTATTAAAATATATTGATTTTTCTAATTCAAAACACTTCTTCGTAAAACAACCATCATCATCTTAGTCTCTTAAATCCGGAAATAAGTTTTTGACGTTTTAACACTTTATTTGACTCTCGTCGTTAAGTGTTGAAGTATGATTTACCTGACCAGTGTTGCCGTTCATCACACTCCCCACCGTTTGTCTGTCCTCGGGAACATCAGAAAAACTACTTTTGGAATGAACGTCTAATTTCGCTAGAGAGGTTACCGGTCGCCATAGAATACTTTGCTTTAATTTAGTATCTTTGTTGCTAAAAAATTGAATTCTTGCACGTCGAACTTGATTGTTAGTTCCAACAGATGTTTCTATAACACGGGCTTTTGGATACTGTCCTCTGATGTTGGTTCCATCCACTAAAACGATGTCACCGACTCGTATCGATTCGACTGGTTCGTGCCACTTTGTTCGGCGTGTCAAGTCCGACAAATTCTTTAACTGTCTGCTTCTTTGATGACTTACAGATGATCTTTCGGAAATATTTCGTAATGACGATGTATGAAGAGGTCTTTCTTTGTATAGCGGATGATTGCGATCTTAACTTAACTCGAAATTATTCTCATTTTCGTCTAGATTTTCCATAGGGGTTGATGTAGGAATTTTATCTCTTGACATAACCTTTTCGAGAATTATTGGAGTCTTAGATGTCTTACATTTATCGCAGAACCATTCGTCGTTTTTCCCGATTGACCTAATGCCCACACAAGAAAAATGATGCCATTTGTCGCATTTATCGCAAGCAACAACTGGTTCGTTTTGTGTTCCGTTACAAATCTCGCATTGGTACGCTAATTTCTTCTTCGATTTTTTGTTAGCTTTGGCCATTTTACTCAGAGAATGAGTTAATACATAAGTACAAGCTTCGTAAATTGTTTATACACACGCGGTAATGGTGATTGAAACAAAAACGACGGCAATGAAAATACAATTGTTGACGCTTGGTGATGGCGCTCTGAATTTCCAATGCTCTTAACTTGTGCCAATTTAAAATGGTGACAATAACCAACAACGTATAAAAGATTGCTCACCAATTGACGATTAAACGAACGAATTTATTTCAGCTATCCTTGCGACT
>CM055403.1:29166075-29212652 GCA_029228625.1 Pseudolycoriella hygida | reverse complement strand
TAAATTTCTTTCCCTAAATTTTTTCCATAATTTTGTCTAAATTTCAATTTATCTTTAACGAAATTATTTCTTAGGGAGGGGTCTGAGACTTGCATGACAGGGAGGGAGAGGGGAGTCTAGTGGAGCGTTACGTCACGCAAGATTTATGTGAAGATTTTTCACATTTTTCTATTGAGTTAGCATAGGAAGAAATGCAAGCAGAAAGTCACTTGAAGCGAAGGGATGTCATGCACGCAACACAAAATACAGATTCACTTAGCATGTATTTAAGCTGATTTTTATTATATTCAAATATTTTGTATAACATTGTCTCAAATCGACAATTTCGTTGCACATACATTCATACCACCTTTCCGCACCTTTACGCTTGCATGTCCTGGGTTGTCAAATGGTGTGTTAAGCGCAATATAGTACTCCTTATGTACCTTAGCCTCTGTCCACCTACTCCTACATCCTATCCTACCCGTGGTGACACCTGTTATAGTGAGCAACCCCACGAACGATCAGGTAACCAACCCTGGTGTAGTAGTGTGGGTCACTTAGCTGAAGGATGAGGGGGGCTGTCTTCGGGTAGTACCTAGACGCTACGTTTAGAGAGGGCTGAAGACAGCTAGGCGCTATCAAGATGGGATGGCGGCTTAGCATGGTGGCGAAGGATCTCGACGGTAAGAGACAACGGCAGCATGCAAAGTCCTAGTCAGATGGACTACCATCATTCACCAGTGCCACGGGCACATTAAGACCAACGCCAGTGCGGTCTTAATTACGGCATACTGGCAAAGCATTGAACACGGACAAGGAATATCGACCAGCGGATGAAATTTTAGACAAGGGCTGACAACTGTGGTATTCCACTACCTTAATAAGGAAAGGTGACATCTTCACGAAACGGCTAGTGGGCTAATATCATGGTTGCCCCCGTCCCGGTAAAACCTTGGCAGGCCTCCAAGTACGTTCGAAAGCTCGTCCTGTGAAAAGGAGGTGTAGGCTCAGATGAACATTCCTGACTAATACCGATCTGGCTCTGAACGCGGTGCCCCATGAAGGACCGTGTCAACCCTAGCATGGCCTCACTGCTTGCATAGATAACCATGAGATCACGAAGGTAACTACACAATCGAGTTGGAGATAGCGGCTTGGAGGGGGGACCCAACAGCATGGAATTAGGAAAGGAAGGGAAGGAGTTAAAAGAAAATCAACAAGAAAATCAACAGGGAAATCAGCAGAGGAAATCGGAGGATCAGCGGATGGATCAATCGAAGGTTCAGCTATTTGACGTGTTCGCAAGACGATCGAAAGTGGCGAGGTCGCCCCCGGGAAGGGAAGCGAGAAGTATAGAGGTTATCCACACAGACGTTCTCCACAACGACGACAACGATGAACCAAAGCAGACAAAATTGGAGCTAGTTAAAAAGATGGTGAAAGAGTTACACGAATTTATACAAAATAAAAATAACGTGCACAAAGACATTAAGACGAAGGTGATCAGCATTCGAGCCTGCCTAAACGAAGTGGAACAGGAAGATAAGCCGTGGAGGATGCGGAGATTCGAAGCAAATTACAAGAAGGCGAGAGCAGGCATTGAAGTCGGCGAAGTTACTGAAGTTGGCGAAGGTATCGAGGTGCTAGCCACCCCGCTCTCGACAAAAAGAAGACAAACACCGGATATTACGCCCACTCCAAGAAGCGCGGCAAAAAGGAGTAAAAGGGACAGGAGAAACAATGAAAGGACCACAAACAGACTGGATGCACAAACACCGAAGCCCAGTATAAGCGAGTGGAGAGAGGTGAGAAAAAAGAAGAAAGGGAAGAGCGAGAAGCAAAAGCTTAGAAGTCTGAGACCTAAAGCTGATGCTCTAATAGTGGCGGCAGAAACAGGAATGACGTACGCCGATATCCTCAAAAAAATTAAAGAAGACCCAGACCTCAAGGACCTGGGTGAAAATGTCTCGAGAATAAGACGAACGCAAAAAGGCGAAATGCTGTTTGAACTCAAGAAGGGCCCAGAAATTAAAAGTGCAGATTATAAAGAACTAGTCAAGAAGTCACTGGGCGAAGCAGCAAAAGTGAGAGCGTTGTCCCACATGACCACGATTGAATGTAGGTATATGGACGAAATCACGACAAGCGAAGACCTTCGAAAAGCCCTGAAAGAGCAAGGTAATATAAATGACGAGATAGATTCCATGACGATACGTATGAGAAAAACGAGAGACGAACTCCAAACGGCGGAAATAAAACTTTCAGTGGACGCAGCGATTAAGATTCTGAAAATCGGCAAGATAAAGGTGGGCTGGTCCGTATGCCCGTTGAGGGAAACCCAGCAGTTGGAAAGGTGTTTTAAGTGCATGGACTTTGGACACCAAGCAAGGAACTGCAAGAACGAAGATAGATCCAAATTGTGCAGGAGATGTGGGGGAGAAAACCACCTAGCAAGAGATTGCACGAAACCACCAAAATGCCTGCTGTGCACGTCAGAAAATGACCACGTGACGGGTGGAGCGAGATGTCAAGTCTATAAACAGGCGCTTAAATCAAAGACGGGACAAGAATGGAAGTGATCCAAATAAACCTTAATCATTGTGACATGGCACAACAACTTCTTTGGCAAGCCACAGCGGAGCAAAAATGTGACGTAGCAATTATTGCAGAACCGTACCGAATTAATAAAAACAACGGTAACTGGGCTGTTGACAGAGCCGGGATGGCCGCAATATTGACGACGGGAAAGTATCCCATACAAGAAGTTGTATCAGGCACCCACGAAGGATTCGTGATTGCGAAAATTGACGGAGTGTATATTGTCAGCTGTTATGCACCACCAAGATGGACGATTGAACAGTTTGAACGAATGTTAGACTTACTCACAGGAGAGCTAACGGGATTAAGCCCAGTCAACATTGGAGGCGACTTTAACTCATGGGCAGTTGAGTGGGGCAGTAGATTTACAAACGAAAGAGGCTTCATTCTACAAGAAGCGCTAGCTAGACTGAATGTGGTTCTGGTAAACGTGGGAAACACAACTACTTTCCGCAAGAATGGACGAGAGTCGATTATTGACGTGACATTCTGTAGTCCAACACTAGTACCAAGTCTGAATTGGCGAGTGGATGAAAGCTACACATACAGCGACCACCAGGCATTGAGGTACACTTTGAAAAAGAGTACGGTGGCGGCAAGGCAGATGAATCAAGTAAGAGAGCGGAGATGGAAGACGAGAAATTTCGATCAAGAAGCTTTCAAGGAATACCTCCAATCAGAAGACGAAGGCGTTGAGAAATCGGCAGAAGAATTGACGAAAGTATTGGTGCATGCATGCGACGTAGCGATGCCAAGAAGGATAGAACCGAAGAATAAACGAAAATCGGCATTTTGGTGGAACGACGAAATTAGGCTCTTGCGCGCAGACTGCTTCAGGACAAGAAGGAGGATGCAGCGGGCCAAAAGTGAGAGTGCCAGAGCCGCGAGGCGAGACGAACATCGTACGGCAAAACTAACATTAAAGCGGGTAATCCGAGCTAGCAAGAGAAACTGCTTTAAGAAGCTGTGCCAGGAAGCTGACGCAAATCCATGGGGAAACGTGTACAGGATAGCGATGACAAAAATTAGAGGTTCATCAGTGCCAAAAGAAAGTTGTCCTGAGAAGCTAGGAGCCATAGTGAGAGGGCTATTCCCGCAACATGAACAGGTCGCATGGCCGCAAACTCCTTACGACGATGAAATTGAAGACAGACAGGACCGGGTGATCACTATAGAAGAGATTCAGACGGCTGTCAAAAAGCTGAAAAATAACAAGGCGCCAGGACCAGATGGGATCCCCAATGTAGCTTTGAAGACGGCGGCATGCATAAAGCCGGACATGCTCAGATTGACATTGCAGAAGTGCCTCGACGACGGAAATTTTCCTGATATATGGAAGAAACAGAAACTGGTCCTACTACCAAAACCAAGGAAACCACAAGGTGAACCATCATATAGACCTATATGTTTGCTGGATGGTATGGGAAAACTGCTGGAGGCCATGATCCGGAACAGATTACACAAAAACACAGAGGGTGAGCACGGACTGTCAGACGACCAATTCGGATTTCGAAAAGGAAGATCGACGATCGAAGCAATAGAAAGAGTTATGGAGATTGCCGACAAGGCACGAAAGAAAAAAAGAACAGGGAACCGCTTCTGCGTTATAACGAAGATAGACGTTGAAAATGCCTTTAATAACGCAAGTTGGACGGAGATAGCTAAGGCAATGCATGCTATGAGAGTCCCCGATTTCCTCTGCAGGGTAATGAAAAGCTATTTCGAACGACGGGTGCTAATGTACGATACCAGGGAAGGGAAAAAGATGGTAGACATCACAGCTGGTGTTCCACAAGGATCCATATTAGGACCAACGCTGTGGAATACGATGTACGACGCAGCGCTGCGGCTGCAGCTGCCAAGATGGGTTACGACGATTGCTTTTGCCGACGACCTAATTTTCATAGTTATCGGAACGTCAAAGTTGGAGGTGGAAGTCGTCACGAAAGAGGCGTTGGAAACTGTAGAAAGTTGGATGACAATGGCTAAACTGAAGCTGGCCCATCAGAAAACCGAGATCATGCTCGTGAGCAATTGTCGGAAAACTGAGCGGATTGTAATGAACATCGAGGGGAACGAGATCACATCCACTCGCCAGCTAAAACACCTTGGAGTCATGTTAGACGATCGTGGAAACTTTAATGCCCACGTAGATTATACGTGCGAAAAGGCAATGAAAGCCAATGCAGCACTGGCCATGATAATGCCGAATGGGTTTGGACCGCGCAGCAGTAAAAGGAGGCTCCTAGCAAGTGTTACCCTATCGATACTGCGCTACGGGGCACCAGCGTGGATAAGGGCGTTAGACACAAAGAGGAACCGTAGGAGGTTGATAAAAACCCAGAGGTTGTCAAGCATAAGGGTAGCAAGCGCATACAGAACGATTTCCTCGGAAGCGGTATGTGTGATAGCCGGAACGATGCCTATATGCATAATGCTGATGGAAGACAGTGAATGCCACAGACTGAAGGAAAGGGGGGGCCAAAACACCAAAACAGTGAGGGCACAAGTAAGAGTCGAATCACTGAGTCAATGGCAGCGAGAGTGGGACTCCGCGGAAAATGGAAGGTGGACTCATAGGCTTATCCCGGACGTAACCACATGGGTAAATAGGGAACACGGAGAGGTTAGCTTCCACCTGACGCAGTTCCTGTCGGGTCATGGGTGCTACAGGAAGTACCTGCATAGGTTTGGACACGCGGAATCACCTTTCTGCGTGACATGCGTTGAAGAGGAAGAAACCGCAGAGCACGTTGTGTTTGTCTGTCCCCGTTTTGAACAGGAGCGATGTGAGCTGATAGCCGCGAGCAGGCCAGACGTAAACGCCGACAACATAATATCGGAAATGTGTCGCGACGAAGAAGTGTGGAAAGTAGCGGACAACGCAATTGCGAAGATAATGGTGAAGCTACAAAGTGCATGGAGAGACGATCAACGAAGACTGGCAGTTGATCTGAGAAAGTAGGTGCGAAAGCACAGCCCTCCCCGAAGTAATGCTGTGAGGCGGTTCCGGGGAGACGAGAGCGTGGCGATCAAGGAAGGAGGTTTTAGTTGGTAAAAATCCAACACTACCTGGGTCCAGGAGGACCAGGTGCCTTTTGAAGGTTTCCTCACCCTTGAGAAAAAAAAAAAAAAAAAAAAAAAAAAAAACGCTTGCATGTCCTCCTATATTAAATCAATGCGCTTTTCTTTTAGTCCAGGCGCATTTTCATTCGTTTGAATGCGAAGAGACAGTCTGGTGTCAAATTCAGCCATTTTACAGTTGTACATTTCATTGGTTCCAATCAGAATTTTAGCACAAGCCTGCTTTCTTATAGCTCCAATAGCGAAAAAATATTCTTTGAGTTACCATCTAAGAAGGCAAGCTGGTGTCAAGTTCATGAGTACACAAACGATATTTTGCGATTGCGCTAATACATTTTTTTGGGGACAAGCAGATTTTTGACACCTCCCTGCCTTCTTACAGCCCCCATACGGAATAAGTATGCTTTGAACTAGACTTGATGTCTAGAGGCAGGCTGGTCCCAAGTGACACGCTTTCTCACATTAAGCAGAAGATACAGAGAATCGCTCGGCTGAGGACTTAAATAGTAGTTTTCTACCAAGATAACTACTCAATATGTTGTAAGACTCGCTACGCTCATTTGGCAATACCTTATCTTGTGTGAGAAAATACCTTTATACCTACAGCGGCAGAAACAACGTTTTTTACTGCCTTCGTACGTAACTTGTATCAAAATAGTTATTTATGTAACTAGTTGCGAAATGGAGTTGGTTTTGTACAAGACTTTATGCAAAAACTTGTGAAACGCGAACTTTTGAATGAACTTTTTATCACCCAAATGAGTGATAAAAAGTTAATTTTTATCACTAGTGACAAAAAGTACATTTTTATCACCCAACACTTCATCCAAAAAGCCACCTCAACCTTATGGATGTGTCGCAACGCATTCGGGAAAAACTGGGGTCTTAGCCCCAAAATTTCACACTATATATACACAGCCATCGTACGACCGAGTATAGCATATGCATCGTTTATTTGGTGGCACCGCTGCCACATCAAATCGGTCCAAAAACAACTATCAAAAATTCAAAGATTAGCTCTCATCAGTATGTCAGGTGCCATCAAATCCACACCCACTGCAGCACTAGAAGCGTTACTTAATGTAGAATCCTTAAATATTTACCTGGAATCAGCTGCTAGGTCTACATTTCTAAGACTACACCAGTCATCTAACCTCATTAAAGCAGACTATGGTCACGCCAAACTTTAGAAAATAATGATCAGGGAAAATCCCACTATTGAAATGCCATGTGATGCTATAACACCAACGTATCGGTTTAATAATAACTTCACAACACTCTTTCCAACAAGGGCGGATTGGAAAGACGGAAAAGTTATTTCGAATAACAATTGCATCTCCTGGTTCACAGATGGTTCGAAAAAGAACAATGAAGAATCAAAATCTTTTTCTTTAGGACTTTGTGCAACAATTTTCCAATCAGAAACATTCGGTATACTGAGTAGTACGTAGCAGAGAATGTCTTTCAAAAAACATCCAAAATAAAACTATCTTTATCTGCTCAGGTAGCCAAAGTACAATAAAAGCAGTTAGTGCAATCAAAATCTATTCGGCTTTAGTACTCGAATGCAGAGAAACTTTGCAAAAAGTCGTCACAAACAACGACGTCATACTATAACATGTGTTCCTGGACACCGCAATATCCGAGAAAATGAAATTGCTGATAAGTTAACAAGAGAGGGGACAGAAAAACCGTATCGAAGGCCTCGATTGAAAGTTCCTTCATCCTCTCTCAAAAATCACATCTCAACATGGAAACAAAAAACCATCAAGAAACACTGGGAGTCGGTTGACCAAGCCCTACAAGCTAAGAGATGCATTAGAATCAATCCAAAAAATTCCAAATACTTCCTTTCACTTAGCAGGAAAAATATCCGAAGAAGCACGAGCATCCTTACGGGACACTGCTTCCTGAACAAACACGCCCACACAATGGGATTTCGTGACGACCCACATTGCGACAATTGTGGCGGAATTGAAACGGCTACCCACTTCCTGTGCGAGTGTCCAGCATACATTACAGCCAGAGCGAAAAGCCTCATATTACCGCACAACATTATCTAGAGAATACCTCCAAGATACACCCTAGATTACCTTAAGAGAACCAACAGGATCTAGAGGTAGGTAAGTATGGGTAATGGGTATGCACAACAGGCCCACTAGAGGCTTAGGTGCAGGGGCTCTGTCCCCCCCCATTCATACTAAACTAAACTAAATGAGTGATGAAAAGTTACTTTTTATCACTCAAATGAGGTTTTTTATAACCTCTCTAATGCGTAAAAGTTCACTTGTCACAACGGCTTTGCATAAAAGACTATTTGCAATTGTGTCTGTTTACTTACATCAAACCGTGCGAGAAAACTTTTCTCGCACGCCTTCCATACCGAAAAAAACTACCTCATACGACATCCAAAACAGTCGAGTAATGCTTGTTTTACATCACACAATTGCAAAAAAAATTATCTTTGATACGTTGTAGATTATGTCAGATTCAAAATCCGTCTACGAAAGATATTTCGACAACTCTGTGATACAGCCATGCATTTATAACTTCTCGCATTTTATGAGATACCAATTCAATTCATCCCACAAAATTTAGATTAACCCTCGTCACACTCGTCACACTCGTCAAAAACATTATATCTTTCCTAGTTACGTAAATAACGATTTACTATAAAGTATCTTCACATGCTTCACATGTATCGTTTACGTAAGGATCTACTTGCGTGAGTTTTGTGGGATAAATTTCATCATAAAATGAGGTAAGTTACCAATGCATGGCTGTAAGAGAAAGTACTGGAGTTCTTAGCTGGTATGCAATGTATGCAAACCTGTAGGGCAAATAGATCAAAAAGGTTAGTGAGGCGCGAATATTCTCGAAACGACTATTGGCAACAAGTAGTTAGTCGCATATTACTCTAAATTGTGCAATTTACTTAATTATTTCTTGTTAGCTGATATCTTCCCATGCCAACCACGCGCAAACGAAAATACGATAATCTAATGGCACTTTAAAACATTTAATGAAAGAATTTCGTGTAAACAAGCCCTGGTTGATGTCACCCAAAATTCATTCAATCGTAACGAGATATCGGGAAACAGAAGGTAGGTAGGTAGGTAGGTAGGTTTTATTATAAAAGCTTCAAAAAACCTCTGATACTGTTAGTGTATTTTCTGATGGTCTTTTTGTTACACGAAAGTGAATGTCTCATGTGAAAATGTGTTCAATTGCATGATTAAGCGTTTAAAAAAAATGGACATAAATAATGGAAATATAATCAGCGATCTCCTTATCGACATTGACGAGAATGTAAGTGGCTTCTTCATCAAAAGTTAAGATTTAATTTTTACAATTGGCCAGGCGCCGATTTCGGATCATTCATAAGTTATTGTTTTCGTTGAATGAGATTGTAAACGAGTAGGAAAAATTTGAATCACGTCGATGTTGATTAATGATGTTGCCGTACGTGTGGCTCTTCAACCAACCTGGAAGTATCCCAATTTATTGGACAGAGAGAACTCAGGAACTCAATTCCATGTAAAAAGTCAGTCATCTAAAAAAATCGTCAAAGAGCACAAAAGTGTGATGTGAGATTCTCTTGCTAAAACCTTTAAAATAGCTACGATAATTGCGCATTAAATAAAAACTTTTTTGCATTCTTTTTGTTACAACTTCCAAGCATTTTCTGTATTGATGCTGCCTTTCATTTTTTTAAATTTATTCTTGTAATGAGTAATCGCTCCTGACATTCATTCTTAGTGTAACATTGCGGATGTTAATTATACAAAAAGATCTAAAGTTCTGATTTGAATTACGATGGCAATAAACATTTCCTTCTTATTAATCCTATCGAGGTTTTTACATGTTTAATTTCTGACGAACCGAATGTCAAGTTCAAACTTTCGACTGACAAAATTTCCCTTTTTGATGAGCAAAGTAGATTAACTTCATTCATGGTTCGGATGTTCGAAGCTTTAGCCAAAAAATTGAATACAAATGTGTCACAGATATTATTCTCAGCAATTGAATCACGCAGAACGGTCTGATTTGATTTTAATTTCGATTTTTACAAAACCTAGCGACTTTAAACAAAATAATTTGTCGCTAAGGTTCCAGACACGCCGACTTTTATTTGAGCTGATGGGTGCAAAATTTGTGGTCACATACGTAGAACCATCACTATGTCATTTTTTGAGCGCACTTAGGGCTATGTTTTTAATTTTTTTGTTACATTTGGAACCCCATCCTATTACATAAATTTAACAAATGATTTAGCATCTCACTAAATCCCGTTAATGTCTCGATGGCTGGCTAATTATTAAATATTACGCGAGCGAAGCGAGCGAAATTTTTTTATTGATTGAATATTCTTATACAGAGGGTTTTTTTTGAAAGTGGAACTACTTCTGCCGGACCTATTTTTGATCGGTGATTTGACTACATGCCCGAAGACCCCTCGGCCTGATTAGTCAAAAACCACCTTCCTCTTATTCACACATACCTTTATTGCCTGGTGGCTACCATCCAAAATTCGAAAAATGGGTGTTCGCGGTCTGCAAATTACTGCCACTACAGAGTGTGTACATAGCTTAATACGGTATCATTTGAAAGCTTATGTCTAGGGGCAAGCCTAAACATTTCAGATTTACTTCATTGTTTCCAGGGAATCGTCAAAAAAGTGATGGTCGGCTGTAAACAAAATTTTGACTAACTTTTGGGAGGTGAATTTTCGCACCTGGAAAATAAAATGCCCGTGTAGCGGCTGGTCATAGCTTTCCAACGGTACTTATTATGCCATAGTAGTGACACACTAAGGATATTTTCTTTGATACTCGAAAGTCACATTTCTATATCAGTGCCACTACTGCCTAATGTACACCGTATGTACACACTCTGTAGCGGCAGTAATTTGCAGACCGCGAACACCCATTTTTCGACTTTTGGATGGAAGCCACCAAGCAGTAAAAGTATATGTGAATAAAAGGAAGGTGGTTTTAGCCTATTCAGGCCGAGGGGTCTTCGGGCATGTAGTCAAAAATAGGTCCGGCAGAAGTACAGTGAACCGTATATAACAACGGACATGTCGAATTTTAAACAATGGAATTTCGTTGTTCGAAATTTGACTTGTTCCTTCTTATATTCGGTTCGCTGTAGGTCCACTTTCAAAAAAATCCCTCACATTCTTTTGTTTTTTTTCTCTGACTATCGTATAACTTTGATTACTATACAACTGAAATCATAATTTTTGGGTAAGCAAAAGCTGGCATCCGGACAAAACGACTCCTGGACAAAAAAACCCCTGGACAAAAAAAAAATACGAACAAAATAACCCCCGGATAATCCTGATGACCAAATATCCAGATGACTAAAAATCCGGAATATAACAAGCAAGGCGCCGCGCCGCAGGCCTGAACTTTATGGGAAAATAAAAAAGCGGGGTCGATGGGCGGCAGCCCCCGCGATTGGGGGTCAAGGGGGTATCGCCCCCCTTGCGGGGTCTAAGGGACGGAGCTTCTAGCGGGATTTGGTGCAAAGCCCCATGATTGTAAGGCCGCCTGCAGGGCGTATTGTAGCTCGCCGCAGGCGCGAAGGCTTAGGGGGCAGAGCCCCCTACATCATAAAAACAACATATGGAAACCATGCTTTGTGCGAAATTTGTCCGAATTCTTTTTTAACATTTCATTACTTCTTGAAACTGGACAAAATAGCCCCTGGGGGGTTATTTCGTCGGGGGTTATTTTGTCCGGGTTATTTCGTCCGGGGTTTTTTTGTCCGGGGGTTTTCTGACCTAGAGCCCAAAAGCTCTAAGATAGTAACATTTTTTGCAGGAATGGACACATCTTTTGTATAATGATGACCTTAAATTTTTTGTCTCAAAAAGAAGGTTTTTCGAAAGTTTACTCCCTTTGTTGATTTTTGAGCGAAAACTAAAAATTCATTTTTATAATCAGATGAGGAATAAAGCTGGTGACAAAAGAAACAGTTTTTAGATATATCTGTCACAAATTTCATCAAAGGCATTTGAATGTTTTACAATTTCAGGTGATTTCAAAATATCAAGAAATCATCCAACTCCTTACAATCTTCGAAAGTATGTTGAAGTTGTTGAGGTGGGCTAATCTTTAATTTTCACAACAAAGTTGCGAAAGATCAGAAATCGCTTATGGGTGCAGCTGCATCCATTATTGCCACCTAGAAGTCGGCGTGAGATATTTTCGAACATCAAAACATTTTTTTTGGCAAACTTATTTCAAAAATAAAATTATTTACGAAAATTCAACCAAATTTTTACGAAGAAAGGTGTCTTTTAGAGGATTTATCGGAGAGAGTTGTCTGTTAAGAGGATGAACGAACAAAAGTTGCCAAAGTAGCGAACAATCTTTTTGATAATGTTGTACTTGCATGGAGTCTTAATGCGTGTTACTAGAAGCCTCCTAAATTTACAATGGACGAAATAAGCATGGCCGCACTGACAGTTTCGAAAATATTTCTCAATAGATTATTGGAATCAAATGAATTACCACTGCACATTTTCTGATCTCCAATAGACTTTAAATTATGATAGAAGTTTGGCTGGGAAATTTTCAGAAATCTATTTTTTCGTGCTTTTTTCGAATTTTCGGGGCTAAAAGGTGCGAAATAGGTTTAGCCGCACCGGTATTTTCACATCGAAATTTTGTTTTCTTTCTACTTCTCCAAGTTCTTTTCATCATATGGATGGATTTTACACATTTTTCCATCAGTTCAGTGGATTGGTTTTGGCCGAACTATGGCCGTCAAATCAGATATTTCATGCTTTCGGCCATTTCTGGATTCTTAGTGATGATTTCTTGACTCGTATCAACAGGAGATGATGCTTTCACTCCACTCTGCTTGTATCTAATTAAAACCTTCAACAAGAGTTGCAATATAGGGCCAAACATGGCCGTTTCGTCCGCCGGATTGTTTCAGCAAACCACGTTTCACCAGAAATTTGATGTTTTCCATACCCCTCTCTTGAAATTCGGTAACAAAATCAGTATTCGAAGACTCCACGAGTCACGAATGTTCTGAAAAAATTTCAAGCATTTTAAATTGCTCCAACTGTCATCAAACCGCATAAAACTATCATCCGATCTGATATCAGCTTCGGCCAAAATATCAATTATTGATGATAAATAGAATGAAACTTTGATGAATAATTTTTTCAGATAGATTCAGACTCGAATCGAAGCATTTGAGTGATTAAAACGAGAATTTTTCATCATTTTCCGATCCTCAGATGCCTCTGAATTTGGCCGGTTTATTTCGATACTCATGTACATTGTTGAGACAGTGTATGTCATTCGTTTCCCCGAATATGAGTGTAACAAGGTTCTACAATATCATCAGAGAAGGAAGCTTTGTGTTCTGCTACGAAATAGCTAGATAGCCCAGAAATTTCTAGTGGAAAGGAGTCTTGGACCATGTGGCCGGTCCGATTCTCGATCGGATTCCGTCATATTCGGCTCAAATAAGTAATTCAATCAATCAAGCAAAAAGGAAATGAAACCTTGTACAAATGGTCTAGCGGCTAGTCTATAGCTATTAATATAATAATATAAAACATTAGGGAAAGTAGAATAACAATACAAAATCAACCGCAAAAGCAAGGGACATTACCTTTACAGCTATGACTTTAAAGTTTCTGTACTTCAACAATAGCTAATACTTTTACTACTACACAGAAACTAGCATACAAATAAGATGACTGCGAAAACGTGACCTAGAGTACGACTTAGAAGAACTTGCATTTAAAAGATAAAATAGCAGGGCAAATAGCAGGAAATTAGAAGAAGAGAAAAAGAGTGACACAACTCATACCTTACGAAACAGTGCGCCAACAGCCCACAAACCCTATTCACTGACCCAGCAACACCCAACCGGTCAAGCACCGAGCTAAGGAATCACCAAAATGTTCAATACAAGCCTGACTAAAAGTTACAATAGAATAGAGCCTTTTCATTCTAATCGGAAGCGAGTTAAAGTCAGATACTGTATTGACAAAAAATGACTGATTATACTGTTTAGACAAGTGCTTGGGAAGAACGATTATTCGGCTCCTCGACGAATTTCCAGTTACAAGCTTTTCACACAAGTATGACGGGGCCCTCGAAGTGGCTAACTTATGCACTGCTACGCAGCGCCGCCTCCTAATGTAGTTCATGAGCGGGCAGCCTAACACTTTATTAAGATAATCACGAGTACTGTCAAACCGTCTCAGCCTGTAAATAAGTCTCACATACGCCGAAAACGCGTGTATAAAATGATAAAAATATTATGGATTTTGTGAAATTCCATCGATTAATTGCATTACACCATTTTAAAATTGCAGAAAGAGCCGAAAACATGAAATCTCTGATTTTACTGCCATAGCTCGGCCCACCGGCCAAAACCAATCCACTGAACTGATGTGTAAGACTCGTCTCTTAATGATAACTTAGTCGTTTATATTGAAAATACCGGTGTGGCTAAGCTTATTTCGCCCTTTTTAGCCCCGAAAATTCAAAACAACACGAAAACACCGCCAAACTTCTATCATAATTTAAACTCTATTGGAGATCAGAAAATGTACAATGGCAATTAATTTTGATTTCAATGATCATTTGAGAAATATTGACGAAAATGTTATTGCGGCCATACTTATTTCGTTCACTGTAGCAGTGGAATATTCCTAGAGTATAATGTGGTAAACAGTACGACTAGCGTCAGATCTCCAAATTATAAGTTCTTTCTAAGTTGACAACATTATAAGTATTAGAGTACATTTTGTTAAATAAATAACGTTTTTAGACAAGTTCTAGAAATTATAGCAAGTTCAGGCACTAAATTGGGCTTTCATCTAGTGCCTGATCTCATTGGATCTTTGATATAAAGTACGCAACCATGAAAAAACTGCTGCAAGTGGAGGCCTGATTTCGAGCCGGCTAGCTTGCTGTCAAAAAGTGCTGCAAGTGAAAATTGTCTGTTGTGGTGCGTACACTATCAGTCACTAATTTTAATTTGGACGCCAAACTGAGGTCTTTGTGATTTCGAACGGGGAAATAAGAGGGCAGCCTGGTGTCAAAAGTCGGAGCATACCAGTGTGTAGCCAATAGTCATGGGACAGTGTAAGCATAAAGGGCAGCAGAAGCATGGTGTCAAGTTGAAAATTAGTGCGTCATAAAGCTACTCGTACTGACTTCATACTACACCGATTTTGACTGCCAGGCGGGCTGCCTTCTTATATCTAAATTCAAAATCACAAAGACCGCAGCCTAGAGTCAAAATTAAAATTAGTGAAGGATAACGTACGCGTCAAAACATTCAACTTTCACTTTCACCACTTTTTGACCCCAGGTTGACGTCTGTCAGCGACTAAATTTACCTAATGATTTGAGACATTTACTATAGTAACATATATTTGTTAATGAAACTATAAGAGAAAAATAGAAAAATCTTTTACTTAAATGTTCACTTTCTGAGTTTAGCGAAGATTAGCGACCGCTAATAGCTCGTTAACTTATTTTTGGTTAACGAATTGCGTTAGCAACGCTAATTTTTTATCAATTCTAGCATTAGCCCTGGTTAAGGTACACTTTGGACGGACACTCTTAAAATACAACCACTTCCGATAAAAGCCACAGGAAATCTTTCGAGGCAGAAAACACAGCCATCTTCCTACAACAAATCTGATTCTTGTACAGTTAATTTCTTTCAGCTTCCTTTCATTAGAGCACAAACTCGAAAAACATTACCCGGCTGGCTTGATTACTCTTTGATTGTTTTAACAGATTCCCAGAGGCTGGGAATAGTTGTGGCAGCTATTTTCCTGTGTGTACTTTCTGTTGTCGCAAATCTAGCTACTATCATTGTGAACGTGAAGAGGTAAACAGATTTGCACTTAAATGTTAAATGAACTATGAATGAGATAAATTTCCCACAGAAACATAAGACCGTTCTTTCGAACATGTCTACTATCATTGGCATGTAGTGATTTGTTAACGAGCATTTTTCAAACACTTACCTATGTCTCCCAGCTATCAAATGAGTATACACCGGTGTGGGTAAGCGAGTTTTGTCACAAATTTGAAAATTTTACCAGCAATTTGTGTGGCATTCAGGTGCTTGGTGAACTGATGTGCTGTTTCATCCCGTTCGTAACAACTTTGGCAATATTAGTAAATAGCTTCACACTTGTGGGTATAGCTGTTGACCGTTACTTGGCCATACGTCGTTGGGTTAAAGGTACATGGGAACCAAGCAAATTGTTTTGCAGCGCCGGTGCTGTCTTCTTATGGGGGTTGGCGGCTGGCATATCTAGTCCGATGATATCATCCTATTACATCGCTGAATTCTACATCGTTTTCACTGATCCGCACAACCGTTCCCATATGATCGACATTGAAGAAGCAGAAATGTGTACCAGCGAAAAGGTAATTTTTTATTCAAAATTTAGGAAGATGCGAAAAACGAGAACTATCAATCGAACGTAAATTTTCCATACACTAAGGAAAATATCTACAAGCGAAGTAGGAATTGTGTATATAATACGTCGACGGCGTGTATAATACGTCGTCGGCGTATATAATGCGTCGGCGGCGTATATAATATATCGGTGGCGTATATAATATGTCGGTGGCGTATATTATAAACAAAATTCCTATGATGGGTATTCACATTTCGCAAACCTCCCTTCAACAATTTTGTGAGAATATCATAACAAAAGGAACGTTTCATTTCAGGAGCCGAATCAGTATTACTATTCCGTTGTATTCTTTGTAATTTTCTTACCTTTACTGATCGCATTTTTGTGGCTGAACGCTATCCTCGCAATGGAAATATTTTCTAGAAGACGACCAATACCAACTTCGCTTCATGCACCAGCGATCACTATTAACGACGATCATTCCGTAGAAAAACGTACGTCTGAGACTAATACTGTTATCAGCGATGGACCTGCTAAACTAGGTAATAATTTCAATCGTCGATTTATAATTGCCTTTTCTTAAATGTCTCATTACAAAATATATAATTTTTCTACGAAATAAGATGGTAATTACAGCCATAATGCGATTGTTCCAAACATAATATATTTATAACAACGATAACATGTTTGACACCCTATATACTCAATACTTTTGATTCAAGCAACAATATTATATTGTGCGACTATCATATTATGTTTTTCATCATCACACACTTAGTTTTCCCAAATACGGAACGTTGCATTTCTTAACTTTGTTTTTCAGAAAAAAAACTACGACCAGGAAGTGGTTCTGCTGAAATGTCTACATCTACAACCAATCAAACGAACAATTCCGCTCAAAAAAGGCCGAAAACCAGTCGAGAAATTCGTCAAATGCGAATGTTCAAAGTTATTATTGTTATTATGATAACATTCTTTGTTTGCCGTTTGCCAACGTGGATGTTTCTGTTGTACAAATTGTTTCACGTTGCCAACACAAATTTGCATTGGATGCTGCAGTACTGTCTCGGATTGCTATCTATCACGAATTGTGTGCTAAATCCATTGTTATATACATTCCTGACGGAGACAATCCAGTATTCCTTTTTCTTTGCCACTAAAATTAAAGGATTTTGGATCCGTAAATGATTCCGACGAAGATCTTCTTACCATTAATAAAGTACAAGGTTTCTTAGTAATAAGTTGTAACTTAAGGCAATTTTCAAATAAACGTTAGATTCTACAATCAAAATGTTTTTTTTTTTTCAAAATTCTAAGGAACAACAGCAATATAAAAATTTTTGCCAGCCCTGTAAGCGTCGCAACTAACTGCAATTCTTCGACTTTCACTCTTCATTTGTGGCAGCTTTGTGAGTTAAGACCTTGTTGCGGCCAAAAGTTTGCTGTGCAAAACTCGATCTGCGTTAACCAGTGTGTCAACCGAAAATCTTTCATTTTATGCTCGCTAGCCATTTGTAGTTATTTACGGGTTATTATTTACCTTCCAATAAAAAAATGAAAAATGTCAAATAAAAATAATTTTTATCCAATAAAAATAATTTTCGTCGAATAAAAACATTAAGTGGCCAATAAAAAAATGGATTTTCCTTTTACAAAATGAATTTATTTTTTTATTGGACATTTTTATTGGAGAAAAATTTATTTTATTGGACGTTTATTAATTTTATTAGACAAAATTATTTTTTCTATTGGAAGGTTTAATACGATCCGTTATTTACGTTACAAGGAAAGGAGTCGAAAGGGCTTCTCCGAGTGACATATTGAGAAAGTAAGCTACTTTCCACTCAAAATTGACATGTTTACTTTTGCGAGGGCACTCTGAAGGCTTTAAAGGGGTGGATGCGAGGGTACTCGTAAGTAATAAGCGAGAACGTGCATAAAGCTGTGTTGTGATCAACAAAGTTATTTTTTTCACTCGGCGTTGTTTACCAGTTTTATTCGCACTGAGAAAATAACATCATTGCACAAGCAAAACTTCTCTAAGAACAAGGTCACCAACCCCCGAAATTTCAGCAGTTTTCACCTCCTACAAAGTCGCAGTCCATCAAAAACTCTTAAGACTTTTCTTCCCCGAAAAAAACTTCTGCCACCGCTCCTTAAGTGATACTTTAGGGCGATTTTTACTTTCGACCAGTTTTTGACCCATATCTTCCTTATGTCAGAACAATATCACACCCCGAACATGTTTTCTCGTCGTTTTAAACCATCCCCGACAACATATCAAAAGTTAATTTCTCAGACATTTTTCGGCAGCGTGGCTAATTTTTGGTCCCTTTGAGTGACCGATTTTCACAAACCCGATTCCGTTGACTTTCTGGGATCGCTACCTTTCATTTGATACCTCACTGATCGCATTCTGACCATTGCCGTGCGAGATATAGCCGAAGAAGTGCTCCCGTTCTGGGTTAAATCGCACAAAAATGCCATATATCTCGGAAGTATGGAATTTTTTTACCCAAAATAGTTCATCAGTTTTGTTGACCCGAACCTCCACTAACAATTGGCACTGAAAAAATAACATCATTGCACACAACAGCAAAACTTCCCTGAGAACAGCAGTTTTCACCTCCTACTTCCTACGGATGAAGTAGCATCAAAAAATTTTTTTCTACTAAGTTGTAGCCCATCAAAAACTCTAAGACTTTTCATCCAAAAATAAACCTCTGCTTCCGTTCCTTAAGTGACTTTTGGGCGATTTTCAATTTTGACCAGTTTTTCACCCATACCTCCCTTATTTCAGAACAATATCACACCCACGAGCATGTTTTCTCGACGTTTCAGACCACCCCCGACAACATATCAAAATAGTAGATTACAGTGGGGGATACGGAAATATGTCATTACATGAGGGATTAATTTTGTGAAATGAGCCAAATGAGCAAAAAGCTTTGAAAAATGTTTTTTGACGAGTGTAGAGTTTGTATCCCGAGTCGAAGGCGAGGTATACAACTACAAGAGTCAAAAAACACTTTTTAAAGCAGGTTGCTTAAAAATACACGAATGAGTTTGCGAGTGTCACGAAATTATCCAGAATGGATGACTTATTAAGCATTCCCCACTGTATGCTGTTTTACTCGGTGTCCCAACCGAAAACGCGTCATTACATGCAGATATACATGTAATGAGAAGTTTCCGGTGGGGGCTACATGTAATGAATGACATGTAATTAATAATTTCCGTGGGGTGCCCACATACATGTAATGACAAGTTTTCGGTGGGACAACGAGTAAATTAATTTTTCAGTCATTTTCCGGCAGCGGAGCTCATTTTTGGCCTCTTTGAGCGACCCTAGACTCCCTAACCGATTTTCACAAACCCGATTTCGTTGACTTCGTGGGATCTCTATCTTCATTTGAGACCTCACTGACGTCATCCGAAACACGTTGTTGTCTAAAAGCGTGCCTGTTGCTCTGGATGGTAATGCATGTGGCCATGCCCCGGATTCGGGGTCGCATATTACTAACTTTCTAGATTTTTCGGCGGCTGAATCATCGTCACTTTGCAGGCTCTGCACCAACCTTCGTATTTATATTTCATCCCAATCTTTTTGTGATGACGGCGTGGTTGGTAGGTAAGTTACGGACGCAAAAGGGGGCAAAAACGTGGTTTTTTGAAGGTTGGTGGAACTTTTTCACTTATATCACTGCGAAATTAGAACGGAAATCGCTCTTCAAGGTTTTGATATAAACATCAGAAAATCACGAAAATTAAATTAGTGAAAATCTGTCAAGTGGTTTTTGCTATAGAGTCCTTAGTTTGGGCCCAACTAACGCTACGCGATCCAACACGATATTTGTTTTTTTTTTTGTGAATATTCCTTTGATAATGAGGTTTTTTGAGCAGTGTTGTAGAGAAAAAAGAGACGATTTTTTTTTCCATGGAGGTATGGGTCAGAGGCCTCTGCTAAGTCCTCTAGGCCGGTTCTAAATTGCTTACTTATTACTTACTTATCAGCCTTTCTAACCCAAGCGGGTTTTGGCTGACTCTACAACGTTTTTCCATCTGGAGCGATCCTGGGCCAGACTTCTCCACTGCGCAACGTCCAACTTTCGCGCGTCTTCTTCAACACCATCTAGCCATCTCTTCCGGGGTCTTCCTCTGCTTCTGTTGTTGTCGAAGTTTCGATCCATTACTTTCTTTGGCATTCGATCCTCGTCCATTCTCGCTACATGAACTGCCCATCGCAGTCTGGCAGATTTAATAGCTCCGACTAGTGTTTCGTCCCCGTAGATGTCTGTCAGCTCTCTGTTTGTTCTTATCCTCCATCGTCCTTGTTCGTATAGTGGTGCACATATTGATCTTAGCACTCTCCTCTCGAAGCAGTTAAGTAGCGATTCTTGTTTGAGTGTCAAAGACCATGTTTCACAGCCGTACATTACGATAGGTCGGATCAGTGTCTTGTATAGGCGAAGTTTCGTGTTTCGACTGACCAGAGAGTTTCTAAACAGATGTTTCAGTGCGTAGAAGCATCTATTCCCCTGCATCAGTCTCGTCTTGATCTCTTCGTCTACGTCGTTGTCAGTGTTTATGATTGCGCCGAGGTATTTGAATGACTGGACAACTTCAAAGTTGTAATCGTCAATTGTGATGTTTTGTCCAATACGCGATCCTTGTTTTCTGTTTAGCGTAAGATATTTCGTCTTATCCTCACTGATTACCAGTCCAATCGTCTCTGCTTCCCTGTCCATTTCGACAAACATTTCCTTGATCGCGATCGTCTCTCGTCCCATCAAATCGGCATCGTCGGCGAACGCAGCAACTTGTTTTGAAGACGTAAATATCGTCCCGTTCCAGTTCACTGTCATAGCTCTGATGACCTTCTCCAACGCTAGATTGAATAGGATTGTCGATAGTTTATCTCCTTGACGTAGTCCGGTGTTTATGTCGAATGGGTCAGATTGGACGCTTAGAATCAGCACTTTACATTTGGTATTGGTCAAGGTTGCTTTCGTCAGGTTTATTAGCTTCTTCGGTATTCCAAACTCCTCCATAATACCGAATAACGCTGGTCTATCAATCGAGTTATATGCTTGTTTGAAGTCTAAGAATAGCTGGTGTATGGTCACGTTGTACTCCCATGCTTTCTCCATTATCTGCCGAATTGTAAAAATCTGGTCGGTCGTCGATCTGCCTCTCCTGAATCCGCACTGGTAGTCTCCAGTGATTTCTTCAGCATAGATCTCCAAGCGGTTATAAAGTATCTCCGCCAGTACTTTGTACGCTAGTTCTAAATTGCCCATTCGGCAATTTCCAATCAAATGTAATTTGGACGTAATTGCACATACTTAAGAGTTGAGGCAATATTTACTTAGAAACGTTTTTGTAACATCTATTCTGATACGCACGGGTCCCTAGCATATGTTTTTACTGGTTAAGCCATTGTGAGCAGTCTTTTTTTCGCTTAAATAAATAAACTAATTATTTTCATATAATTAAACATAGAAGGGACGCGTACGTATCAGAATAGATGCGATCCAAATCCAAATAGAGAAAAATGTTCTCCTCAATTTTGTCTACAACATAGCAAAAAACTATTTTTGGGCTAGGGCCGACCTTAGTACTGACCTAGGGCCTTAAATGGAGGCCTCGGATACATACTTCCATAGACAAAAATGTTTCCCTCAATTTGCTCTGCAACATAGCAAAAAACATTTTTTTATGTTAGGGCCGACCTTAGGACCGACATGAGGCCCACTTGAGCCCTTAGCAAGTCAAAAATTCGTATATAAATTGTCGTCCGTGCCGAGATCTTTCAAACAAAAAAAAGTTTTTGAAAATCGGACGAGATTTACTCGAGTTATGTACAAAAACACGTAGGGCCCTAACAAAGACTCTTTTTTGGTGCCCTAGGTAAGTCCAAAGATTCAAATCGAAAAATGTTTCTTCTAGACATTGTCGGCTATGCCCAGATCTTTCAATCAAAAAAAAATGAAAAATATGAAAATCAGAAAAGATTTACTCGAGTTATGTGCAAAAGACCAAAAACAACTTAAACGGCCTTAGCTCGGCGGCCCTTGGGCCGACAGTGTCCAGATTCAATCCCATAAAATATTTTTCGACTACCTTTCAGGAAAAAAAAGTTTTTGAAAATCGGTCAAGATTTACTCAAGTTATCGTGTTGACGGACAGACCGACAGACAGACCTGATTTGTCATCTGGAGGCAATAAAAAAAGTTTCCCCCTTACTCCCGGGTTCGAATTCGCAATGTAACAAACGTGGTAATAAACGCATCAGACCTACGTACTTCGTACGGGTCTAAAAAAAAAATAAACACAGAAGCTGTTCGGAGTTCTAAGCGAGTACGGTATCAATGGGAGTTTACTGCGTGCCATTAAGAGTATTTACTCAGGAAGCAGGGCCGCGGTAAGAATGGATGGTGAAATTAGCGGGTCTTTCGAGGTTAAAGAGGGCGTTCGTCAGGGTTGTTGTCTTTCCCCGCTTCTGTTCATAATTTTCATGGGCAAAATCATCAAGCGGGCAAACTTGCAGGGAAATGTCGGGGTGGATGAGGTAATAATGAAAATCCTGATGACTTGATTCTGTTGGCAGATAATACCACGAATTTACAGGGTGGGATTGACTGCCTGAATGCTGCATGTGAGGAGTATGGGATGAAGATAAGTGTAGGGAAAACTAAGGTTATGCATGTCGGCAAATCTCGGAAGGAGATAGCTTGCAATTTAAATGGGGAGAAGCTGGGGCAGGTTTCTGAATTCAAGTACTTAGGAACCATTTTTTCAGAGGATGGCAAGTTAGTTACGGAATTTGAGGAAAGTAGGAAAATGGGAAACGCGGTGGCCAGTCAGTTGAGGTCGCACGTGTTCACCAAAAGGGAATTAAGTAGCGAAACAAAGTTATCTATTCACAGGTCAATATTCCGGCCGACGATTCTGTATGGAAGTGAGAGTTGGGTTGACTGCGGATATCTCGTACATGACCTGGAGGTTTCCGATATGAGGTTTCTTAGGAACATAGCGAAGGTTAATAGGAGGGAGCAGTGGGATAATCATATCAGGAACGACGACAATAGGGAAAATTTAGGGATTTCATCAGTGGAAGAGGCGGCAAGGGCCAGTCGTCTGCACAGGTTCGGGCACGTTCAAAGGATGGGTAATCACAGGCTACCGAAAAGATCTTGGGTGCACAGGTCCAGGGTGTTAGGCCAGATTTGGAAGTTAGGGGACTTTCTCTGGGCGAACAAACTTTCTCCTTGTCAGGTGATAGAAGGGTATGGAGGACGATAGTTTACCATTCTGGTGTTGTGGCATAAAGACCTCACACCGAAAGGTACTAATGGTCTATAAAGTTTGATGATGATGATGATCATATATTCTTGACGTCATATTTGTGACGTCATTTTCGCGTCATTATTTTTGTGACGTCATAATGTGACGTCATTTTTGTAACGTCGTATTCGTAACGTCATTTTTGTTGCGTCACTTTTTTACGTTATCTTTGTGACGGTGCACAGACGGACGGACGGCAGGAAGGGTGAAGTAGTTATCGCTACTAAATAACGGACTGTAGCGTTTCTCTATTGACTAGTATTTTGTCTGCGTTATGCTCTATCCTCAATTTGTTTAGTCCTGGAATAAATAATGATCCGTTAGATTCCAATTCGCCAAGAAAATTAGAATGAGACCTTCGAATCAGTGCAACTAAATTTGTTTCTGTCTAAGAAACCACCGTTAAGATCAGAATGCTGCTTTGGACGAAAGGTAAGTCGAAGAAAATAGCCGTTTCGATTAGATTAAATACCACATTGTTACGCAAAGACAACGTGCTGCTTTATTTGTCATTTTAATTTATAAAGTTAAGCAAAACAAAAATAAAAATTTTAAAAAAATGTTACACTCATTTTACATGGTGATACATAGATACATAGTATCGAACTACTTAATATATTATGTTCTGAATAATATACCTTAAATTTTATTTAAAAAAAATTTAACTCAATAGTTTAACAATTTGTATTTTATAAAAATTTTTTTCCTTATTTTCTTTTACTCCAAAACAAATATTTAACTTAAAGAATGTATCAAAAACTGAGCCGTAGATTTCTTTCTTACGTTTTGTTAAGTACGTAACGTATTATGTAAAGTTCCAAACTCTTCAAATGTTATTTTATGTGTCAGTTATACCCGTGATGCCCTTGCGATGAGATATTTTTTGTCACAGCGGCGGCGCATTTTCAATTGAATTTTTCTTATGACTTAATTTATTCATAATATTTTACAGTCACACAATCTTTTGTCCATTGAAGTATGAAGTATGACTTTTTTCTAAAATTTATTGAAAATTTTTTCTGATTGTATAAAGCAAGTACTACGTCAGATAATTTTTAATTTTCATTAAAATTTCAGCTGCCACTGAAGGGGAAAATTTCGAATCTCGTCGCCGCCCGCCGCTTTAAAAAAACCTAGATCAAACAACTGGTGGTATGAGTCGATATTCTTGTCCGAAAAAGCACGATTCGCGCGTTGATGATTTTTGTCACCGTTCTTTTGGAATTTCAGAACGAATCAAACAAAAACGTACTCGGCACTAGTTTTAACTCCTGTTGTAAGCATGCGCTATCGTAGGATATAGTGCATCCACAACGAATGTCCTTGACACAATGAATTAAAACTACAAACCTGAAAAATATTTCTGAAGGTTCTTCTTAAACATCACAATATTTAGACCGATTCAGACAACACGATTGACGTTTTAGGAACGTTGTATCGTCGTGTTAAATATTTTTTCACCAGTTGTGATAGCTCTAAATATTTGATATCATATACAAAACATCACCTTCTAAACACTTCTTATTGAAGTGTTGTTAGGGGCACACGATTAGTGGCCACACTCGGCTACAACTTGTAGTTAATGCTTAATGCCTAAAACAACTCCAAACACTTTCAACAAAAATCAGCTCATTTGCGCCCCCGACTCATGTATGAGAGTAACTTTTGATAAAAAAAGGATCTTTTCTCCTACGAGCAAAAGAATTTCACATCGCAATTTTAGGAGAAACTGCCAGCTCTTGAGAAGCCTATGAAGGAAATTATAATTCGAAAGACGTTACAGAACCCTAGATGTGTACGTGTCGGCAAAAAATATGAGCCGTTCATTTCGCGATGTTTTGACAGATTAAACAAATAATAAGTGAATCAGAACTTAGCGTAGTTGAGTACGAAGGTCTTCAGTTGTTCTGAGAGAAACTTCGCAAACTAATTCCGAAAGCGATGTTTTGTCGGAGGCCTTTTTACTTAATAATTCTTAGCTCTGTGCCTCACTTATTATTTGCCTAAATACCATTTTTGCATAATAGATGAGTCATAATTTCGATGTTATCAACAAAGCATCGCAAATTTATCGGCTCACATCTTTGCGATGTGCTCTTAACTTTGAGCTTGTTTAATGAGAAAAACTACTTTAACATTTTTCCTGCACAAGTTAGGAACTACTACAATTTTCCCAACTGGCTTCGGAAACTCGTGACAAAGTTGCGGCATTTCAGTACTCGTTGGGATATTGTGACCAACGAATACAATGACATGTGAAATGTGCTTCATGCGCTGGGAACTACTGAGCTATTTCAGAGCACGTCGCAAAAATGTGAACTGTCAAACTTGCGATGTTTTTTTTTAGAATAGAATACTGCGAAAATAACAAATTATTTATGTGAGAGGATGATGAACTAGATATAAATTTGCTCTGAAATAATATCGCAAACAAACTTGGAATGCGATGATTTTTCAAAGCAACTTTCGACTCAAACTATTATTCGTGTAAAAAGTCATACTCTCACAGGGAGGTGCGGGAAATGCTTGATTAAACCAACTTTTTCAACTATTTTCGTAGTTTTTTAAAATTTGCAATATAATTATTGTTACCCATTACCACTTACAAAATTCAGTGTACTCTACAGTGATTACAAAAAAATTTTATTTGTCAGTGCTTCCCGTCTTTCCTTAATCTTCAATTAAAATTGCACCAAGCGCTTCATACACAGATTTTGATGGGCTTTAGGACCCATTATCCCAATACAAAATATCCCTGGACAAAATATGTCCCCTCATATTTCCTCCTTGATCCCCTTATTGCGATTTTTCTGAGGGGATATTTTGGTTGGGGATATTTTGGTTTAGGATATTTTGGTTGGAGATATTTTTTCCGAGGGGATTATTTGGGTTGGGGACATTATTTTTTTGGGACATTCCGTCCTGACCCCATTTTAATGCGCAATTATATACATATCAGCAATTAAACCACGAACCCACGCCCAGAGTACAAGTTCTGAATATTTTTGTTGTGATAAATTATTTCCTCCTGCATATTTGAATTTTGTATGAAATCTCCCAAATTGTTGAAAATGGCTGGCAGGCCAACCAGAAATGATCCCAAACGAAGTCCAAATAACCGACTCTACTCTGCTGATTAACAAAGTTGGTAATGGCATCAGGGGTAGTGCTTCCTCGGAAGATGAGTTCTTCTCAGAATACAGCAGTCCGTTCAACTCTTTCATTGTGCCGGACATAGAAAGCGCTGAAACTGAAAAAATGAAAATGAAAATGAAGCAATTAAACCACGAACCCACGCCCAGAGTACAAGTTCTGAATATTTTTGTTGTGATAAATTATTTCCTCCAGCATATTTGAATTTTGTATGAAATCTCCCAAATTGTTGAAAATGGCAGGCCAACCGGAAATGATCCCAAACGAAGTCTAAATAACCGACTCTCCTCTGCTGATTAACAAAGTTGGTAATGGCATCAGGGGTAGTGCTTCCTCGGAAATTAAGGAAAGAGAAAAAGGGGACAGTGAGAGTGAAGCTCCACTCGGAAATTAAGGAAAGAGAAAAAGGCGACAGTGAGAGTGAAGCTCCAGAAGATTTAAATAAATCCGTTTTGGAGTCACAGTCAACAGAGGAGAAGCCCCATTGAGATGAATCAACATTCGTTCAAGATGTCATGAAATTGGTGAATAGGACCGTAAATAAATCCCCTTCCAGCAACGATGTCAATGTGGAAGACAGTGGAACACCGACAATGCCAACACAAATCACCAAAACTTCAATCTCCAATGAGGAACAACTGATACTTCAAATGGTGGTGAATTCAGACGATTCTGATTTTCTTGCTTCTCAGGTGCAGCTAACACTTTCAAAGGTAGACGTTGATGCGATTTGATCCACTGTCTGGAGGCTCTCCAGCCACCCCAAGAAAACGCAAAATCCCATCGATTGCCATTCATCATTTCCTGCTAAGGAAATTTTGCAGCAAAAAAGTCCAGATCAACGCGGATGGTGTTTCATTGAATGACAGAAAAATTCAACTCGAATACACTGATGGAAATATAAGGAAAAAAATGGAAGAATACGACGAGGCTACCCAGGAAATACTCACAAAACGTTGAACTGAAAAAGTGGAAACTTTGTCGAAAATGTGCGCAAATACAACATTGGAAGAAAAAGGGAAAAATAATGTACGTGAAATCACGCGATTAAAAGATTTACTCAAAATCGAAGAAGTTAACCAAAACACCATACAGGAGCAACTTTTGCAAAAGACGAAACAAAACGGGAGCTCGTAAAAATATTTGATGAGATTGGCGATTTTCTGGCGATTTGGTGAATTTTCTTCGATTCAGTCACTTTGAGATTATTTTCGTTTTGTTAATATTTTTTTTTATGTTTCTAATCAACATTTCTGTGACAAGGTGTTAACGCAAGTGTTACGCTTGCATTGAGTTGTTGATTATTATGAGCTGATTGTATCAGTATCATTGCCTCAGCGGGGATTCAATTTTAGTTTGTAAGTTAAGTTTTTCGTTGGCTCTCTTTTCAATTTGTCTATCTGTATATTTTTAATTTCAGACATTTTAAATTTTCAGTAAATTATTATACCAGTATTCGTTTCGGCATTCATTATTTTCACAATAGAGCGAAAAGTGATTGTAGTGAAATAAACATTTTAGTATTGAAAACTATTCTGGAAATTGCTGAGATCGACAATTCGAACTGCTAGTGTGTTTCAACCCTTACAAAGTCTTCACATTGAGCTGGTTTTCAAAAATCTTATTGCTTTTTTATGGAATAGTAGCGACATTTAAAAGCCACTCACAAGTAAAAGAATTGTGAGTTTGTTTCGGTTATTTTTTAATTTGGATTATTCTGCTAAGCAGATTATCACAATTCAACGACTATCGAAGATAGTATTTTTTATATCAATTTCTGACTTTTAGAAAATGTTTTCTGTAATTTAAATTGATTATTTAGTTAAAAATTAAGTGAACAAGCACAATGATCGAAAAAATTATGCGTTTTGAAGTGTTGGTTGGTTTAATCAAACATTTCCCGCACCTCCCAGCACATGAGTTATAATTTTGAATGGTTTGTGATTCACGCAGTATTCTGTTCGAAAAAAAAACATCGCAAAAACAGTTCACACTTTTGCAACGTGCTTTTAAAATAATTTGAACGAAGAACAAAATTGTAGTTTTTACAGTCACGACCGGATGTATCGTGTAATCGCAGGGTAATTAACTGAACATTTAATAACAAAAAAGAATTCACCGGATTTACCCATCCTTTTACAAATCCACATAAATCGTCAACTGAAAGAAGAGTTTTACATAAACAGGTCCTAAACGGTGCTGAGTTTGATACATTCTTTAAGTTTTCTCTAATTTTTTTTACAATTTCTTTAAACCGTAAGTGTTAAAAGTTACAAGTTTATAATCCTTTAAAGGATCCAATGATTTAATGCGAAAATGTCAATAAACACGCATCGAATTTATGTTTCTTAACAGGAATACTTTTACTTTATGTTACAGTGATTTGATTAGACTTTTCTTTTTATATTACTCCAATATGAAGTTACACAAACAACGTTCAAAATATATTTCTTTTTTAATTTACATTCATCTTTTAGTCAATGCGTGCGTTTATTTTCGTTAAAAACTTCTTTTCTTTTGATGATGTCATAAAACTTCGTCTTAATTTAATTGTTTTTTTGTTTAATTTTTGTAATTTATTTAAATATATTAAAATGTTTTTAGATATCTTACAGTGAATATATTATTTATTGCATTAGGATCTTGATTAGATTAGCATTTTGATTTTATTGAATTTATTTAATGGAATGGTATGTCGTTTCATTTTGTTGCGGGATATAAAGGCTCTAACAATATACTTTTTTTGTTTAGGACTAATTCAATTCGTTCTTAAATTTTACCTTTGTTATTGCTATTATTTTAAGATCAATTCATTAACTTGATGACTCTTCATAGAAATGTAATAAATAGAAATTGTTTTTTTTTCCATGTAACTCTATGAGCTGAGGATTTTATCCTTAGATCTTATTAACAGAACGCACCAGAAGAATTTCATTTTCAATATAAATACTGCAAGTTTCCTTTCTTTGAAAGGAGAAACGTTTAACAACCGCTACAAAGTTATGGACTTGTGCTTTTCGTTGTATCAATAGCTTAACCACATTTTTCCAATTTTTTTTGCTTCTAATTTTTCCTTACTTTTCAAAAGAAAATGTCATTGGATCTTCATTACTATGAAAATTAAAAAAAAATATTTTTCAAGTGGGTTGCAAGCAACTTACATTTCCAACAAGGCTGTGTGCTATAGCGTTCGGAATAAATTTATAAAATCCGATTTCCTTTCTTTCAAGACTTACCCCCAAAATTGAACAAATTTTAAAAATATTCGGTGATTTCGTTCAAATTTTGTCTTAAAAACTTATGCATCGGGAGTGGTTGAAAGATTTCAAATCAGTTAGACCAGGCTCTGATTTCTGAAAAGTTCAGCTGAGAAGCAGATTCATTATTTTAGGAAGAATTTAATTTTTTTCGTTGAGACACAGCTGAGTTCGACGGTTCCAAGAAGACTATAGGAAATTTTCTATAATCTTTTGAAAAAGCGTTATTCCCATCGCTACTTGGGCTATTTGGTGGGAGTAGATTGATTTTCGGTTCAATTTCAATGGCCGTGCTCCTAACGGCTCGGATTTCGGCCATTGAAAGCTTAGTATTAGGGAAAAAGTATACGCGTTTAGTACGGCATTGGCTTCTGTCAAAGTATAGTGAATTTCATGATGAAACACATGAAATCTATAACAGTAAAACGATTTTTGCATTTAATAATGAAATTGGCTCTACCTTGACAGAAGCCGATTTCGGAGTAAGCACGTGGCCTGTCGCCAATCCACGCCTTTAGTGTATCAACGGCTTATATCAGAGTATGTTGATTTTCATGACGCGATGCTTAAGGTGTCAAACAAAAAATATCATTAGTTGGACATCTTGTGCACCGTATCATGAAAATGACTATGATAGATATATAGATAATGAAGGTGTGAGGGGGTCCTGTTGTTACCAACAGGAAAGGAACCTAGACTTGTTGTCCTTTGTTCCACTACCCCTTTTTTTCGTTTATTCAACAACCAAAGCGTTCAAACAATTTACAAAGAAACACATAACAATAGTTCCAGTTCAGGTATTAAATTCAGCAAATCGTTACTAAATTCTCTGGATGGGGTTTTACAAAAAAATTTTGTGTGCCTCCCCCCTTCATAGTTATTCCAAACATTCTTGTGCCGCAGAAGGGTTCTGGCCCTACCGGGCTAGCGTTAGTTCCCTCGTCTGCTAGTTCATCTGCCCTCTCATTGTCTTCAATTCCTACCTACAAAATTGTCACTTCGTTTTTGGCCCCCAGCTCATTGAGTGCTTTTTTGCACCGCAGCACTGTTGCTGATAGCACTAAGGGAAATTCCAGTGCTTCCACTGCGGACTGGCTGTCCGAGCAAATATAAAGCGTCTTCCCTCGGAAAGCAGTGAATATCTCGGTTTTGACTAATTCAGAAATTAATAGCAATGAGTTCCGTTTGGAAGACTGTGGCAAAAGCGCCCATCCGAATACTACCGTCGAGTCCAGCTTGTCCACTAAAGAAACCGGCTCCGGACAGTCCTTCTTTTTTGGATCCGTCCGCGTAACTCACGAGACCATTCTATGGTAGGTAGATACTCCTTTCCCCTAGCCACTCCTCCCTGTTCGGTATGATGCAGGTGAAATCATCATCTAGCATCAAGACTGGCGATATTTGATAACTAGGCATCTGAAGAGATTCATCTCCAATCAGGTTTATGATGGCCATGTGTCCCACAGTGGATGCAGATTGCAGATACCCATTGCTCTTGATGTTCAGAGCTGAGCTAAAGGCAACTGACTTCACGTACAGATCTAACGGTGGGATAGAGAGCTCTTGTGGCAGTAGTAGTTTTCACTTCTGTTATGCACAAACAAGCGAGCCTCTGGAGCTTTTCCAGTTTCTTTTTCCCCGTACCTGGATCAATTCGAGGCCACCAGACCAGACATCCGTGACAAAGCATCGGCCTTCCTACTGCCCTGTAAATCCACCATATAGCTCTTGGAGATAATCCCCAAGTTCTACCGAGGGCATTTCCACACGACCAGAAGATGCCGATGGCTTTATTCAGCTTATCGTTCAGATGCCCTATCCATGTCATTTTATGGGTATTTCATTCTCCTAGGTACTTAACCGTTACTCTCAAATTGATATCCTCCCCAAAGAGTCTGAAACTCCTCAAAACCTTTTCATTTGCATTATATCTACTCTTGAACAGTATGAGCTTTGTCTTTTCTGGGTTTACTCTGAGCCCTCTCTCTCTACACCACCCTTCAACCTCCCTCAGCAGATTCCTCATCAAATCTCCTGTAGTCTTCGGGCAGAAACCACAAACCAGGGCAGAAACGTCGTCAGAATAACCTTGGGTAAAACCTCCACATTGGTTGAGTCTCACTAGTAGGGAGTCTGTTACCATACACCACAGTATCGGTGATAGTATCCCTCCTTGGGGACAACCTCTAGTCACTCCCAACTTGATCGTGGCTCCACATACTTTGGCCTCCACAGTTCTGCATTTCAGCATCCTGACAATCCACTCAGTAGCCACATCCTATGTGTGTCTTTCGCTAATTGCAGTCTCAATTACTGAGTAGATTGATTTTCTCTTCAATTTCAATGGCCGTGCTCCTAACGGCTTAGATTTCTGTCATTGAGAGCTTAGTATTAGGGAAAAAGTATACGCGTTTAGTGCGGCATCAGCTTCTGTCAAAGTGTAGTGAATTTCATGATGAAACGCATGAAATGAAATCTATAACAGTAAAACGATTTTTGCATTTCATAATGAAATTGGACATACCTTGACAGAAGCCGGTTTCGGAGTAAACACGCGGCCTGAAGAAATTTTCATGTCGTCAATCCACGCATTTAGTGCATAAACAGCATCTGTCAAAGTATGGTGATTTTCATGACGCGATGCTTAAGGTGTCAAACAAGTAATATCATTAGTTGGATATCTTGTGCACCGTATCATGAAAATGACTATACTTTGACATAAGCCGGTGACGCACAGAAGGCGCGTATATGGACTTGAATAAGTAATTTTCATTTACAACGGAATTTCCAACGGATTTATTACGAAATTTCCTTTTAGGTTTGAGAAATTTCTGTGAAGAGAATTTATCATAGAGTTCAAGGGATTTTCCTGTTCCATCACCAACTCCAAAGAACCTGTATGGAAATGAGTATCAGAAATCTGTCTATTCGAACTGTTAAAATGACATTTAAAACGTCAGAACTTTAAAACGAAAGAGTAGTTAGGGGAAAAGTCCGAAATTCATTTCAATTAGAGCTTTGCTCGTTTAACTATATAAAAAAATAATTCATCAAAATCGAATCTAGGACGAAAAAAATATATTTTTTTGTCTAAATATTTGACAATTAAAATGTAATTTTGACGTTTGAAATGTCATTTTGACGTATAATATGTCATTTTGGTGTTTTTAATGTCATTTTGACGTTTTTAATGTCATTTTGACGTTTGAAATGTCATTTTGACAGTTGGAATAAGCCAAATTTTGGTTCTGACAGATTCAATGTTCGATTTTGTGGATAGTTGATCAAAAGAAGGACCAACGGGGGCGCCAGTATTTCAGAATAAAAAAGAAACTTGAAACAAACGCAATAAATGTTTAGTTTACATACAATAGCTAAACCTTTCGATAGCACACAGCCTTATGGGATGATCCAAATGTTTACATGTATACAAAGTTTTCTTACCTTAGAAGCAAAACAGAAAGTCCCCTCCGATTAGCTTCATCAATTCAAAACATTATTTTGAAATACTTGTAGCTTTTCACATCTTCGGAAACATGCTCAATATAGCCGCACAAATGGTTTGGGGATTGGTTTCTTCTGGGTATAAATGCATCACGGTTTGCACTTCTTCTTCCGGAAATATGCTCGCCAAATGGTAGTAAATGTGACATCGATGATCTTGGGCCGAAAGAATTGGTGTTGCGGCTCGATGTTGCGGCCATAAGTTTATATGTGGCTCAGATGTAGAAGCTGGAGGAGGTCCGGTTTGCCATGGTCGAGATGGATCGGGTGCAGATGCTATACGTGTGACATTCTAAAAGCGACAATAGTTTTATGCACAAGACTACAAATTGTGAAAAGAATGTTCCTACTTGATGTAAATCCCATTGCGACGGATGATGAGAACGTGGTCCACTTAACGATGGCGCTAGCGGACGATGTGGTGAATGATGTTGTTGCGGTAATTTTGGTTGTTGTTGATTCAATTGCATTTGATAAATCCTTGGATCACAACCAGCTGGATTTAGCGTTAACTGTCGTCGTAATTTCCTATGTAAATTTGAACCATCGTCACTGTCTTGAGATGGTTGTGAAGTGGAACATTGTGATTGACCTTGACACGGTTGAGATGTCGGACTCTTTTGTTGCCTGGACCACAATCCGCTGTATGTGGTGGGACCATGCACGTATGCCTCTCTTGATATGTTTTCTATACTATGCGACTTTGGAAATCCTTGATTTGAAAAAGATTGATCCCAATTCGTTGATAGACCTTGCTGATTAGATACATTGGACAAATTTTCTAATACTGTGGCATTGGAGAATGAAGAGTCCGGCACTACACCAGATCTGGTGCGACTCAATGGCTTTCGTCGATCACCACTTACTGGACTAGTTTCGCCACTACTTGATAATGGAACACTCAATGATTTTCCTTGGATCACAGTTTTGTTTTGACAATCGGATGAGTTTCTGGCTGATAAGTGCCGTGCCGCATGCTCTGATAGTCGTTCCGTCACTGATTTATGTGGACCAGTGCCTCTTTCAGGATGATGGAATTTACATTTATTGCCGTAAGTACATTTCTTTCCATATGGGCAGGCTGGTGGAGGATCACCCTTTCTACAAACGAAAAATTTAGTTTTCATCTACGACAATTTCAGCACAAACTCACTTTGGCTGAATTCTTAAGAAATTATCTAGTGTTGGTCCCGAGCGACCTAATGGATCATCTGGAGGCATAAAGTGATCATTGACAAACGAATACATGAGCACCCGCTCTGCAACCACTTTTTTAAATTCACAACTTTCTTGCACCAAATCGCGATAGTTGTCGTTAGACACGACGATTCCATCGTTTTGTGATGCGAGCTAAAAAGAAAGAAAAACGATTACAAAAAAACCTGTGAGTTCCCAATGAATTTCCTTATTCGCTGGGGGTAAATGGTCGATACTCGGAGAGACCGCGGACGCTGGTGTGTCGGGATACACTTCACCCAGTCCAGGACCAATATACAATTAAAATTGGTATAGGAAAGTAGCGATAGGGTGTACTAAATCACCGATGACAAATCACCTATGACCGAATCATGTGTGATTTTCCCCTGAATCATCGGTCATTTCTCTGTGAATCATCGGTGATTCCACAGTGAATCATCTGTGATTCCACTGTGAATTATCATTGACTCCTCTGTAAATTATCGGATATCCATTGGTAAATCATCAGTAATTCATTGGTGATTCATTGATGAATCATCGGTGAATCATCGCTGATTCATTGGTGTATCATCTGTAATTCATTGGTGAATTTTCGCTGATTCATTGGTGAATCATCAGTGATTCATTAGTGAATAATCGTTAATTCATTAGTGATTCATTGGTGAATAATCTATGATTCATTAGTGAATCAATGTTGATTTATTAGTGATTCATTAGTAAATCTTCAGTGAATCATTGTAGAATCATCGGTGATTTATCGGTAAATCATTATTGAATCGTCTGTGAATCGTCAGTCATTCATTAATGAAGAACTGGTGATTCATTATTTAATTATAACTGAATAATTTATGAATCACTGGTTATTCGTTATTCAATCACTGATGATACATTAGTGAATTAATGGTGATACATTGCTGAATTACTCTTGATACATTAGTGAATTACTGATGGTTCATTAGGGAATTACTTATAATTCATTAGGAAATTTCTGATAATTAATTAGTGAATCACTGGTGATTCTTTAATGAATCATCAGCGATTCATTAGTGAATCATCGGCGATTCATTAGTGAATCATCGTGATTCATTAGTGAATCATCGTGATTGATTAGTGAATCATCGGCGATTGATTAGTGAATCATCGGTGATTGATTAGTGAATCATCGGTGATTGATTTGTGAATCATCGGTGATTCATTAGTGAATCATCGGCACTTAACTAGTGAATCATCTGTGATTTATTTGTGAATAATTGGTGAGCCCCCGGTGAACGTGCACAGACGGACGAACGGACGGATGAATAGGAAGGGTAAAAACATAAAGTAGCTATCGCTACTTAATAAATGACAAACAAATTGTTCCAACTTACCTTCAAAATGTAACGATCGTCATAACAAACAGTCCTTTTACCTCCTACAAAACGTGACGGAGTAAACACCAGCAATCGTTCCCGTTCCAATTCAATTAAAATGTCTTGATCCTTAATTGGATTGTCAGGCCTAGAACTCTCTTTCCTCCATTTTGGCACAAAAACAGTAATATCCTTATGGCCGCGACCTTTAAACCATTCCACGCATAACTTAATACCTCGGCATGAGAAAATTTCCTTATTACCGTGGCTCATAGCCACATTACTCCCATCGATAACAATAGGCCTCAATCCGTTCACTTCTTCGCAGATATTCAATAGTGTGTCCGTATTCGGTGACAGACATTCAGCCAATGGCGAATCACATATAAATTCACTTTTATTGCCTTGTTGTGCCCCTAATTTGATTAATTCAGCTAAAAGTTCATTTTGTGCAGGATTGGGACCTAAGCGGGCCAAAGCTGCTTGGACTAGACGTTCGGTATAACCGAGTTTCAGTGCAAATTCAACACGTTGTGTGTAACCAGGAGATCGATCCTTCGTGATAAATTTACTTTAGTAAACGAAAAAGGGATTCATTTTTGTATTAAGATTAAATTACCTGGTTCGAGGGTTGACTAACATATTCAGCAAACTCCTGACCAAGTGTATCACTTGTTGTTCGGGAGACCTGCTCGTGTGAGTCGTCAGCATCGCCATCTGAATCGTAACTAGAATCTTCCGCTTCAGCGACGGATAACGAATCGATATATTGCTGCAAAACAAATTTTAATAGTTTTGTGAATCTTCCAACATTCAGAAGTAAAAATTTAAAAATAAATTTCTCGTAAAGGAAGTCGCCAATTTAGAATAACCATAACCAATTGAAGACTTATATTTTATAGATCTGCACAAGGGTTGACGAAAGTGTACGCCGAGGGAGGGGGTCTAAAAATCGTCATTTTTAGCGTACGTACTTTATGGATGGCCCCTAAAAGAGGAGTCGTTTCTTGTGAGTTAAACGACTTAAAAAAACTACCTCCCTTCTTAAAAATCGAGTTAAGTTTTTGTGATAATTTCTCTAAATTGTCGTAATTCAATTGAATTTTCTGGAAGGAGTTGTCGCGAAAATTTCTAGAAATTCATGACAATTTTGAGAAAATGTCCTCAATTGTAGGCAGTACTGTTATGTCTAGTCTATTTTTTTTCTAACATTCGTCTCCAAGCACCCCCACTTTGCATTTACTTATTTTATTACATTTTGAGCATAAAGTTAATTTTATGCACGACTCAGCGAATTAGTCAAACAAAATTTGCAAATTCCAAGATTTCGCTCATAAAATTAGCGACGCTCAAGTTCACCCTTTTTCTGAAAACAGAAGAGTGATTCTCTTTCTCTGCAACACAAATTACAAATTACGATTATAAAAGTAGCAACAAACGCATGAGCTTCGTTACATCGTACGCGTCTAAAAATACTACGACGTATTGGTTAAATGTTTATTGTCACTAAAAAACTGTATGTACGTCAAAGTGTGTTAATAAATACGCAAATGCTTCGAAACATTAATAATAAAATTTTGTTTATTTGCATTGTTAATCTTTTTGTGATTTTTTTTTCTTTAAACAAATCTGAATCATTAAGTGGATGTATATGCACAATCATTTCATATGATTATGAACATGGCAATTATTGTACAATTAAATGGCCCATTCCTTTTTGCTTAATATTCGCCGGCCGTTTAGAATCAAATTCACAAATTCTCATTTGAAAGATCGACTATTTAAAACTAGTTTTATTTGAACTTCCTTTTTCGATGCTCATCTGAATCTAAATTAACCGAAATTTATAGATTCTTGTTGCCACATGCTGTTGGTGATGGTTTCAATGAATCGAGACTTTTTTGTTTACAACACATGCCTTTTTTTGTTGAGGACGTTGTACTAAACCGTAAGCTTCACTCGTTTACAAAACTTTGACCTGCCACTTCCCCTTAATTTTTTGTAACACTGAAATAGTTATTTGGATCACAAGGGACGAAAGTGAAAAATTTCAACCGTGTGCGAAATTTGCAGCCCGCGCCGAAGGCAAGGGCGGCAATCGCACAGGTTGAAATTTTTTACGTCGTCACATGTGATTCACACAACTTTTCATTACAACGAATACGAATCTTGCAATTTTCGAATCCCAAATAGACGCGAAAATTAAAAAATGCAACTCGAAACGAAGGCTTACTCATTAATCAATTCAACTAAGGTCAATAATTTATTCATTGGAATTGTTATGATTTAAACATCACTGCAGTAATAGCAGCAACAGCATGTAGAAATTAGAAATATGATGTTTTTCATGCCGGGCGCCTAAATTACAAGAAAAATTCTGTAATTTATGCCCAATTCATGAAAAGTTGTATGTGCATTGTTCGCGAAATTGCCTAAAATCAATCGTCCATAGCATGTACACAAATAACCATTGTGATTCTCATGCGAAATGATCCACATCCAAAACTCATGATACACATCCAAAACTAAGTGATTCACATAACAAGAACTACGAGAATATTGCAGTTTTTCCGTACAAAACTAGAAAGACAAAACTAATTTAAAAAAAAATAACATTTCCTTCTTCAACAATATCATGTTTAATTACACATAAAAAATCTTGGTAGCACCGGCGCACAGATTTGTTACACTTTGATCGAAGTAAACTCAATGAAGTGTCGAAGTTTTTTTGTTGTGTCAGTTATTTTCGCACCTCTGTTTAGAGGACCGAAAAAATTTTCGTCCCTCTGTTTAGAGGACCGAAAAAATTTTCGTCCCTCTGTTTATTTTCGCACCTCTGTTTAGAGGGCCGAAAATACTTTCGCTTCCCATAGCATTCTAAGGCCTACTGAGAGTTGCATTTTTTAATTTTCGCGTCTCATTTGGGAAGAGAAATATACAAGTTTCGTATTCGATGTAATGAAAAAGTTGTTTTGCCACTGCTAAAATACAACACTTTATGGAGCACTTTGCGAGTTGTCAACTTCTGGGACACTTGGGGAGCGTACAGCTAGTGTATTTCTCGGATAAGATTCAAATCTACCTGAATCAATCAACACAAAACTCAAAACTGATAACTCGTACTTCGTCGGGAACCCGACATTGTTGATTGACTCGGTAGAAATTATTCATTAACCTTATCGGGTTATGGATTGAGAACTTCGAAAAAAAAAATCATTTTTGTAACGTTACCGGCGTGATTGACGATGATGTCACAAAAATTAACCAAAAACAAGCAAAGGTATGAGTAAAATTGGTCAGTTCTTTTTATTTCGGAAGATTTCTCCAAAAATTTTTTTTATATTGAAAGATGCGCAAATTAGCTGAAAAATTCTTCATAACAAAATGGTGGTTCCGCCACTAGTCAGCTATGACACAGTAAGAGTTTCAGTGCTTGAGGTAGGATTAACCTTGGAGTTTTGACGATAGATCTAGTTATACTTTCATTCTCAGATATAATTCACTAGTCCTAGTTTTACCGTAGATTTTTCATATGGAACATCAAATAGTCGATACTTCACTCCATATCAGCACATCAAGGTGATTGACTTGACTGCTGATTGGCTCAGGATGCCGAAATGTTGATGCTTCTAATATGTTCAAGAACACAACTCTTCGAGTTGAGTTCAGTCTGAGCGTCATTACAATGACAAAATAATTCAAAATAAAAATTCTCAACTTTTTACCTTCTGTTAATTGTTTATGTGATCGAAAATTAGAGTAAAATTTCCACGTTTCAGTTTAATTCGAAACATTACAACCAAGGTGGAGACAGCCGATCGGTCTATTCTTAGTCGGGTATATCTTCCATTTTGAATCGGATTCCAGGTTGCCAAACGGGTCAACCTGATAGATCATTTTTATCTGTTTAGAATTCAATGATCTGATTTTAGATCGATTCAACGGGTCGACACATTACGTCATATTTTTTTCTCGATTTTTTGACTCCCCCCTCCCCTATGTCACGTTGCATCACGTTTGACTTACACCTCCTAAAATCTGACGTCACATTTTCGCCTCCCCCCTCCCCTACCTGGAAATATATGTCCAGAAGCCGTTCGTCGAGCGTCATTTTAGGTTTCTTGTAAATAACTCGATCAAAATAACTCAGTAATTTAAGAGAACGGGAATCCTTGCAACCAGAATCGAGTGAACTGGTTTCTTACGGGTCCGCGAAGTTTATGTTCTGAATGTCTAATAAAAATGTTTCCTTTTTATTGGAACAAAAACGTGACGTCGCGTTCCATGCAGACTCAATTAAAGCAGATTTAGAAGTTAGGGACTTTCTCTGGGCGAACAAACCATCTCCTTGGCACAGGATAGGAGGGTATGGAGGAAGGTGGTCCATGATCACCGGATTGGTCTCAACTCATTTCAATAGAAGAGAACGGGACACCGAAAGGTACAAACGGTTGACCGTCTATAAAGTTTGATGATCATGATGTTTCAATAGTGACGATGTTAACAGATTTTATATGAAACAAGTGTCATAATTCTCACTAGTATAAGAGAAACTTATCGAAAAATAGCTGTATGTTGAAACTCGATCTACAGCTACCAGCTTAATAGAAAGTTCTCAGATGTGTGGACTTTGTTTGTGATGGCTTCGTTAGCCGTTTCATGACCTAGTTAGTCATTTGAGAAATAAACGCGCCCTGTAGACTAGTTGTCTGGTGAAGAGACGAATTTATTCTGATTAATTTCATACAATGTTCTCGTATTTATACTCGTGGAACTAAACAAAGATCTCTAGATTTGTACTTTTCTTTTCTTAATATTAGAAATTCTAAGTTCCAACACTGTACGTATTCTTGGTATTTTTACAAGAAACATCCACGAAACAATTTTCTTCAAGTCTTTTGTGTGTAAAGTGTAAAGCTCGCCAAGTGCCCCATATGTCGTGTCCACACGTTGTAAGCTTGCTTGTAAGAGGGAATACAGGTTAAGCTTTCGGCTTCGGCACATGACTAAGCGAAGGCTTTGTTTTGAAACTTTATGTTAATATGAAGACATGAAGAGCTGCAGGAAATATAACTTACTGCGTTACCTGTACAGAGAATCGGGAATACAAAATCAGTGTAGAAAATTATCTCAAAATAATGGAAATCATTGCAAATCCCAGAGTAAGTCTACCATTAAATCATTAAACAACTACACCATAAAGACTTAAGAGCACTCTATGTAAAAACGATGTATTTATAGCATATAGGTTTTTGATAAAAATGTATCATTTTCAAACAAGTAACTAAATGGCCGTTTACACTCATCTTTTATTAATCTAGTAGTTGAGCTGCTTTTTTGCGATTGCTTAGTTTTTTTAACAAATCTTTCGCTAGAAGAAAGTTCTGCATTTCAGACTAGGCAGCCTGGTGCCGAAAAAGTGTCTATAACAATGTTGGATGGTGTAATAAGAACACAACTATGCACTAGTTTTAAACTTGGCACCAAGCACTGCGTACTTGATAATTTTGATTGACAATTTAGAAGGCAGCCTAGTGCCGAAAACCGTTCAATGTCATCGTAACGGCAATAATGAACACCATACGTCGTATAAATTTCAAGTCGGCACTAGGCTGCGTACTTAAACTTTTTTTTTATGTATGTAGGTGGCAGCAGCAGCCTGGTGCCAAATTGAAAGTTATATGGCATACAAAATTTACTCCTGCCAACATCTTGGCGAAAAAAGGTTTGCAGCACCAGGCTGCGTACTTGAGTGGTAGAGCTAAAAATTTAGATGGCAGCCTGGTGCTGCAAATCTGTTTTTGCCAAAATGTTGGCAGGAGTAAATTTTGTATGCCATATAAGTTTCAATTCGGCACCAGGCTGCTGCTGCCACCTACATCCATAAAACAAAAGTTTAAGTACGCAGCCTAGTGCCGATTTGAAATTTATACGACGTATGGTGTTCATTATTGCCGTTACGATGACATTGAACGGTTTTCGGCACTGGGCTGCCTTCTAAATTGTCAATCAAAATTATCAAGTACGCAGCCTGGTGCCAAGTTCAAAACTAGTGCATAGTTGTGTTCTTATTACACCATCCAACGTTGTTATAGGCACTTTTTCGGCACCAGGCTGCCCAGTCTGAAATGCAGAACTTTCTTCTAGCGAAAGATTTGTTAAAAAAACTAAGCAATCGCAAAAAAGCAGCTCAACTACTAGATTAATAAAATATGAGTGTAAACGGCCATTTAGTTACTTTTTTGAAAATGACACATTTTTATCAAAAACCCCTCTTAATGCTTAGAGTAAATGATGGACACCGGCAAAAGAGTTACGAACAATTTAACTTTAAATTTTAAATAAATCCTGAAAAAGTATCAATATCGTGGTAGAGCTCAAAATTACGAATAATTTCCCCCCTGAAAACGGAATATTCTGCCTAAGACTTCATATTAAACTGGACCATTCGTTACATCTACTCGAGACATCTGATATAAATTTGATTTTAATGTCTTACCGGAAACAAGCCTGTTAACATCTAGACGACATGTGTGTTAAGAAGATTTTCATTGAAAAATCCATTCCCTGCTTCTAACTATTACTCAATTAACATACAACTGATCATTATCACTTTAGTTTGGATTTTATTTATTGCGATAGCTAAAACGTGTCTTAATACAAAGTTGTTACGTATGCGAATTTTTCGATTACAAAGAAGCCAATTCGTCTACGAAAATAAAAAATATATTCGTTTGAGCAACGCAATATTTTCGTGTTAATTTCTTTTTGTCTGTTGCGTCTTTCAGAGGTCTTTCATCCATAAACGATAAACAAAACGACGCATGTCATTTCAATATACAGCAATATTCATTCGGAATGTTCATAATTGCCGAAAAATATTACGTCGTTACGTCGTCGCTCTATTCGGCCATGCAACATAAATTTTAATTTAAAATACGATATGTATAAAATGTAGACGAAATTCAAAACACCAAAAATTGGTGCAATCAGACTCCCGTTGGCTTTATTTTCGTAGACCGGGTTGCAGCTTAAAGGTATAAACGGTCTATAAAGTTGATCATCATGATGACAAAACTAAACAAATATGTAATTGAATTACGTTTTATTGCTTTGTTTCGTTCAGTTAAGTTTTTAGATAAGTCGGAGAGACAAACCAATCGATATCTCGATATTTCTGGATCAATCTAGATCTAGATAATAGAAAGATATTACTTTCGTCGATATAATTTCAAGATTTTCAGATTAATGACAAAACAGACCAAAAATGTACTCCCAAAGCAGTTAACTGTTCAACCGGTAGACTAACAGCGCTGTATTTAATAAAGCATTGTAATGGATATAGTAAAGTAGCGATAAAATGAAGACAAAGAAGTTGATTCCCTAGGTGCAGCTAGGTGCAGTGAGGTGTAGCTAGGTGCAGTGAGGTGTAGCTAGGTGCAGTGAGGTGTAGCTAGGTGCAGTGAAGTGTAGCTAGGTGCAATGAGGTGAAGCTAGGTGCTGTGAGGTGAAGCTAGGTGCTGTGAGGTGAAGCTAGGTGCTGTGAGGTGCATGAATTTTGGACACCAGGCAAGGAATTGTAGGGGAGAGGATAGATCCAACCTGTGCAGGAGATGTGGGGGAGAGAACCACCTAGCCAAAGATTGCACGAACCCGCCGAAATGTCTGCTGTGTACGTCAGAAAATGACCACGTGACTGGTGGAGCGAGCTGTCCAGTCTTTAAACAGGCGCTTAAATCTAAAACAGGACAAGAATGGAAGTGATACAAATAAATCTAAATCATTGTGACATGGCACAACAACTTCTGTGGCAAGCCTCAGCGGAACAAAAATGTGACGTAGCGATTATTTCAGAACTGTACCGTGTATATAGAAACAACGGTAAATGGGCTGCTGACAGAGCCGAGATGGCCGCAATATTGACAACGGGCAAGTACCCCATACAAGAAGTTGTATCAGACGCTCACGAAGGATGCGTGATAGCGAAAATTGATGGAGTGTATATTGCCAGCTGCTATGCACCACCAAGATGGACGATTCTGCAGTTTGAACGAATGTTAGATTTACTCACAGGAGAACTGACGGGACTCAACCCAGTTCATAGTGGAGGTGATTTTAACGCATGGGCAGTTGAGTGGGGTAGTAGATTCACAAATGATAGAGGCTTCAGTCTGCAAGAAGCGCTAGCTAGATTAAATGTGGTTCTGGCAAACGTGGGAAATGCAACTACATTCCGCAAGAATGGGCGAGAGTCGATTATTGACGTGACATTCTACAGTCCAGTGCTAGTTCCAAGTCTGAACTGGAGAGTCGACGAAAGTTACACACACAGCGATCACCAGGCATTGAGGTACACCGTGAAAAAGTGTACAGAGGCAACAAGACAGATGACTCATAGAAAAGAGCGAAGATGGAGAACCGGAAATTTCGATCAAGAAGTTTTTAAGGAATATCTCCAATCAAAAGACGATCACGAAGAGAAATCTGCAGAAGAATTGACGAAAGAAATGGTGAATGCATGTGACGCGGCGATGCCAAGAAGAATGGAACCGAGGAATGGGCGAAAACCGGCATTTTGGTGGAACGACGAAATAAGACTTTTGCGAACAACTTGTTTTAAGACAAGAAGGAGGATGCAAAGGGCCAGAAACGAGAATGTTAGAATAGAGAGGTCCGAAGAATATCGTAATGCAAAACTAGCACTGAAGCGAGCAATCCGGGTGAGTAAGAGGGTTTGTTGGAAGAAACTGTGCCAAGAGGCAGACACGAACCCGTGGGGCAAAGTGTTCAGAACAGTAATGACGATGATGAAAGGTACATTGGGGCCAAAAGAAAAGTGCCCGGATAGGCTAGGTGTCATAGTGAGAGAGCTCTTCCCACAACACGAACAGATCACATGGCCGCAAACTCCTTATGACGATGAAGCGGAAGACAGACTTGAACGGTCGATCACTGTAGAAGAGATCCAGATGGCTGCACAAAAGCCAAAAAATAACAAAGCGCCAGTACCAGATGGAATCCCCAATATAGCTCTGAAGACAGCAGCATGCGCAAAGCCTAACATGCTCAGATTGACAATGCAGAAGTGCCTCGACGACGGATATTTTCCTCAAATATGGAAGAAACAGAAGCTGGTCTTAATACCAAAACCAGGGAAACCGCCAGACAAGCCATCATCATATAGACCTATATGCTTGTTGGATGGATTGGGAAAAATGCTGGAACCGCGATCCTGAATAGACTAAGAAAACACACGGAGGGCGAGCACGGACTGTCGGACGAACAATTCGGATTTCGAAAAGGGAGATCGGCGATTGAGGCCATTAAAAAAGTCATAGAGACCACCGACAAGGCGCGGAAGCAAAAAATACGGGGTAACCGCTTCTGTGCTATAACGACGATAGACGTTAGAAATGCCTTTAATAGCGCAAGCTGGATAGAGATAGCCAAGGCGCTACATGTCATGAGAGTCCCCGATTACATCTGTAGGATACTGAAAAGCTATTTCGAGCGACGAGTACTAACGTACGATACTAATGAAGGGAAAAAGACAGTCGACATCACAGCTGGAGTACCACAGGGATCCATATTAGGACCAACGCTGTGGAATGTTATGTATGACACAGCGCTGAGGCTGAAACTGCCAAGATGTGCTAAGACGATTGCTTTTGCCGACGACTTGATCCTCATGGTATCCGGAACGTCGAAGATGGAGGTAGAGGTGGTTACGATGGAGACGCTAGAAACTGTCGAAAACTGGATGACAACGGCGGGGCTGAGGCTGGCCCACCAAAAAACTGAGATCATGCTAGTAAGTAACTGCAGAAAAACCGAACGAATCATTTTGAACATTGAAGGGGAAGAAATAACATCCACTCGCCAATTAAAATACCTTGGTGTTGTGCTGGACGACCGCAGAAATTTTAATAGCCATGTGGACTAAACGTGCGAAAAGGCAATGAAAGCCACCGCAGCATTGGCCAGAATAATGCCAAACGGCTTTGGACCGCGCAGCAGCAAAAGGAGGCTCCTTGCAAGTGTCACCCTATCGATATTGCGCTACGGAGCACCAGCGTGGATACAGGCGCTAGATACGAAGAAGAATCGGAGGATAGATACCCTTAAAGATAGATAGGTTTACTATACAAGAGACTATGGGGGCAATTAGGTCAGCACATTTATTCAGACTTAACGCAGCAACACCATCACATCCAGCACCTTTATTCACATTAAGACTGCTAATAATGTTAAATATTTCGTAATCATTCGTAGGTTCAATGAAGATGGACTTACTACTCATCCGTAGTGTGGAATATTTATTAATATTAGTGCCCTGTACACCCTTAATCTTAGTAGCAATCTTCTTCCCAATTTGCACAAAGAAGGAGTTCAATCCATCTGCTATCTCACGCTCATCACGCACAGTTACGCCATTCGACGTGAGCTTGTCAATTTTTGCCGATTTTGCCCTATCTCTTCCTAGAACTTTATTTATATTAGCCCAGGTCCTCTTTGTATTAGAATTGTCTTCAAACATCCCCTCATAATATTTACTTTTATAAAACCAACGTAACTTGCTTATTTCATTATCTAGATTCCGTAGTTTAGCCTTAATAGCAAGATTTCCGTCATATTTGCGATCTTTGGATTTTCTGAATAAATTGTCTTTTTTGCTGATCA
>CM055403.1:29103531-29165575 GCA_029228625.1 Pseudolycoriella hygida | reverse complement strand
CCAAATTTTCCAAACTTTCCAAATAATTTCCAAATTTTTATTAATTTTGGAAAACATGGAAATTATTTGGAAAATTTGGAAATTATTTGGAAAATCTGGAAATTAGTCGGTCGGTCGTTAGAAAGGGTGATGGAAGTTTTTCCAGTATGAGACAATAACAGTTAGATTGCGGATGCAATTTTTAATGTAAATGCAATAAGTATTCTCATGTCCTAGTTTGAACTTGGACTGCCAGCCGAAATGATGAATATCGAGTTGCTTTTCGCTAGAATAACAGACCTCCATTGGAATGAAACATTTGCCCTTCTTTACGTGTGATTATTTATTCATGAAATAAAGAATTCATAAAAAAAGACTACAGACGGACGTCATTTCGTTTAGCTGCCGCAGATAACGAATGAGGAATCGTAACCTATCAATGGGCGTTAAGATAACAGTGAAATGAAATAAGTGTAATCATTATTTACATTGTGAGTATAACTGAATGCGGATGTGCTTTAATCAGCTACTTCTATTGGAAAAGCGTTTTATTGTAAATCGCTCAATCGCACCTAAAATAAAATTTCATGTCAAATGGTTGTTACGACATGTAGGTAACAATTAAAAGTCGATTTTCGATAACTTTTAAAATGCCGAATTGCTTAAGCGTGACATGAGTTCCAATTTTTTAGAAGGACATGAAGTTTTTATCGTCACAGGAAGAATCACACTTCTCACTTCATCCCGCAAAATTTCCCACATAATTCGGCACAAAAAATTGTTTTAGTTCTATTGAGGTGACATTCAGATATCTGTCAGATTTCAGATCAAATTCATATGTGTTCAATTCAGATCAAATCGAATTCAGATCAAGAATAAAATTTTCAGATCAGATTCAGATTGAAAATTTTTCAGATCAATCTGAAACAAAACAGATATATCCAATCTTTTCTGAACCCTAGAATGAAAATGAATGCGGTGAAATTTCGCTAAATTAGTGTCTACCTACTTAAAAAATTCATTAGAAATAGACAGAAAGAAAAAAACCGTGCGAAGCTACGGTATATATAAAACTTCATGCCAACCCATTCTTCCATGGCTAGGACCGACCTAGGACCCTCAGGAGAGACCTCAGACCCAAGGACAAAAATGTCTCACTTAGTTATCTCTACAACACACAAAATGTTAAGCTAAGGCGGACCTTAGAGGCCAGACTTTTCGGACGGTTATCGGACCCAACGTTTTTTTGAATACTGTTAGGCTTTCATTGACCTATCGAAGATTTATGAAAATCGGAGAAGATTTACCCGATTTTTTTAGATTTTTTTAGTATGGTGCTCTAGACGACGACGCTCAGGGGACGTCTATAAATTACGGAACGCTGAAATTGGCATTTTTAAGACCCACTCGGAGGACGGCTGTAACGTTAAAAGTGTAAGTTTGAACCGATTTTGTTAGAACAGTTCGACTCATACCCCCTTCTTGCGTTACGTAATTTATTGTTGGCCCCAAATACCAAATGCGCAAACTAAAAAAATTTTCTTCCATAAATTGGTCTATCGTATTTAAAAGTAAGGATAGGAGTGGGTCGACCCACAATTTTGGCGGGTCGACCCACACCTGACCCACAGTTGCAAAAGTCACAGAAATCGTTTTTCTGTACCTCACCGATTTTCAGAATTCTCTTTTAAATAAGGATCGAGTCGACCCACACCGGACCCACAATTTTGGCGGGTCGACCCATACCTGACCCACAGTTGCAGAAGTCACAGAAATCGTTTTTCTGTGCATTCTAAAACTGTGGGTCGACCCGCTAAAATTGTGGGTCAAATGTGGGTCGGCCCACTCCGATCCTTATTTAAAAGAGAATTATGAAAATCGGTAAAGATTTACCAGAATTATTTACAAAAAAATCGACACCGCTTTGCCCCAACTCAGAGGCTCTTAACCCAAAAATGCACATTTTCCATCCCAACTTTTTTTCATTCCAATCGATGTCCCCTCCTCCAACTCCTGGGTCCACATTCGACTGGTTACAAACGTCGTCGCGGTAAGCGCATAAGACACGCACTTTGTACAGGTCTAACAATTTACTTAAAATATAAAACTAATAAAGATTCGTCAAAACTTCTAAGAATTATTTCAAAATTCGAGATAAGCAAATTGGGAAAGTTCGGAAATTTAAATTCAGGTAATGAAGTCAGCAAACTACTCAAGATTTTGTGAACAGAGACATGCAGAGAGAGACGAATTTCTCAGCTTTCAAAAAATCCTTTATTTCTTTTCCATCCGGCAGTGATACCTACACCTTATATTTACGCACCGGCAAATCTATTCTAATTCTACATTAATGTCAACTTCTTGGTCAACTCTCATTACTTTCCAGATTTAACTGTCACAATGCTTAACCATTTATGCATAGGAAGACCAATTTCATTAAAATTCGTACCTTTTCGTTCAAATCTGCAATAAGCATTATATCCACAAAATTGCTTATGGTGGTCATTTGGGCATCCAAAGAGAATTACGCTAATATCAAAATTATTTTAGAAACTCATTTGCTTATGCAAACAATTGAACCGAAGATCCGTAAGTTTTTGTGCATCACCGTGAAATTCCACGTTCACATTCACTTATTGAACTTTATATCAAAACGAATCAGTTTTCCAGTTGCATAAAAACATACGAAAGAAACAATAATTTCCAACGTAACTTTCACTTAACGATACGGATATTCAGCAAGTTGAAATCATAAGAAAATACTTTAACACTTTACGTAAAATAAGCCAACGAACCAATCGACAAGTTAACAAAATATTATGCTGTTTCCCAACAAAAAAATAGCACGTAAACACACAGACGTATTCGTTAGTTGGCAACGAATTTTAATCATTTTTTGTTTAAAAATCTTTTATAAAAGAAATCTAATGAAACGTTAAGTAAAATCCATAACTTCTTAAAGTTTTTTTTTCTTTATTTTCAATTTTTCGTTCGTTTTAATTTACTAGCCTATCTTTACCCGACCGACGATTCGATGCAACTGTGTACTGCTGTTTCGATTATTTCAAACCTGGCTCTCTGATACATAAGAAACATATATTTTTCAATTTCTCAATTTGAATTCAGGCTTCCATCTCCACCTTGAATTACAACTACTAGCAACGAATGCTATACATAACTTATTGACAAACCAGCTTAACCAGCATAACATCAGAAATAATTCACTTAGCACAGCAGAGATGAGCGCTTTAATCAAGGAAATGATCGGAGTAGATTTTGTTCATTAATATTTGAACAGTAAATTACCTGTATTGTGTTATTTCATTTTTTTTCTTGTGTTCTTCTTCAAGCGTTTGATGAGATTGATAGTTGAAATGGTTGTTAATCAGGTTTCGAGAAAATGCATTTAAGAAGTTTGGTTTCATACATAAATAGCACATTGTGTTCTGTGTCTATCGAGTAAAAGTATTAGAGAACTTTCTTTGACATTTAAACTTCTCATTAAAAAAATTAACGAACCTGTAGCGAAAGCCTACACATTATAAAGACTTGGTTTATCTATGGGAATTATATGTCAATCTCCAAAAAATGGCAAATTTAAGCTATCAATTGATCGAGCAATTTCCGTGAAATCGCAAAAGAGAAATTTGAAGTCAGGCGAAAATCTGAACTGACTTTATTTGCATTTACCACGGCTGTTCAGTGTGCAAGATTCACTTTACTCTCAAAATGAAACAGGAAATCTCTCACGGGGGAGTATTCGAATTTATGATACCGCTCCGCACGACAACAAAGATTAAGAAAATTACCTGTTGCAGGTAACTTTACTCCACGTAATGCAAATCACCCGCTAAAGCTGTATTTATATTTACCTGTGACAGGTACAATTTTAATTGTACATTTCATGCTTGCTAAGAAAAGGAGTCATTGCCGTGTTACGAATAGTTGCACGACGAGCCGCCAGGCGAGTCGATGCAATTCGTAACAAGGTAATGAACGAGTTTTCTTACTAAGCATGAATGCTATTTTACGTTATTACATTACATTACATTATTACATTAAACATTTATATAAACAATAGTACATTACGTACGTGCTTCCAAATTTTTACTTTGACGAGTTGGAAGGTTACGGCCCGACCCGAAGGAGGGGGCTGTATTACCACTCGTCAAAATAAAAATTTGGAAGCACTTACGTACGGGTTTTTACGTGTTGAAGCAATGTAAATGCTCATTTTACATGAGCGAAGCGAATGTAAAATCGCATTTACATTGCTGAAACACGTAAAATCAATTAATGACATTTATCGAAATAACAATATCGTTTGTTGAATAATTGAATAATTTTATTTTCGTGACATCATTCACACCCACTCACACACTAAGCTAACTAACAAGTTCTGCAAAGTTTCCATTACCGTCTCCTAAGCAACACAACAATGTGTTATTTTCCAGGCTGAAAACATGTTCAGCAAAATCAACGTACCCGTCTACAACTTGACAAAATGTTTTTTTTACACTGACTGACAGTTCATCGCTATAAAAATAATCCGCCGGGTCGCCGGGTACATGCCCTCCATGATTCGTGTTCGAAGATGAGCAAAATCGTCCAAGTAGTTCCGTAGATATGGTCGAAGAAGTGGAGGTCGGACATGAAACTTTTTCACAAATATCTCAGCAATTATAGCACGGAAATTCCTCATTTTGGTGTCAAATGAAAGCATTTGATGTCACACAACTGGGAAAATATCTTTGTGGGAATCAGGTCAGGGGTCTGGGCACTGGGACCAATGGAATGGACAAAATTTCTTGGCCATATACGACAACAGTTTTTCGCCTACATTTCGTTAACTATGCAATATGGAGATTGTAGAGAATAAAATTTAAGGGAACACGTGCCTCAGGATTTTAAGGAAATATGGCCCAAACCAAGACCACTTCTAGAATTGGAAGGATGAGCCATATCTCTTGAACTAGGATAGATAGAAAGTTGCTTTAAAAGACAAAGTTGTAGAGAATTGAATTTTTGCGAACACGTGTCTCAGGGCTTTGGGGAGATATGGCCCAATCCTGGGATATGGCCACTTCTAGAATTGGGAGGTATGACCCATATCTCTAGAACTATGAGAGTTACAAAGTTGCTTTCAAAGGCGAAGTTGTGGAGAATGAAATTTTAGCGAACACATGTCTCAGGGTTTTGGGGAAATATGGCCCAATCCTTGGGATATGGCCACTTATTGAATTTTAGTGTTGACTTATATCTCTAGGACTATGGCAGTTAGAAAGTTGGTGGAAAATAAAGGTCTCAGATGTCAAGAGACGTACTTCGGTAGGGCCTTTGACATTACCTTGTATAATTTCTACGGATCTTTTAAATTCTTATAGTACTAAAAGAACTTAAAACATTGATTTCATTGCTCATTTTTATTGTTTAGATACGTTCGAGTCTTTTTGCAACATCTATTCCGTTTGCCACATCTATTTTGTTTGCATCATTGTTGTGAGTTTGTGGATCTAGGACTAAAGTAAAATACGACCGGTTACGTTGAAGAATGATACAAGAATAGTTCATTCATTGACAGATGTTTTCTTCATTAAAAACTAGGTTACAAGGTGTCTAACCTATGTGACCATACAACCAGTAAACACGAATTACATTTCCAACAATCATCTATTCTGTCTGCCAAATCTATTCTGATATGTACGGGTCTTTGGTTATGTTTTATTGTTTGTTTTAAATTTGAATTAAAATTTTGAACTGAATTGACTATATAAATGAGTTATAACACACCTGCGAAAGTTTGCTATATCCGAGCCGAAGGCGAGGTGTCTTTATCGTTTGCAGTTAATTAACTTAACATCCAATTTTTTCCGAACTTTTTCGGGAGAAATTTTGACAATTTATATTATTTCCCTTCACAACCGGATTCCTTTTTTTAGTATACGATGCGAGGAGATCAAATGACAGAAAATTTATGCGCCATACGTCGCGTCATTTGAGTCTGTTGGGAGCAAAACCCAGTCTACTGTCAAAGTGACGTTTTAAACGCCAAACAAAAAAATTCTATCAGTCAGAATTGAGGAAAAATAAACAGGATATTTCGAAAAAAAAATTTGTTTGACGTTTAAAACGTCACTTCGACAATTGGAAAAGACTGGGGTTTGCTCCCAACAGACTCATTTGTTCGTTCCAACGTAAATCCGTTATTCAAAACATTTAAATCAGTGTTACACAAGAAAACTTACATTCAGTGAAAATTGTAAACAAATAGAAACCTTATAAGATACACACAGATTTCAAAATTATCAAAAATTGCGATGAAAAGAAATTATGTATAATTGATTACTTTTTACTACAATTTACTACAATTAAGCCTAAATCGGTTTTGTTTCAACGAACGGTACCTGAGTTAGTTTCACGACGAGAAATAAATGCCAAACTTTCATTCAAATCGTATTGCATTCATATTTTTCTATTACATATAAAAGTACGGCAAAGACTATCTCATATTTAGTTTTGTGCGAATATAGAAATTGACTGGTAAATCGCTCTGTCTACAATGTACATTTTGTGTTAATTTTGCGTACTATTACCAAAGGCAGTTCGCTTTACACACCCAATATAAAAACTCTTTCACCGCCGTCAATGGTAGCGGGTAATTTTATTTCCCACCAAATCCGGATGCACCAGGCGACAAAATACGGACGAAAAATCAAGAGACGTCAAAATCAGGAGGCGTCAAAATTCGGAGGCACTCAAACCCAGAGTAACGTCCGAATTTTGTAACTTCCGGATTTCGTAGCGTCCGGATTTTGTATCCTCCGCATTTATTTATCTAGCGTATGGATACATCTTCCGTAAATTTAGTGATACCGAGGGGGAAACGACAATGGCAAATCGTGTCCCACCATTGGAATTTCCTTCTAATAGCAAATAGAAGGACGCAGCTATTTTCTTCCTATTTACCTAAAGAAATGTAAAATTTGAGCCTAAATTCAGGCTATTTCTTAATTTTTGTCTGAAAAATTGATGAAATTAAGGAAATAGTAGGGAAAATACGTATCTATTTTAGAGATGAGCGGGTCGACCATTTTTCGAAACCCGACCCGGACCGAACACGACCCGATAAAATTTTTCGAGACCCGAAACCCGAATTGTTTCTAAACCCGACCCGGACCGAACCCGACCCGATTAAAATTTTCGAAACTCGAAACCCGAACTGTTTCAAAACCCGACCCGAACCGAATCTGACCCGATAAAATTTTTTGAAACCCGACCCGGACCGAGCCAGACACTTAAGTTTTTCGAAACTCACAACCCAAATTACTTCCAAACAAAAATTATTTCAAGGCCCGACGTCTGCATTCTTCACGGACCTTAGACTAAAACAAAATTCGTGTAATGTAAGATGATAAAGTTGATACGAGTTTTGTAAAATATAAAAAGTCAATAAAGGATCGGGACCCTAATAAAATGATACAACAACCCGACCCGGACCGAACACGATCCGATTAAAATTTTCGAAACCCGAAACCCATGAGCCCGAAAAAAATGATTCGGGTTCGGGTCGGGTTTTTCGAAGTTTCGGGCAACCCGCTCATCTCTAATCTATTTCCTTCTATTCGCTTGCTACTTCCTTCTATTTGCTCCAATGTCCTGTCCCACCATTTGCCATCGTCGTTTCCCCCTCGAGTGATACTAACTGTAAAAGTGTAGTGATACATACGCCGAACATATTCACATGTGGCCACGTAGTATATTGATATTGTGTTGAAATTCAATTGAACTTCACTTCCATGGTGCATCATGATAGTTCTTGTTCGGCATTTGTTTTGTGACTTCTTTTACGGTACAGTATTTCGAATTGTTTAGACAGTGAACTGAAATATCTCATAATACATAAAGGATTGTAATTCTGTGGCAGCGGTCTTAACTAGAAGCGCCGACTTTAAATCGGTCAATGGGGAGCTCATGGGAGGGCGAAGAGTAGAAATTGATGGAAAATCTTGAAAGACCATAGGAATTTGAAGAATTTTGCCCTACACACCCTCTATACTCGGCGCCTCCTGTCTTAACTATGTGATGAATTGCATTTTATTGTCTTCTATCTTCTAGATGACATGGAAAAAGAGTGTCTATGACTGCTGTCATAGACCTCGTTAAAAAACCATCAAAACGTTACAATACAATAAATTAAGCGTATCTGTACAAATGTCCAAATCAAAAATCAAAAAACGTCAAAAAGCAAAAAATCAAAAAACGTCAAAAAGCGACATAGATAAGAAAAAACTAAATTCAATAAACAACAAACAACAAATAGTTAAGATCGAGTAAATCTAAGTCAAAAATCTAAAGAAAAAAATCCGTCAAAAGTGAAATTCAACTAAAGCGTATCGTCAAAAATCGTATATCGTCGTAGATCATATCAAATAAATCAGTCGTCATAGAATACGTCGTCATGTTATCATTGAAGTGGAATTTAATATTGGGGGGCTCTGCCTCCCCACCCTCGCACCTGCTGCGAGCTTGGATTTTTCGTCCGGATTTTTGAAAATATTCCGGATTTTGACGTCTCCGTATTTTGACGCTTCCTGATTCTGGAGCCTCCGGATTTTTTGTCCGGATTTTGACGCCTCTGGATTTTGTAGCGACACCGAATCTGACACATATATCATATCCGCCTTACATGGTCAAAACTTACCTGGCACGGGTAAAATTTTCATTGTTTGAAACCCAGCCCTGCACCGATTCGAGGTCTTCGCATTGTTCTAGAACTTGTCTCTTCATTTTTAATTGTCAGTGCAAATTTGGCGGCTTTTTCTAAATACAAAAAAATTCTAACATCGCATCGCCGAAACGGCTTCTCTACCGGACCTTTACAAGAATTTGACTTTAATTACTGAGGAAACCTGCAGATGTGTGAAATAATCGTGGGAGTTGTTGATAGAAATATTTGAGAAAAATTGCGTATTGCGTATTGAATGTAAAAACTGTTTGAATAGGAAGCCCCGGCTTTGAATCAACCGGAAAATAGTAAGAAAACTGCATTTTCGTAAATACCTATCAAGTTCAAAAATCGCACAAAAAATAGAACTTACATTTATATTGTGTATACATTCATTCCGTCGTCTTCTTTGCCCAACTTTTAAACCCGGATCTCTCATTGAAAATCAACGTGTTTTTATATTTCATATAAATATATCAACATTTTAACAACATACATCGCGCACTTAATAACAATAACAAAGCGCTACCTATGACTGAAAGATATACTTCTACTTGTGTCTTGGTACGTATATAACAAAAAGTAAGACAGAGAAAACTTACTTTGTCAATTTAATAATTGCCTTACGAGAATTTATTGTAAAACTTTTAAGGCAAATGTTTACAGTTTACATTTTTTAATGGTTCTAAATTGTTCATTCAACTTAATGGGTTAATAATTGTGGTACGATACGCGCTGAAAAGTTTAATGTTTCTCTATGGATTATGTCTGGGGACGTGCTTCATTTAATTTGTGTATAAGGAAAAAATTCCACACAGATTTGGAAAGAGTGTCGATGTTCCCTGAACGTTGTTTAGAATTGCAGCCTCTTTTATTTTCAATCGATAAACAAGAATATGCCAACCGGAAAATTGTTTTATGTTAGATAGTCAGCTCAAAATACGTAATTTTAATATTAAATAGAGGGAATTGAAAAAATAAAAGAAGTATTTTCAAACTGATTTACCACAACAATGAAGTTTACGTCACACTATATCAAGTTTGAGTGTGTGTGACTGTGACGTCATCAATGTCTACTTAAAAACGAAGATATAAAGGAAATTCATGAGCTTAGGGTGACAACGTCAGCTCAAAGTACTTGCAAGAGTCTGGAATTAAAATAGAATTCACTTTCAGCTTTCCATTTTATTCCTTGGCTTTTTGGTCTGCTTCATAAAAACTTGACAATTAACTTTAACAATACTTACTTACTTACTTACTTATCAGCCTTTCTAACCCAAGCGGGTTTTGGCTGACTCTACAACGTTTCTCCATCTGGAGCGATCCTGGGCCAGACTTCTCCCAACGTGGTCGTCGTTGTTGAATCCGTCCGTTTATCCGAGGCTCATTGTAGAGTTTCTTGAACTGTGATTTTTTTACGAGGAAGAGGCGTTAACACTTCGCTCAACCCACTGATCCGTTTCCCCGACAACCCGTACGCAAGTTGTCAGGTAGCACTCTTAAGTTTAGCACAAAACTCCGAAGAGAATTGAGGTCCCAGGGACTACGACGTGGACGTAAAAAGAGCACTTGATAGGTAGACAGTTGCACGCCTGGCATATGACCCGGACTACCACACAACGCTCATATGCTATCAAGCGCTACCCTATCTAACTACCCAATCCCCAACTTTAACAATAGAATTCCATTTAAAAACCAGACTCTATACAAGTACTTTGCACTGAAGATAAGTACTGTAATTGTGTTTATTAGGTTAGTTCAAAAAAAAATCGAAAACTGAACGCGCCCTTCAATATCTCGTAAAACTTTAGAACATCAAAATGTCGAAAAATTTACTTTAGTAGTCGCACAGTTTGTGCTGAAATTAAAAAATTACATGGGGCTCATACAAACTCCAATCTCATTGTGACTCTAAACTCAATTTTTTGATTGGATGATGTTCTAGACTTTTGTTCAGGACGATAAAAGGAACCGAGAAATTGGAGAGCGCGTTCAGTTTTCGAAAAATGTTTTTTCTTGAACTACCCTAGTGTCTATATGTTGATTTTACATTGAAGATGTTATAGCAGGGGCGTAACAGTTTTTTGTTTTGATCTATGCGAATAATATTCAACGTGAAGTTAGCTGCAGTTGCAACCAAAATCAGCTGTTTTTTGAACTTTTCAATGAAGTCAGCTGATTTAGGTAAATTTATGAATGAAATCTGCTGACTTTTTTGCAAAGAAGTTAGCTTCGGTCGCAACTGTGGCTAACTTCACGTCGAGTATGTGTAATATTCAAACAATTGAAAGTTCTTACTATGTGACGTCATATTATAGTTATCATTACTATGGTATCCAAAACCATATTCAAAATGAGCTACAATGTTTATGCTGATCGAGTTTTTGTGAAACTTTCTATCTCACGTGTAACATTTATTCAGATTGCAATCCACATGGAAGCATTCGAATGCCAGGCTAAGCTACTGACATCTCAGAATACACTGCTGCCAGTCAACAGAGGTCGACTTTCTTTCTCATGTACAATATTTATTCAGAGGATTGCATTCCGCATGCAAACATTTGTATGGCAGCAGGTTCAACTACTGACATTTCAAATTACACTGCTGCCAGTCAACAGAGGTAAAATTTGTAAAATATAAGTCAGATTCTGTTCTGTAGTGTTTATGATATTCTCTGTATAACATTGAAAAATCACAACTTTTTTCCATATTAAAGTAAATTAACCGGTCGAAGAGTGCAACAAAATATATTTCAAACTTACGGACGCTTGATTCAATATTCATTAAAAGCCAATATTTTTGCGTTACATCCCATAGACTGTATGTCTGTATAACACGAATAATTATTACTATCGTGCAAATTTAGCGACATTGAACGTTAAGTTTGCTTTGCAGTTTGTATCATTTTAGGATAGATTTAATTATAACAAGATTCTCTGGTGTAAATATATAGAATATCATCCTTTTCATAAAAAAGTCTCACGTATATTGGATGAACAATATTAAATCTCTATTTACTTTAAACGTTCTGAGTTCGATAACTTGGTTAAACCGACGTCAACGAGCGATACTTGGCTATACTATGAAAATTGTACTACATAATCATATATTTTGTAAAAAATACACTCAGTTAGAGCGGCCATGGAAATAATGTTTAACGTGTACCCACTCGGTAAGTTGATATAACCGGTGTGCGATGCGATAGGTAAATGGCTCATAACGAACGTGTAGTCAGAGTAGTCGGCAAATCTTATGCGACGTATTTGTTTTGATATAGTAAAAGTTTGTGAATCTCAAATTTCTTAAATTTGTGGTATTTTACGGAAACGAATGTCCAGTCTATGAGATTACTCAATTCTCGGTAAAACATGCGTTCCCTAAGGTCGCCTATAAGTTCTCAATAAAGATGACAAGCTCGAATTAAATCTCGATACTAAACAAAAATTAAACCGACAACTAAAGTCATTTCATAGAAACATGAATGAATTGGCACGCGGCAACTTTGATTCGTACGTAGAGTGAACATAATTTGAAACTTGAATTGATTTTTATGAAATAAGATGTTTTGTAGATTTCAAGTTACCTTGTGGGCACACGTTAAAACATAGTACAGAGGAACACTGTTTATGAGTAATATAACAAGTGTGCGTTACGGTAACTCGCCCCTCCGGGGCTCGTTTCCGTAAATATCGCACACCTGTAATATTACTCATAACAGTGTTCCTCTGTAATATACTATTTCTTCCCGGAAGCCGAGTCAAAATTTCCCGGCAACCAAAAATCAGCCAACTATACAATGGAATTTTTTTGGAATTGTGTTCCTTAATTAGCAGTTTGTGTTTTCAGTATCGATTCAACGAGTAAAGCGCCGCAGGCGAAAATGTTTGATTGTAATTGTGGAGTTCATTGCAAGTAAAAATGTTATTAATTGACTGATTCCGTGTAGCGCCGCAGGCGATCATTTTGAAAATATGAACATTCAAGTTCGTTGTTTGTTTTAAGTTTGGGAAGCTCGGGCTCCTCTCGCTCTAATCGCAGCTGCGGAATTGTAGACTAAAAAGTTTCACTTCCCCGTGGCTTTGACTTCCAGGTAGTTTTGACTTCCAGGTAGTTTTGTCTTCCCGGTGCTTTTGACTTCCCGGTGGGTTTGACTTCCTGGTGGCTTTGACTTCTAGGTAGCTTTGACTTCCCGGTGCTTTTGACTTCCCGGTGCTTTTGACTTCCCGGTGCTTTTGACTTCCCGGTGGTTTCGACTTCCCGGCGGCTTTGAGTTCCCTCTTCTCTTTGCTTTTTACTTCGCGGTGGCTTTGACTTCCCGATGGCCTTCACTTCCCCTTCCCGGTGCTTTTGATTTCCCGGTTGCTTTCGACTTCCCGGTGGTAATTGCTGTATAGTAAAAAAATTTCCTATGGTACAATTTCCCGGTCGAAATGTAAAAAATTCTTCCCATTGGACCCGGGATCCAATTTTTTTTCCAAAAACTTCCCAGGATCCAGGATCCCGCGATCCCGCATAATTTCCATGCAAGAGTTAGAGTATTGTTATCCTGCAGGGGATATTTTTCCACCCATAGGAATTATCGCTCTCGAAGCTTTTTGAAACTTAAAATTTCATTCTTATTTAAGTGTTCTTTCAAATTATATTGTAAACTGAGAACGAAGAAAACATTTAAAATAATCCAATAAAGTTACAGTAAACCTACACAAGACACAAATAAAGTCCCGGGTTAATAGGTGGAGGGTGTAAACGTCACCGGTAATTGCTACTTTCCTAGAGAGATCATATTTGCTATTGCCCTGCTGGTGAGTAATGTAGGATGATAGTTTACATGTCAGAGAGAAGTTGGCACCACTGTGTCCGTTAGAATTCGTATGTAAATTGAGAGTTTTGAAAAGAGCGAAAATTCTATAAATTTTACAAATATTTTTGACACATTGGCCACGTTCGATCTGTTGTTTTTATTGAAGATACTCATTCCATATGCCGCAGTAATGCCAGCGTATCAATTCTCTGGCTCTACAATATGTAACGACAGAAGTGACTGCTGTATGATACAGCAACACATTACTTTTCACAACATTTATACATCACTTATGCATCAGCGATGTAACATCAATACATCACTTATACTCGTATACAGTTCCCTAAAAATTCCTTATATTTAGTCATTTTTTGCTAACATATCAGTTCTCTCATGAATTGGTAAATCTCTTGTTGAAGGTTAATTTATCCATTTCATTATGAAGTTCGATATACTTTGACAAAAGTAGACCCAACTAAATGAGATTTATCTAAGAAAAATGTGCCAGAACAACTTTCACCGGAGAGACATTTTTACTCGGTGAAATTAAACAGTCAAGTACCCAGATAACAATTGACCCCACGAAATGTACATAAAGTGCCATTGGAAAATGTGCTGATCGCATTTAATGAGCTCCAGTTCCAGGACATTGAATGTATATTAAAAAGCGCCCTAACCGTTACATCTTTTCTTTGGAACGTGAAGTGCATTTAATGTACATTAAATGTTAATTACATGTACATCTAATGTACATTTAAAACACTTTGAATACACAACTAATGTACCTTTTATGTACTTTTTAGTGTGAATTACTAGCACATTTCATGTACATATAATGTTATGTAAGAAAATAAAGAAAAATTTAATTTAGTTTTCCGACTTTTCTATTTCGGTTTTTCTTATTCTGATGATCGCTACGTCCTCCATCTAAATTTTTTTATGCCAAGCTTTCATTTTTTTATTAGAAAAATTTCTTCCATTTGCGGGGCTTGAACCCAAGACGCTCGGGTTTATGAGTCGACTGCTTTACCAATTGTGACACCGGATACTTATGTGTTGGTGTGTTAAATTTGTACAAAGTGTTAAATTATAGAAAAAACATTAAATGTACTTCTTTTGTACTGAGATAAAAAGTTTAGCTTTTTTCTTTGAACACATTTTTCTTTTTTTTCTTTTAAAATTCGATACTTTCTTTTTAATGTTACCCAACCAAAAGCAGCCGTGATATCCATTCACGGACTAAAAAAATACATTTTTGAAAAAATAATATAAGCATTTTTCGAACCACATAATCTAAAAATGTACTTGTGATCTAGTGCAATAATTTCGAGCTTTAATGGCACAAAAAATGTGCCTTTTATTTACATCGAAAAATGTACTACATCTTAAACACATTTTTAGTACATTAAATGTGATAAGAATAGTATACACCTTATCAAGCACATAAAATGTGTGAAAAATGTACTTGTCATGGAGTGCAATAATTTCTAGCTTTAATGGCACAAAAAATGTGCTTTTTATTTACATCGAAAAATGTACTACATCACCAGTGCATTAAATGTGATAGGAATAGTGTACACCTTATCACGCACATAAAATGTACGAAAAATGTACTTATGATCTATAGTGAAATAATTTCGAGTTTTAATAGCACAAAAAATGCGCCTTTTATTTACATCGAAAAATGTACTACATCACAAGCACATTTTTGGTACATTAAATGTGATAGGAATAGTGTACACCTTATCACGCACATAAAATCTGCGAAAAATGTACTTGTGATCTAGTGCAATAATTTCGAGTTTTAATAGCACAAAAAATGTGCTTTTTATCATCATCATCATCATCAAACTTTATAGACCGTTTATACCTTCCGGTGTGGGGTCTTTAAGCCGCAACCCGGTGGTCATTGACCACCCCCCTCCATACCCTTCTATCCTCTGCCAAGGAGGTGGTTTGCTCGCCCAGTGAAAGCCCCCTAACTTCTAAATCTGATTTAATTGAGTCTATGAACCTTCTCCTTGGCCTACCCCTAGGACGTACACCCGGGACCTGTGCATTCAATATCCTCTTTGGGAGCCTACTACTACCCATCCTTTGAACGTGCCCGTACCATCTCAGACGACTAACCCTTGCCGCCTCCTCCACTGACCTAACCCCTAAATTTTCTCTGATGTCGTCGTTCCTGATATGATTGCCCCACTGTTCCCTCCGATTCACTTTTGCTATGCTCCTAAGAACCCTCATATCTGAAACCTCCAAGTCATGCACAAGGTATCCGCAGTCCACCCAACTTTCACTACCATATAAAATTGTTGGCCTGAAGATTGACCTGTGAATAGCTAACTTTGTGCCATTCCTTCCTGTTAAACACATGAGACCTCAACTGACTGGCCACCGCATTTCCCATTCTCCTCCTTTCCTCAAATTCCCTAACTAACTTGCCATCCTCTGAAAACATGGCTCCTAAATATTTAAACTCAGAAACCTGTTCCAACTGCTCCCCATTTAAACTGCACACTACGCCTTTCCTAAATTTGCCAACATGCATAACCTTTGTTTTGCCGACGCTTATCTTCATCCCGTACTCCTCACATGCTACATTCAGGCAGTCAATCCCTCTCTGCAAATCATCGGCATTATCTGCTAATAGGATTAAATCATCCGCATAGGCCAGGATTTTCATAATTACATCCCCAATTTCCACATTCCCCTGCAAATTGGCCTGCTTGATGATTTTGTCCATGAAAATTATGAACAGAAGAGGAGAGAGACAACAACCCTGACGAACGCCCTCATTAACCTCGAAAGCCTCACTAATTTCACCATCTATCCTTACCGCAGCCTTGCTCCCTGAGTAGATGCTTTTAATGGCGCCCAATAAACCTCCATTAATCCCGTATTCGCTAAGCACCTCGAACAGCTTTTGCCTCGGTACCCGATCGAATGCCTTTTTCAAGTCGATGATGCATACGTACAGATCAATATTCCTCTCAAAGAGCTTTTCTATAGCCTGCCTAAGACAAAAGATCTGATCCTGACACCCTCTCAGAGGTCTGAAACCACTCTGAGCCTCGTCCAGAACCTCTTCCACTATAACCCTAACCCGATCTACTAGCACACTAGCATAAACCCTTCCGACCACGCTCAAAAGTGAAATCCCTCTGTAGTTGCTACAAACTTTACGGTTGCCCTTCTTAAAGATCGGAGCAATAACACCGAAGCTCCAGTCAGCGGGTACTACTGAGGACTTCATGGCTAAATTAAAAATCCTACAAAGCCATTGGATCCCACCAGACCCGCTATTCTTAATAAATTCTGTCCTAATTTCGTCTACACCTGCGGCTTTTCCTGCCTTCAGCCTGCTGACCTTTCGTGTCACCTCCTCTAATGTAATTTCTTCCTCACCCTCCGAGTTAGCAAACTGATTTCTGTCAGGTGCCACTACCGGATTGACAGATGCAAATAGATCCTGAAAGTAATCACGCCAGGTTTCCAGTACTTCTCCCTTATCCGTAATTAACTTTATTTACATCGAAAAATGTACTACATCACCAGCGCATTTTCGGTACATTAAATGTGATAGGAATAGTGTACACTGAATTGAATCATTTTTCAGTTATCAGTGACTGAAGTGAACGAAATTCGAGCATTTAATTTTGAAAGCGAAATTATGAGAGAAATGGTATTTCTGAAACTAAATCTAAAAGAAAATTTTAACTCCACGACTGGGACCCGAACCCAGGATCTGCACCTTTCCGGGGTGCTGCTCTACCAATTGAGCTACCGTGGACATTTTCAGTTCAAACCGTTGCTTACATACATAGAATAGTGTACACCCTATCAAGCACATAAAATGTGCGAAAAATGTACTTATGATCTATTGCAATAATTTCGAGCTTTAATGGCACAAAAAATGTGCTTTTAACTTATATCGAAAAATGTACTACATCACAAGCACATTTTTGGTACATTAAATGTGATAAGAATAGTGTACACCTTATCAAGCACATAAAATGTGCGAAAATGTACTTGTGATCTAGTGCAATAATTTCGAGCTTTAATGGCACAAAAAATGTGCTTTTTATTTACACCGAAAAATGTGCCACTTTACAGACACACTTTTTGTACATTTTGTGTACATATTCTCAACAACATTGAATTTCGTACATTTAATGTACATTCAGTGGGCAACCACATTAAGAAGTGTGATCTGTGTTGGGGGCAGATGAACGTAGAAAATCCTTTTGCACTCAAAAAAAATCAATTTTAAAAAAATACTTTGAATTGCAAGAAAATCCTTGGAAATCAAAGGAAATCCTTAAAAATCGTGTAAAAATGCTTGAAAATCCTCAGAAAGTAACAAGGAAAATCCTTGAAAATCAAGGAAAACGATAGAAAATCATTAGAAATAAAAAAAAATCCTTTGAGGATTATCAGCGCTCGGTTGCCTTGTGTGTTCGCTGTTTGAGAACAATTCAGCATTTGTCAAATTTATTCTCATTTTACATTTTTTGCTGGCGACGGACGGTGCACAGCTCTAGTATCAAGAATGTGGCTCAATGCAAAAATAACATTTTCAAGTGCACATCTCTACAGTTAAATGCAGTAATATATGTGTCACAGCTTGAAACGCAAAATGATGAACGAAAACATGGTCAGTAGAGACAAAACAACGTGTATTACATTATATATTTTTTAATATAATTAGAAGTTAGTATCGGAAGAGAGCTTCATGAATTTGAAAAACTGATCTTATTAAGTTCTGGTTAACGTTTTATTAATAACATCGTCTTGTCGTCTGATATGTAATCTCTAAAAATAGAATTCGACTGATATCTCTCGGCAATATAGAATTTGCAATCTCCCACCAAATGTATCGTACATTGCTGGTCAACGATACGGACAACTGGATTATTAATATTGAAATTTCACATCAGCTTTACGTAGAAATATTTTAACATCGATGAACTGCATCCGGTTCCCAAATCAATGAAAAATTTGGTCAATGATGCGATTATATGAGCGTACTCAGTCGTTGTTCGAGAAAAGAATCGCTGAACGGTCCATAGGCAACAGATGATAGTATAGTAAGGTGTGAGCGAGCATGTTATTGATGTAGTTAACAATATGTTTTCTTATTAGTTTATAACCGGATGCATATTTTGTTTTATTTATAAACACACAATCGAACACCAACGGAATGAATTATAAGGTGGCTCTGGTAGGTTCTGATGATTGTATTTGTGTTTATTAGATTTACAAGTTCGATGTTGAAAAAAGCATTTAAAAATATTTACGCAGCTTCCATGTATTTGTTGCGTGTTAAAAAAATATACTCGCAACGTTATGAGTATAGGTTTGTGCAAATGATCGTTCCATCGAAGGCTCTGATATTTATTTTGCTTTTAAACAAATACTTCACTTTCGATTATTTATTTTTTTTTAAATCTCACCCGGATGCGACTGGTTAATGTGCTTTAAGCTTAAATCATTTTCGGCATGATTAACAAGTGCAAGCACTTGTAAGTCCTAATCGTGTTGTTTGTACTGTAATCGTAAAAGTAATAAATAACGTTATCGATGTTATGTAGAACTTTATTTTGTACTCATATTGGCTTATACTTCAATCATTTGATAAGTCCGTTATAATCGTTTACTTGAAATCTGTTATGTTTAGTATGTTAGCTAGACTTTCAACTGTCTGATACTTTTCCAGGTAAATAAATATTACATGTAAATTTCAACTGTCGGGACTGACACTTTCACCTATAGTTTCAAATTCTATTTCACCAACTTTACTCTCAAAACCTCTATGTTTGTTGCGTGTTTTGTGTATACTGCGTGTGTCTAATTAGTAAATTTATGCCTCTTGTTAAAACTGTTTTGCAAGTAATCACTTAGAAATAATTTTTTTCGTTAAAAGGTCAGGACCCGCTGGTCGATTCCGGAAGGCAGCCGGTGCAAAAAAAAATTCCTCTGACAATGTTGGATGATGAAACGAGTACATAAATGAGCACTTGGTTCCGATTCGGCACCAGGCTGCGTACTTGAAAAGTATGAGTAGCCTTATAGAAGGCAGCCTTGTGCCGAAAATCTGTTAAAGTCATTGTAACGGCAGTAAAGAATATTAAACGTCATAAAAATTTCAATTTGGCACCAAGGTACTGTACCTCTATGTTGACAGTAGAATACGTTGAGTAGGCGGCCTGATACCGCGTTGAAATTAATGTGACGCATAATATTCGTAGCTGCGGTTTCGATGACATTAACAGACTTCTGGCACCTGGCTGCGTTCTTTATTGCTACTTAAACTTCATCAGGCCTAATGCCGAGTTGGAACCGAGTGCATAGTAATGTACTCGTTTTCCACTCCAGCATTGTCATAGAAACTTTTTTGACACCAGGCTGCCCAGGTTGAAATGCAGACCTCTGTTGTTGTAATTTTTCTCCATGAAAATGTTCCAGACGGCGATAAGATAAGGAGTTCAGGCACTAGACAAAGGACACCACATCAAACAGAGTATGGACAATAAGCGTGAGGTGTGCAAAACAAAATGTCAATGCCAAGTCGGGGAAGGCAGGCTGGTGCCAAAAAATTATATTAGGGAAGTTTGAATCTAGTATCCAGTACATTACGGCGCAAAACTTTTTGATTTGGCACCAGACTGCCCTCTATGTGACCTTGAACAATGAAAAAGAAGGCAGCCTGGTGCCAAAAATTGAAGAATATCACTATGACGGCATTGACGAATGCTTCACAACACATCAATTTTCATCTTAGCACCGGGCTGCCGCTGCCTTCTACATTTAAACGAGCATAGCTCAAGAAGGCAGCCTGGTACCAAGATAAAAATTGATGCGTTGTGAATCATTTTCCAATGTCACCATAGTAATATGCTTAAATTTTTGGCACCAGGATGCCTACTCTGTACCCTGCCGTGCTAAGGAAAAAAACCTTAGTGGAAGAGAGACAAAACATTTTTTATTAGGCCCAGCTTAAAAAATGTTTTGTTTCTCTTCCACTAAGGTTTTTTTCTTTAGCACGACAGTACCGTCGAACCATGATAAAGTACGCAGCCTGGTGTCAAATTGAAAATGATTTTTCTAAGCAGTATTTCCTATTGGCTTTAACATTGCCTTATATCATTTTTTGATCCCATGCCTCCTAGCCGAAAACGCAGACTTCCACTTGTTGCAACTTTTTGAAGGCTGCGTACTTAGGATTCAAGATCCAGTAGTTTCATGCACTAGCGGAAGGATCATTCTAGTGCATGAAAGAACTATAATTAGTGAATGTATTGGAGATTCTCAGTAAAACTGTAACAAAGTGCGCCATCAATATGTGGAACTTCACCTTAGGGAATTTAAAGTTCGTTAAAGATTTAATGAATCGTTATGAGATTAATGTTTTCGTAGCTCTTCCGAATGGCAGAAGAGGTGTTGGGCGGCCAAAATTCAGATAGTAAGATACAGCCTTTGCCAACAGATGAAATGCAGGCGTATGTGTAAGAAGACCAAGACCGTTAAAAAGTGACAGTGTTATGCATGTCGTTATGTGTTATTCGTTAACTTTCGAATACGAGTTTGGATGCGAACTTTTACATACAATTTCTTATCACTGGTTCTAATTTTTATCACTGATTTTATCACTAGTGATAAAAATTGGTTACTTTTCATTGCTAGTGTCAAAAACTGGCCTCTCACGTCACTCGTTTGAGGCATGAAAGTGCACTTTAAGCAGCGGATTTGTAAAAAAATTGCATAAAATTCAATTTCTCGTGTGGGGTGTGAATAACTTAATTTCCTCCTCTCAAGTACGGAGGAAAATGAAATTTTATTTTTTCAGCTAATGTTTTTCCCAAGCATGGAAAATGTTCTTGCCTGGACTATTTTTTTTGTTTGCAGAAACATTATAATAAATTGTACTTTAATACGTTTGGTTAAAATAGGAATTTTCTCGAATAGCAAATAACATTTATCACTTAGTTGCATTCAACGTTTTTCACAAAAAATGCAACCAATTGTGAAAAAGAAAAATAGGGAATGAGCAACCAGAGAAAACACTCGCAAGTTCCGGTAATATCGAGGTAAGTAAAAATTCAGCTATATGCTAATAGACACACAAACGCAAACTTATTGAAATGTGAACATCGTTCAAAAAAAAAAAAACGTTTGACATAATGCTTTAAGCAAAGACGGTAGTCAAATTGGCGAACGTACTTTGATGAATTTGGTCAACAGAGATTTGTTGTGAAATCGCTATTACAAGGTCTGAATGTAATGAATACGAATTTTATATTAGTCGAAAAAAATGACAAATACAAATATTATTCGATCTAAAAATAGCAGCAACTTACTAAATAAAACTTTCAGTATGGAATTCTGGTTTTGAATTTAAAAGATCATTGCCTTGCACATTATGCGTTTCGTCTTATGTCATAAGGTCTTATGTCATAAATATATGCGTGTGATGTCCTCTAAATTAAATTAAGTAAAATGACAAACTAATAAAATATATTCAAATTATGAATGAATTAATGTGCTAAACAAACAAGTTTTTTAACTGTGTATGTGTAGGCAAATCATAATTACTTAGCTGATAATCTTTTCTTGTTTTAAATTTCCCTTGTGAAACAAAACGTGAATCAGAGACTAGAAATTCACAGAGAAATGAGAACCAATTGGCGCTCTATCGTAGCTGGATCCTGGATGCGAGTGTCATCCAAAATGCTTGACGTGATGCGAGCCAAAATTTTGTTTAATTTTTGACTCGACAAGTCGAACAAAATCCGACACATCACTGCGAAAGAGTTGGTGCCTAGCGGAAAAATACTCAAATGTCTTTTTGACGTAGAAAGTGGGGCCATGATGAAATAATAGCAAAAATATTAACTATACTACATGGGGTGAAAAGTCCGCGGCCTCACATAGAGATGGCGTCATTACTTCAGAATTTTTGTTAACATTCAGTAGTACCACCCTTTACTTGTCTACAGCCAAAATTTCCTGACATTTGGTGTCATAGTTTTCGAATTACTGTCAATAGAGTGACGCAGGTTTTTGTTGTTCGTAAAAAATGGAAAATAATGAATTCCATGTGTTGATTAAACATTGTTTCTTAATGGGAAAAAATACGGTGCAAAGCAAAGAATGGCTGGATAAGTGTTATGGCACCTCTTCTCCGTCGTATACAACGGTCAAGAAGTGGCATGCTGAATTTAAACGAGGTAATACAAGCACCGATGATGCCCCACGTTCAGGACGTCCAAGTGAAGCAGTTACTGAAGAAAACATCAAAAGAATCCATCGTATTGTTTTGGCTGATCGGAAAGTTAAAGTTAGTGAAATAGCTGACATCCCCAAAATATCAACAGAACGGGTGCGACACATTTTACACGAGTATTTGGACATGAAAAAGCTTTCTGCGCGATGGGTGCCGCGTTTTCTAACAATTGATCAAAAGCAGCACCGTCTTGACGATTCAGAGCGTAATTTAGCTTTGTTCGAGCGTAATCCAACGGAGTTTTTGCGTAGATTTGTCACGATTGATGAAACGTGGATTCATTACTATACACCAGAGTCCAATAGACAGTCTGCAGAGTGGTTAGAATTTGGTCAAAGCCTACTGAAGCGCCCAAAGGCACAGCGTTCTGCAGGCAAGGTTATGGCCACGATTTTTTGGGATGCGCATGGCATAATATTTATCGACTATTTGGAGAAAGGAAAAACAATAACTGGCGAGTACTATGTCACATTATTGGAACAGCTCGACAACGAGATCAAGAGAAAACGACCGCATATGCAGAAGAAAAAGGTCCTGTTTCATCATGACAATGCACCAGCGCATTCATCCATAAAAGCAACTGTGAAACTGGACTCTTTGGGCTATGAATCACTCCACCACCCACCTTACTCTCCAGATCTGGCCCCCAGCGACTACTATTTGTTCCCAAACTTAAAAAGATGGCTACAGGGAAAAAGATTTTACTCTAATGATGAGGTGATATCCGAAACAGAGGCCTATTTTGCAGGGTTGGAGAAATCCTATTATACCAAAGGTATCCAAATGTTGCAGGACCGTTGGACTAAGTGCATTTCCCTTCAGGGAGACTACGTTGAAGAATAAAATTAATTTCATATGTAAAAGTTAGTTCTTTCATTGCAAAGCCGCGGACTTTTCACCCCATGTAGTAATTTTGCAATTTCCAGCAAAGAAAATGCTTCCATCTCTTTAAATAATTTTTGTCGAATCAGAATGTCAAATCCAAAAGCGTTTGGAAAAATTTGGAATATATGCTTCAGCGCCACCTAGTTATTATTTGTTGTGCGAGGAGAGAAAATAGGAAATTAGGAGGGTAATGCACTGTTCATACAAACATCTCAATGCATTACAGAGCGTCCAAGATGAAAGTAAAACGAATTTTTTTTTGACGCGCTGTACATGTGTGTTTAAGTTGACTTATTCAGGCCTCATTTGAGTGACGAAAGATGTTACATTTTATCACTCATTTCATTTTCATTATCAAACTTTATAGACCATTAGTACCTTTCGGCGTGAGGTTCTTAAGTCACAACCCTAGGATGGTGAACTATTGCCCTCGATGCCCTTTTATCGCCCGCCGAGGAGATTGTTTGATTGCTCATTGAAAGTCCATGTACTTTTACATCTGACTTAATTGAATCTATAAGCCTTTTCCTTATTGGTCCCCGGTGGGCCAGCGCGTTTCCCACTAACCTCCTTTCATTAAATTCCCTAACTAACTTGCCATCCTCTGAAAAAATTGCTCCCAAGTGCTTGCATTCAGGTACCTGCTCCAGCTCTTCTCAGTTTAAACTGTTCCTCCCGAGATTTGCCGACATGCATAACCTTAGTTTTTCCTACACTTATCTTCATCTCGTACTTACATGCGGCATTCAAGCAGTCAATTTTACTCTTTAAATTGCTGGTATTACCAGCCAAGAGAATCAAGTCATCCCCATAGGCCAGGATTTTATTTATTACTTGACCCACTTCGACATTTCATTTTATAGTGACAAAAAGTAAAAACAGTGATTTGCAGTCAAGTTTGCACTTAAAAGTCAAGTGGAAATTGACAAACTTTCATTCAAAAGTTCACCCTTCGGAAGTCGTTGTACAAAACATTGCGAAATGTGACAAAAAGTATAGTTCCACTTTTTACCACTAGTCTTAATAGTAGATTACAGGCGGGGGGTGCGGAAGTAAGTCATTACATGAGGAATCAATTTTGTGAAATGAGCCAAACTCAAGAGGGTGTTATTAAGCAAAAAACAGTTTTTAAAGCGAGTTGCTTAAAAATACACGAATGAGTTTGCGAGTGTCACGGAATGATCCTGAATGGATGACTTACTAAGCACTCCCCACTGTATGCTATTTTAATCGGTGTCCCATCCGAAAACGCGTCATTACATGCAGATATACATGTAATGAATAATGCACCGTGGGGTGCACATATACATGTAATGACAAGTTTTCGGTGGGACATCGATTAAAAATTACTCTTCAAAACCAAATCTAAACAAAAGTGACAACTCAGGCTAGGAAATTTCTCTTTCGTTTCACGCGAACTCATGCAAAAATACATCTTCTCATTATAATTGAAATAAGAAAATAAGTTTATTCACACCTCACACATAAAAAATATTTCCATTGATTTGTGGATGGAATAAATAGTCCAGATTTTCTCATCACACGTTTTTCTAATCATTCTCTGAAACTTTGATTTTATAAAAAAAGTAAAAAGAAAATATTAAACTTTTCAGATATTTTTCTACAATATTTTATAATTACGAACTTTTATAATAAATATTTTTCAACATTTTTTAATGAAGTTCATATTATGTAACAGACCGAATAAACTTCTTCCAACGAGTTTATGCAAAAGAACTATTTACTTAAGGGGCCGTTCAAAAATTACGTATTGAGGGGGGAGGCTCAGTGTAGCGTTACACAACGTTACAGGGGAGAGGAAGGTACGTCACTCCACATATTTCATACAAAAACAACAGAAAAAAGTTATCAAAGAACATGAAAAAAAAATCAAATCGTTGTTTGAAGCACAAAATCAAATTGGTAAATGAATTTTCAATTTTTCGAATTTCGACAATAATGGCGAAGACATTGTCAAGTTCTTACATGGATGTTGTGACGATGGCTTGGGCAGTGAACGCAAAATTTCGCAGTATGACATAACTTAAATTTAGAGGAATGAGAGGAAATACCGATCAGGGAGTTGCGGGAAATGCTACTTTTCAATAAAAAATACTACTGAACTTTGTGAGTTCATTAATATCGTCTATATTTGAAAGAGTTTTTCGAAAATACAAATGTGTGGAAACGTTCTCTTTTAAGCGGGTATGTTTGTCTGAACTCATTATTTCACAACCATTCTGCGAAATTTTGAAAATTTTAGCACTATGTCGATTCCAACCTCTCACATACATTTCCAAATTTATGTTTGGTGAATTTTGCGTACGGCCGTTTACGCTCAAAAAAAATTCGTCGACGTATTAAGTGATCCGTATTTTTTTGTGTTTTTTTTTTCAAATATACGTACTTTTTATTCTATTTTTTCAAGTACTGAGCTGTATTTTTTGCACATTTGCCACATTTGTTGTGCCAGTCTGCTTTTTTCATCGAAAAATTCGTTCTGAGTCAAGAAATGTGGACATGTGTTTTCACATTTCCACATTTGTTTTCACATATGTGAGTCACATTTGCCTCGCAAATGTAAAAATTTGTTTTTTCAAGTGGCAGATTTGTCGTTCCCGTCGCACATTTGCCATGGGTCAATGCAAATCCGAAAACTTTGACAGTAAATGTGCCGAGATGTGCTCGAGAACGCCAGATACTGGTTGGGGAAGTAGTCACATTTGAGTGTTGAAAACAGGCAAATTTGCCAAATTCGGCAAATTCGCCGAAATGTGACTGGCAAATGTGACACTTCCCTAACCTGTATGTGGCGTTCTCGAGCACATCTCGGCACATTTACTGTCAAAGTTTTCAGGTGTGAATTGACCCATGACAAATGTGCGACGGGAACGACAAATGTGGCACTTGAAAAAAATAAAATTTCACATTTGCGAGGCAAATGTGACTCACATATGTGAAAACAAATGTGGAAATGTGAAAACACATGTCCACATTTCTCGACACAGAACGACTTTTTCGATAAAAAAAGCAGACTGGCACAACAAATGTTGCAAATGTGCAAGAAATACAGCTCAGTACTTAAAAAAATATATAAAAACGTACGTAAATTTGAAAAAAAAACACAAAAAATACGGATCACATAATACGTCGATGAAATTCTTTTTGAGCCTACACGCATCCTAAACGGCCTCACGCAAAATACAGGAAACATAAATTTGGAAATGTATGTGAGAGGTTGGGTTCAGTTACAGCGACTTGCATAAATTTACAGGACATACGGCGAGTTGCGTATTAGACACTGAATACTACAGTTTCATACTGTTAAATATCGTAGAAATTATTATTCGTAATATTTCTGCATTGATCCATTGTATGGATTGTAGACACAGCGCTGTGTTAACTTTTTACAATTCCCGCAACTCCCAGCGGGCAATAGCGACCAGAACAATATTTCATATTTGGCTCTTTAATTTTTAACATTTTATGTAAGTGCATCTTGTAACCTGTTGATAATCAATGATTCTTTCGTTTAAAACTGTCAGATCAAATTGAAAAATTGCAGGATTTTTCTTTCGAATTTGGGCTCCGATATTTCCAGAGAAGGCTCAGCATATTAGCACATAATTTCCCTTTTTATAGGTTTTTATTTATTTATTTATTTTTATTTATTTTATTTATTTATTTTTATTTATTTTATTTATTTTTATTTATTTCCCTTTTTATTATTTTGGAAAATTTTAATGAGAGTTTTTCAACATTATGAAAGCTAAGTGTAATGTATTTGATTTATTTTTGCTAATTAAATACGAGTTTTTTGCCGCAACTGCACTGAGTGGTATTTGCGACAATGGAAATATACATGGAATCTCATGAATGCAAAATGCGTGTTGAAGTGTGTGTAATGTGTTAAAATGTCATACATTTTTCGAGTGCACGATTCAGTTTTTTTTAACAGTTTTTGCGAAACACTGTCCTGAGCGTCCTGAGCACGTCCGATAAAAACGACCTTTATCCAGAATAACGTTTGTTAAAAAAATTGGCAGTTTCAAAAAAGTGTGTGGCGTATAGAACTCACTCGTACCTCCACTTTAGTAAGAACAGATGTTGAGCACCAGGCTGCCTTCTTTATTCCCAGCTTTAGGTCTCAAGTATGCAGCCTGCAGCCGACTTCGATCGTGTTAATAATAGCCTCACTTGTTCTTCCAGTTAGGCGGAAGCTTCCATTTTTCAACTGCCATGTCACACCTAAGCCACCGAAAGAATGGTCAAATTGGTAATTGAAGCGTCGCTGAAAGTTGCGGATAGAGAGAGACGAGGTGGGTATATAAATACGGAATTAGCGTCTCGAAAGTTCATGAAAACCTTTCGATCAAAGCAGGACTTTAGGCTTATGTAACTTTGATTTTTTCTACGATGATGTAAAAACGATTCATGAACTTATTCATTAAACTAAATGATGTGAAAAAGCCAGTCTTTATTTTTTAGTTTGCTAAGATAAATGTCTCTGAGTATGGGGATTCGGGGGGGGTGGGGGGACGTCTTTCAGCACCCAGTTCCTAACTAAATTGTTGAGTTGGTCCAAATTACATCATTTGTTCCCTTTAAAGTGTGGCTGCAAAAGTCCAAAAGTCGGTTTTCATGCTATTTTGGAAATAACTCTCCCAATTCGATTGAGTACGTGAAAGAAGTTGGCATAACAATTAGAACTATAGTTTTCGACGTATTTGACGCCATTCCTGACTTTTTTTTTTTATAGTGAGTTTTTAGATTGTGTAAAGCTATGAAAACACCCAATTCTTAACCGTTGGCAAACTTTGCCACTACACAAAAGCATTTATTTCTTCTTGTATAGCCCCCAATTTATTTTTACACCTCAAATGAAATTGTCGAGAAGCAATGTTAGGTGGGGATAAAACCACAAAAAATTTTTTTTGGTGGAGTTCGCAATGGGGAAATTCACCGAAACTCGAAATTTTGACTTTATCGACTTTGTGCAAGCATTAATTTTCGTCCGAAAACCTAAACCCTGGTGTTTTTGGAGTCTTCTCGACATAAAAATATTTTGTAGACACTCGTCTAGGTTATTTCGAAAAAAAAGTAAAAACCGATCCCCCCTACTGTTTAATAGTACATAATCAAACTCCTATTGAACGATAAATACAGAAATCACATTCCTACAACATCCCACCTTCTTCTTCTTTTTTCTTTTTCTATATAAAAAAAGTTGACAGTTTTCTGCCCTGTCATATAAAAAGATTAAACCTGTGTCAGGTAACTGTTCTCCAGGTACCTACGTACATACTAGGGAATTCAAAACCGGTTTCAATAACCGGTATCCGGAAACGGGTTTCGTCGTTTTCTAAAAACCGGTTTGTCGGTTTTCTCTTAATTTTCAAGTTTTAATGATCATATGGGCTCCATTAGGGAGGTCCAAAAATGTATGGGGAAATAAAAGTATCGAAAGTTTGGGGCACCAACTGAAAAACAAAAGTTTTTTGATCCCTGATCAAGATTGTATATGGGCGTAACTTGATCCGAGACGATTTAAGGGTAGCTCAAAAGCGTTAAAGTGAAAAATTGAACGACTTTCAAAGGCACGTATTCACTCAAGTAATGAGAGAATCCACCGGTTGTTGTGGTGCAGTCGAAAGGTCTTAGGACATCCTTAAAATTGGCGTAAAGAAAGTAGACCAGAGAGTGTTTTTTTTTCATATGTCTCCCATGATTAAAGTGGTGCAATTTTCTCATGAATTTCAATCATGTGGGACATATGGACGAAAACACTGCCTGGTCTAATTTTTCTATGTCAATTTTAAGGGTGTCCTAAGACCTTTCGACTGCACCACAACAACCGATGGATTCTCTCATTACTTGAGTGAATATGTGCCTTTGAAAGTCGTTCAATTTTTTACTTTAACGCTTTTGAGCTACCCCTACATCGTCTCGGTTCAAGTTACACCCATATACAATCTTGATCAGGAATCAAAAACCCTTTGTCGGTTGGTGATCCAAACTTTTCGACACTTTTGTATTTTGGACCTAGGGGTGTCCAATTGATCCAATAGTTCGTCAATAATTTATTAAGAAACGTCTGTGGTAAAAGGTAAATTGGGCAAAGTATTGAATTCAAACCCGTCAAACTGAAACCAAAACAAACAAAGTGTCCTATAAGAATTTTTAAAGGCATCTTTATAACAATTTGAATTGATTGACGAGAATACTGGAGCTTCTAGTATGAGCTCAGGCACTTCAGAAGTGAAAACGTCAATCGTATGGACTTATTTTAACAAGAAGAAAAGTGATTGCGCTACGTGTACAAGATGTGGTGCTGCAATTCAATGTAAAGGTGGATCGACGTCTGCGATGCGAGGTCACCTAAGAACAAAATGCGAAATTGCTTTCTCTGAGAAACCGGAACATGAAAGCAACGAACCAATAGGTATTTTTGTGCCGAAAAAAGGCAATGTGTCTCGTCCAGCTGTTGTTGATCAAAAAAGATTTTTTGAAACGCTGAAAAAACCGGTTTTCGAAAACCGGTTTTTCGATTTGAAAACCGAAAAACAGTTAGTGAAAACCGGACCGGTTTTGAATTCCCTAGTACATACTGTGAAGCACCAGCTGTTCTGTACACATCTGTCCTGCACATCTACACATCTGTTCTGTACTTTTTTCATGAAAAACGACATCTGTATTAAGTAGTTTAAGCAAATCAAGTTACCTAGAGACAAAATTACCTATCACAGAGAACGGTTCATCATAAATTCAACTTGTACTCATATCAATGTTTTAGCGAACATCGTGTGCAGTTACGTTTCTTATGATGTAATAAACTACAAATTTGTCCGAAAAAATATGAATGAATACAGAATATTTATCAACAGAAACAACTGAAAACATCAAGTTTCGCTAGTTTTTAAGTCAAAAGTAGTGATGGTGTGGTGTGGTAATCTAATGTGACTAATGTCTAATATTAAATTTCTTAGAATCTGCTTAAGGAAACAACTGTTTTATTATAAATAGACTTTGCTAGACTATAGAACCGACTGATATTAGGTTTTACTAGTGCATGTCATGAAAATAATTTCCCTAAATTTTCATAAATTCAAAGAAATAATTTCCATTAGATTAGGCCATTATTTCTACTACCGGATGTTGTACTTTGCTTATCAATAATCACATTAAAAAAGCTTTATTCAACGGTGAGAAAGTAACGGCTAAAGGATCTGTAATTGACGCAAGACCCATAACTGACGTGAGTTCCACTTCAAACATTTTCACATATATAATGTTCGCTATGACGCATTTAGCATTCGAAATCTGAATGTAGATTGATTTAACTACATGAATATGTTTGAGAAAACCGTTAATTTTGTTGCTGATATCATCTCAAATTATCTTCTTTATCATAACATTTTTTTAATTATTGTTTATTTAACAATAATTAAATTGAGAGATGGCGAGAATTTTATTAGATGAATCTTTGCAAGAAATTACAATTTAATTATAATAATTGGATTGAAGAAATCCTTCCAGTAAAAATGTTGTGGATTTCTTCGTGATTTGAACATTTTGAAATCAAACTTTATATTTTGGCAATGTTTCAAAATCAGTCAATTTTCGAAGGGTTATGACTATCACTCGACGTACAATCTAAAAGATCTGCTACTTTTTCGTACCTACATTTAACATATACCCAATCACTTGTGTCGATCAGAAAAATGCATTTTCAGAGTTGACACGCGAAAAATATTATCTGATATCGAATGACAGAAGAAAAATAATTTTCTCACTCCCAAAAAAAGCCTTAACCAACGTCGCAAGGACTATCTCATCTATCGACGCAATATTGAAATCCGTCAGAAGCAACAGTGTCTCCCAAACCCACATCTCCTATGAATCATCCTTACATCACCTTCCAACCGACCTCTCAAAACCCTCCAAAGCAATTCTTTCAGCGCCATCATGGAAACAATTAGGAAATATCCAACTTTCACGAATGGTGGAATTTTGTTGTTACTTTTCTGTGGTGCGTGTCTTTCAATAGAGCAACAATTGTAGTGCGTAGAACCAAAGTTTCACTGGTGACGGTTATTAACGCCCGAAACGGGGAATTATCGCCCGGAAGGACATTTTCCTTATACAATTTGGATATTTTCCTTATACGAATTGGTCATTTTTAGACCCGTACGAAGAACAGGAGTAAGGAAGGGTGCATCGATCATGCTAAGGACCATGATGACTATGACGAATCAACAATAAAAAAAATGTCCGTCCGTCCGTCAACACGATAACTCGAGTAAAACTGAACTGATTTTCAAAAACTTTTTTTTCCCTGAAAGGACCACCGACCTAGGGCCGTTGAAGCGGTTTTTGGTCTTTCGAATATTACTCGAGTAAATCATTTCCGACTTTTATAAATTTTTTTTGATTGAAAAACCTGGGCATGGCCGACAATTAATGGAAGAAACCCTTTTGATTATGAGTCCTTGGACTTACTTAGGGCACTAAAAACGAGTCTCTGCTAGGGCTGTACATCTTTTTTGCACATAACTCGAGTAAATCTCAGCCGATTTTCAAAAAAAAAAAAAATTAACCGAAAGGTCTAAGATTGGCCAACATTTCATGGAAGAAATTTTTTTGATTAGAAGCCCTTGGGCTCAGCTAGGACTGAAACTAAGTTTTTACTAGGGCCTAACGTGTTTGTTTACGTAAGTCCGGTAAATCCTAACCGATTTTGTTGATGCGTTTTCTATTTGAGAGGTAACCGAGTACCGAATTATATTCAAAAACAAATTTGGGCCCGGTTCCTGTGCTTAGGGCTCCTAAGGTCGGCCCTAAAAAAAAGTTGTTTGCTATATTGCAGAGCAAATTGAGGGAAACATTTTTGTCTATCGAAGTATGTGTCCGCGGCATTTGCTTATGCCTCGGTCCTAAGTTCCACCCTTGACAAAAAAATGGTTTTTTGCTATGTTTTAGAGAAAATTGAGGGAAATATTTTTGTCTATGGAGGCATTTGTCCGAGGGCTCTCCTGAGGACCCTAGGTCGGACTAAGGTCGGCCCTAGTTTTTTGTCATGCTGTAGAGAACATTTTTGTCTATTTGGGGATCAATTTCGGGAGGGTGTAAAAACCGCTGCTTCGGACGGGTTTTTCAATATTATCCTACCGGCAATTTCCAATACAATTAAATCTGGACGTAATTTCATACACTTAAGTGTTAAGCCAATATTTACTTAAATACGTTCGAGTCTTTTCGTATCATCAACTCTGTTTGCCACATCTATTCTGATACGTACGGGTCGCTTGCATATCATTGTTATACAAATTGGAATTTTCCTTGCATAAATCAATTGTCCGGGCAATAATTCCCGGGCGTTAGTTCCCAAAAACTCTGCTCCGGGCGTTAATTCATGTCACCCCTGGTCGACAGATTTTCATCAAATTTTGCTAATATTTTTCTGCGGTGCACGTCTTTCAATAGAGCAGCAATTTCAGTGCGTAGAAATAAAGTTTCACTAATCTCAAAAAAACATGTTTTTGGCCTCTTATTTTCGATCGGAACTCGACATCTCACACGTCGTGGTACGCACTTCGTATGGGTCTAAAAATCAAAGTGTGAAGCCTCCTAAGAAAAAGTTGTTGAAGTTCGTGAACCTCGCAGAAAATTGCAAAATTGGTCAAAAGCTTCGCACTTAGAAAAGAAAGCTTTATCTTCAAGTAATAAACTTTGTGAGTTTGAATGATTTATTACCATTGCCTACGATGTCGTGCAAATCCGTGCACCGCTCATTAAACGACCGACAAACAAAAGTTTCTACAGTCAAAGGTTTCTCTAAACTCACACTCTCGTGAAACATGTTTTCCTCCTACTATTGCATTTTGATGACAAAATAGTCAAGCGGGCAAACTTGCAGGGAAATGTCGAGGTGGGTGAGGTAATAATGAAAATCCTAATAATAATTGTCAGACGTTACAACGTTCGCGTCATTTGGGGTTAGGACCGAACGTCAAAAAAAAAATATCCCCAACCAAAATAACCGGACATAATAACCACAATTTTTCCATTAAAAAAAAGGACAAAATATCCTCGAACAAAATATCCCCTCAGACAAAATATCCACACTCAAAAATTAAGAAAATTCAATGTGAAATGTACTTAGCGCCCGCTTCAGGCTTGAAATAAACAACCAAAAACAAAAAAGCGGGGTAAAGCGGGGACTGGGATAATCGGTCCTAGAGCCAGATAATTTTATTTGATAGTCCCGCAATTTTTTGTGACCTTTTCTCGCCTAACGGTAGCCTGCATTTTACAATTAGGATTTCTTCTGGTACTAATTATATCTCCGTCCAATGTCAGACTCAGATATTTGTACACAAAAATCGTCGAATATGGGTGACGTCATATTTGCCATTCTCCTATGTACGATTCGTTGCGGCAATAAATTCACAACTACCCATATTAAGAAGCCTGGGTGTGTCTAGGAACGTTACTTTCATTGAAGAAAAATTCTATACAGAATTTGTCCCCACCAAGATTGAACCCGGATATTCTTGGTGGAGAGGCAGTACGTTACCACTGATCTAACCCGTTCCCAATCAATGAAAATCCTAGCCTATGTTAATACCACGGATTTACAGAGTGGGATTGACTGCCTGAATGCTGTATGTGAGAAGTACAGGATGAATATAAGTATAGGGAAAACTAGGGCAAATCTCGGAAGAAGGTAGCTGGCAATTTAAATGGGAGAGAATGACAAGTTAGTTAGGGAATTTGAGGAAAGTGGGAAACGTGGTGGCCAGTCAGTTAAGGTCGCACCTGTTCAGCAAAAAGGAATAAAGTAGCGAAACAAAGTTAGCCATCCACAGGTCAAATTTTAAGCCGAGGATTCTGTACGGTAGTGAGCGTAGGGTTGACTGCGGATATCTTGTGAATGACCTGGAGGTTTCTGATATGAAGATAGCGAAAGTTAATCAGAGGGAGCAGTGGGATAATCATATTAGGAACTACGACATTACGGATTTCGTCAGTAGAAGAGGCGGCAAGGGGCCAGTAGTATGTGCTGTTTCGGGCACGTTCAAAAGATGGATAATAACAGGCTACGGAAAAGGATCTTGGATGCACAGGTACCGGTTGTTAGGCCAAGGGGCAGATCGAGGAGAAGGTTGATAGATTCATTAAATCAGATTTAGAAGTTAGGGGACTTTCTCTGGGCGAACAAACCATCTCCTTGGCGGGCGATGGAAGGGGATGGAGGACGATAGTTCACCATTCTGGTGTTGTGGCATAACACTGAAAGGTACTAATATGGTCTATAAAGTTTGATGATGATGACTATTGAATGAAGCTTCGATTCCTGAGTCTAATATAGCAACGGCATGAGCGCTTTAATCACACACAAGAGTACGTGATACAACGGGTAAGTTTAATAAGGTGAGGACAAACTAGCCAGACTTATAATAACCTGAAAGCTGTCTCTAATATATGGTCACCACAATAGCCAATCAGGAGTTTTGGAGTTTAGGAGTTTTTGTGACCGCAAGATTGTGAACGAAAACATTCTGCCGAAGCTCAAGGTAATCTGCAATCGAGCAGCCCAGTATGCGGTCATAGCGTGTTGTCATAGCGCCTCAGTCCGTACACAAAGCGAAGACAGGCCGTGAACGCTTGATCAATGGACCGCCATCTCACTAGCTTCATTATCAGAACTCTCGTTTTCAAGGGGAAAAAGTGGTTGTTTGGCAAGACTACGTAGTCGACTAAAAACGTTTGAGCACAGCTTATTCACATGCGGTTTAAATAGCACCCGCTCATCCAAATCCACACCCAGGTTAAGCACCGAAGACCTGTAAGGTACAACCACCCCATTCAAAATTACCTCTGGCACATTAACATCGACTCTACGCTCTGAAAAAACAATGGCCTGTGTTTTGCCCACATTCAGTACTAGTGAGTTTTTAGCCGCCTACTCATTTACCCTTCGCAGGTATTTGTTGATTTCATCCACTGCACAGTCAATTGCTTCCATTTAGAAAGATTTGAAAAGCTGGACATCATCAGCAAACATATGGTGTTTGACACTAACCAGGCATCCTGGTAGGTCATTTATAAAGAGTGAGAACAAGAGAGGGTCCAGCACAGAACCTTGTGGTACACCCATAAGATTAAGCAGAGGTTCAGAAATGTGGCCATCAATGCAGGCACTCAGGTAGCTTCGGATGAAGGATATCGCGGTAGAAGAGAAACCAGAGATTTCATTCAATTTACTGAGAAGAAAGCAATGACCAAGCATATCGGTTTAAAACCACGTTCAAATCCTGAATTTTCAATTCAAAGATTTCGGTCGAAAAGCTTAGTCGCTATTTACTTAATTAGACTACACGTGAGCTAAATACAGTCCATTGAAATTGAACTTAGCTTTCTTTGTAAAAGTCGGTTAAACAGCAACATAATAAAATAAAATATTTGCCGATTTTTCATCACATTTGATGTTCTATATGAAACAAGATGTTATGTTAATTCGTACATTTACTTCCCAAAATAAAATCGCACAAATGCTTTCTACATGAAATGTTCTTTATGTGGAATTTGATTTGCGAAAGTGTGTTTGTGTCAACTGGATTTATTGTCATGATGAGTTTTAAATAAACTTTTGTAGTTTTCGGGATCTAGGAACTCGCTTTCTGAACTATCATTTTTAGAAAGAAATGATTTTGCGAATGCTACAATGTAAGCAACGAAATTTGAAATTCAGCTTTTGAATGGCTCAAACGTATTCTATGATGCCCCACACACAAACGAAAGGAGTAGGTATGCATTAACACAATAAGAATGTAGAAGACGAACACGTAACAACGAACAAAACAAAAAAAAACATAAATTAGCAGGAGAGAGGTATACAACAAATCATACCTGTTTCAATATACGAAATATACGCGCAGATATGATGTTGAAATCGTGAATCCGGTTGTGTGGTTCAAATAACTGATACAATATACTTGAACATATAAATACATAACATACTTTTTATGTGAGTAAAAAAGTCATTAGGTGTACACAACTCCGGGTAAAAGTGTGACTAGCGGACGTAGACATTCAGAGGTTGCATTTCAATTTGATTTTGAAAAGTTTTGTTTCCATTCTCTTTCTAATCCCACCAGCGAAAGATCTCATAGGAAAGCCACTAATTATAGACATTCACGTGTTAAAATCATTTCGGATTTTGAACTGAATAGACGAAATACCATTTTTTGGCCTTCAAATTTGTATATTGCATTTATGATATATTTATCTTCGAATGTTATTAATCAAATGCCAGACGAACGGAGATTGATTAGTGAAATGAAAGCCAGATGGTTGAATAGGAAACTTTAATTCTTTTGCCGCCAACCGATTAAATTGTATTAACGAAAGTTGAGGAAATATTCCTACTAATTACAAAGTCAGATATCACGACGCTCAAATGTCGCAGATTTTGGACAACAAATTAAGGTGAAGAAAAACATAAATTGCTTTATCTAGTGTTTTGAAACATCACGTCTTTCTCATAAAACACTTCTTTGAGTGCGTTATTGTCGTCCAGTTTTTTTCTCAGATTTATGAGTATGGGGAGTCTCATTCTTAGTTCTTTAAATTAGTATGAAATGACCGAAAACACTGACCCATTCCCTACAACAAATGTCTTTAATGGGCCCGCCTTTTAGTTTTCAGCAAGAGACGGAGGAAAAACTATAACTGTTCTGTAGAATGTTATTCTTTTAATGGTATAAAGTTACTCATTTCTTTCATTCATTTAAACTAACCTGAATATTAGCAGCTACTTCGCATGGATTCAAATCTTCACAGTCAGGTTCACAGGCGAATTTAACTTCTTTGCTCACACATTTGTTTACATGAATTAATTTCACACCGAACAAGAGTGATATTTTCTCCAAATTATTTAACAACACACAGATATGCTTTCTCTTAATCCGAATGAAATTATCTTTTTTATCCGAGTAAAAATCTTTCACGGTTCCTCCGGGAGAGGAAGAATTTTGATCCAGATCATTGTTACACGAAGTCATTTTGTACTCGCTTATTGATTGATTCATGGATTAGCCCCATTTTCCCGTGGAAATATGAGTGCTGATCATCATTTATCACTATTTTAAATAAATGTATAATTTCAAATGAACATAAAAGCAAAATGAAATTTTTTTCGCTGAAAATATTTTGACAGCAGGAGACTTTTGTGTTAGTTGGTAGCACTGGATGTCATGATGGATGGGATCCATGACACCGTTACCGATGATACCATTAACTGAAGATATTTTAAATTACGGGTTTTCGTATCACCTGCATGTAAAATGGTAATATGCACTTGTTTCGGACGGTTTACTTTTCGTTAATTGATGTATACTGACAGGCAATGTACAATTAATCAAAGAATAACGAAACTCAACAATCCAGTTTTAAAGTATGCCATTTATTGTTTAATTTTACCGACCGGTTTCGAGAGCTATGCTCTCATTATCAAGGTTTGGTCAAACGATTTCAATTTAAGAATAATTTTTTATGATACAATTGCAAGAAGTAATCGTCGCGACTTTTGGACAAGACATTTTATTGTAACATAGATTGTGTTTTGCCTCAGCGTCCGATCAGGTAATACTGCCCAAGTTTCAACCGTTCCTTCGGTGACAAAACATAAAATTTGTATGGGAGAACATAGTTTTTTGCGATTTATTCATTACTTATTTTTAATTAAGCGGACTAAATGAGTAATTCTACTATATGTATAATTACTGACTTGGTTCGGTTGACACAAAATACGAACTGAATAATTCGCAAAAAACGAAGTTTCCCCATAAAAATTTAACGTTTTGTCACCGACTTGTTTTAGCGCCATCTGCTGTTTTATGGTAAATTTTGTGAACTATTAATCTATTAGGGTAGATCGAGGCAGGAGTGAGGAGGATGCATTTAACATCGTCTTGAGATGACGAATCAAAACAAAAAAGTTTTTCTGTACTTTTGTCCGTCCCGTCTTTTTTTTCTAAACGGCTGCACCGATCGCCCTAAATTTTTTTTCACTGAAAGTTCATAGTCTTCACATCATATGATTCTCTCAATTATTCAATGTTAATGTGAAAGTGACAAGCATAGTAGATTGTCCAGTTTCATATGAATAGAGGTCCGGTATGTCCCATGATTTAAGTTCAAATATGAGCGAAATCGGTCAAGTGGTTCCGGAGATGGTCGGCAAAACTTTTTCGCAAATATTTCAGCAAGTATAGCACTGAAATTGTTCACTTTGGTGTCAAATGAAAGCATTTGATCTCACAAAACTGGGAAAAAAAAATTTTTGTGGAAATTGGTCATTGGTCTGCGCACTAGGACCAATGGAATGGACGAAATTGAGTGGGTAATATGCAAAAGCAGATGCTTTTTCGCTCAACCATGCAATTTGGAGATTTAGTGTCAAAGGCATATTGTAGAGAAAAATGGCGTAATCCTGGAGTATGACCACTTCTAAAATTGGGTAGAATGACCCATATCTCTAGAGTTATGGAAGTTAGAAAGTTGCTTCCAAAGGCAAAGTTGTAGACAGAGAAGTTTTAGAGAAAACGTGTTTGAGGGTTTTAGAGAAAAATGGTCCAATCCTGCACTTCTATAATTGGGCGGGATACCACATATCACAGCAAAAACCTCTTAATAGGTAGAGTGTGTCGCAGTCCGTAAGTCCGCTTACAAAATTAATGATATCGCTTGAGGTGACGCTATCGCTGATAATACGCAAAAGGTTGTTTGAATGGAACCTTGTGTTCAAAGTTTTGATTTCTTGAAAAAATTACAGCGCTTTCTTTAAACCAAAACTACGTTGTGTTAAAAAAATTGTTTCACAAATGCCGGATCCACCAGCGGAATAATTTTTCAATACTTTCAGTTTTGAAACGCAAAAATTTTAATTTAAACAAGCTACGCAATAAGAAATAAAAGTCAAATTTTTGCAGCGTAAAACCTGAAGGTACAGAAAAATTATTACGTCGTTGAGTCCGGCATTTGTGACGCAATTTTTTTAACACAACGTAATTTTGTTTTGAAAACAGCGCTGTAATTTTTCAGGAAATCAAAACTTTGTACACAAGGTTCCATTCAAACAAACTTCTGCGTATTATCAGGGATAGCGTCACCTCAAGCGATATCATTAATTTTGGAAGTGGACTTAAGATCTGCGACACTCTACCTTTTAAGAGGTTTTCGCTGTGATATCAGTCGTTTTGGAAGTTTTCAGTTGTTATAACTAAAATTCATGTGAAAAATCTTCTATTTTTGTAACAAAATTTTCTCAGAAAAGAAAATTTTCTTAGAAAAAAAAAATTCTCAGAAAAAAAATTTTCTTCGAAAAAAAATTTTTTCCAAAAAAAAGTTGTCTTCGAAAAAAGTTTCTCCGAAAAAAAAATTGTGTTCGAAAAAAAATGTCTTCGAAAAAATTTTTCTCCAAAAAAAAATTTTCTCCGAAGAAAAATTTCTCCAAGATGGCGCTACTATGACACTTGGCAGCCATTTTCTTATGATCCTGAAAAATTCTCCTGATGAAACTCTATAACTTTGTAGAAGAAACCAACTCTGTATGTGTAATCATTCCGAAGCTAAAATTCGAAAATCAAAAAAAAAAATTATTGCTTGGGAAAATTCAAGATGACGCCGGTTTGACTGCTGGCAGCCATTTTCTTAAGATCCCAAAAAATTCTCCTGACCAAACTCTACAACTTTTCCGAAGAAACCAACTTTCTAGCTATTGTCACTCCGGAGCTAAAATTCGAAAGCTCCGAGCATTACCTAAAAAACCGTCAAAGTTGACCACTTTTCCACATGCCACGGCTTTTCCAGAATTTTCCCGGAAAAGCGGCATATGAAATTTTTCATTAGGGGCCGAGACTGACGTCTAGTTCTCGAAATTGAAAATTATTAATAAAAATTATCAATAGATAGATAGAACATAGATAGATATAGATAAGTAGAAACCGACAGATCAGAAAAAAAGTTTTCATAATGATAGAACAATAGAAAAATGGCAGATGCTAATGGTACCCGGGTACAAAATAGTCGCACAACACAGCTGATGCTATTGGAACCCGGGTACAAATAGCCAGGCAACACAGTCGATGCTATTCGTACCGCGACAAATTAAGTTCTATTTTTAAAATTTGGTTACGAATAGCATCGGCTGTGTTGCCTGACTATAATAATCCGCCAAAACCACTTAAAGTAAAAGTGTGACACAAGTCTTGTAGTGTATCTACTTACAAAAAACACGACGTAACTTTGATTCGAAATTTTTTTCATGCGTATCACAACTGAATGCGTCACTCCGCTCTGATGTCAAGACCTTTGTAAGTAGATGTACAAAACTTGCGTCACGCCTACATTTTTAGTGCTTTTGACGGACATTAAAACTTTTGAAAATTTGTGGTTTGCACAAATTATAAAGCATTTTGAGCATCTTGAGATTAAATTTTATTTTTTTTGGAATAAATGGAATAAATTTATTTATTCCATTTTTCAGTAAACATTCTTTTAAGTTTTCAAAAGTGGGGTTTTTCACTTTTTGACACATTAGTATGGTTTGTTGTGTGCGTTGTCATCAAAATCAAGTCTATTTGAGGTTTTGATGAATTTTTGAAATTTATTCCCATTTATTCCATTTATTTCATAAACCGCAGAAGTGCGTCACTACTCGTGAAAAGTGCTACAGAAATCCACGTTCTTCCCAAAATCCTAGGAATTAACATCGGATTATCTCACTCATTTCACAAATGACCAAAATATTCTAAAAAAGCTGATTGAAGATAAAAAGTGCTAGAGAAATCAATATGTTTTTCTTTTTTGAATATTTACCTTACTTTACAGTATGAGAAACATGACTTTCGACACTTTCACTGTTTTCACAGGGGAAAAAAGTCAAACTTTCGCCTACATATGGCTCCTTGTCCCAAAGGTTTTTGTATGAAGTTTTTTTGATTTGTAGACGTTTTTTTGCGGTGTGGGGACTACGTCACGCCCTCCGCTACCGCTGCGGGCATGATCTCTAGACACGGTGCTGCTGGAAGAGAAAAAAGTTTTTTTGAAAAGGCACCCAAAAATTTGTTGTGATTTTCGAAAAAGGAACTCCAATAGAGTTCAAAACAGGTTTCACTTGATTCTAATCAGATCCTTCCCCATTTGTATCTATACGAGAATTTCATTTTCCTTTCATCCGTAGGGCTGATTTAAAAAAAAAATCGAATTCTTCTGGTTTTCCCTACTGAAAAGTTTTTAATTTTGAGAAACTTGGGAAAACTTTTTTTGAAATTTTTCGGAAAGAATCTAGAGATCGCGCAATCGCAGAATGTTCTTTTTTGGTAATTTTGGAGCGTTTTCGGCCACTAACTCTCACAAAATCAATCAAATTGGCTTTGTGATATTTTTAATGAAAAGCCACCGTAATTTCCTTTCCAACGACGCCCCACATGAGCCATTTGATAAAGAAATGGATTTTCGGCGTCGATTACAATTTGCTGATTTTTGCTACTTTTCAGTCACATGGTGGGTTTTGAGCTTCACTCCTCATGCGTTAACTGGAAACTTCAAGAAACACTTTTTCCTGGAAAGCATAGTCCGTAACCTTTCCAACGACACCCGATATGAGATATTTGGTGATGAATTGGATTTTTGGCGACTGTTAGTGTTCGAGCACTTTTCCAGTCTTTACCGCCAATCGTAAGATCTCTAGACTTCAGTCAGAAGGAATTAATGTCTTAAAGGAATTTTTTCAGGAAAGCCAATAACACCCCACTTGAGAAATTTGTTGAAACATTGATTTTACGGCAGCTATTTGAGTGAAACTAATTTTTCCTACTATTTCGCTGCTCTAGCCATCACCTCCACTCCACTCCGCTGATTTTGAGCCCTTGGACTTAGCTAGGGCACTAAAAACGAGTCTCTGCTAGGGCCCTACATTGTTTTTGTACATAAATCTCTTCCGATTTTCAAAAAAAAATTTTAATCGGAAGGTCTAGGAAGGTCTTAGATTTTATGGAAGAAAGTTTTTTGATAAGATGCCCTTGGACTCAGCCAGGACCCAACAAATTTTTGTGTACATAAATCGGGCAACCCTAACCGATTTTGTTGATTCTTTTTCTATTTGAGAGGTAACCGTGTACCGAATTATATTCATAAACAAATTTGGGCCTGTGCTTGGGGCTCAAAAGGGCCTCTGGTCGGTCCTAAGGTCGGCCCTAGCCAAAAAACATTTTTTTGTTATATTGTCTATGGAAGTATGTGTCAGAGGCATTTACTTATGGCCCTAGGTTGGTCCTAAAGTCAGCCCCTAACAAAAAAATTGTTTTTTGCTATGTTGTAGAGAAAATTTACGCGAACATTTTTGTGTATTTGGAGATCAATTTTGTATTTTCGGGAGGGTTCTTTTACACCGTTTCTCCGGACGGAATTTTCAATATTGTTCTTTCGGCAATTTCCAATCCAATTTAATGTCGACGTAATTTCATACACTTAAGAGTTAAGGCAATATTTACTTAAATACGTTCGAGTCTTTTCATAACATCAACTCTGTTTGCCACATCTATTCTGATACGTACGGGTCCCTTCATATGTTTTTTATTGCTGATTCGTCATATTTAGACGATAATAAATGTATTCCCCCAACTCCCGTCTCGATCTACCACATGTTAAATTAAAATTGTTTGTAGTAAACGTATAGGACCTTTGTACTTAGTACGGGTCCAAAAATTCAAATAAACTCGTTAGAAATTTAAGAATGAAAATTTAACTCATGTAGGAGCTTCAAATAATTTCTGTGAGAGTTATTCAATTAATGATGTTGATGACGAGATCAAGTAATTGTTGAAAGTGTCAGAGATAGCGTTGCGGGTCTCTTTGCATCTAATTAATCAGCGCTTACACGCAAAGCAACTAAACCAACAGAAAAATTTTGTTATTTGTGACCCTAACAAGAGTTTTAGGATTTAAAGTTTTATTGGCTTAAATGTTTCTCTAATTGCAATATGAGGAATACTATAGAATAAAGCCCTCGAGCCATTCGAGAATTTTTCGGTGGATTTCTAGACCACACTCTACAGTCCAGTCCAGATATTTTCAACATGCAACATTAATTGAATTAAAATTTATATCCAAGCAGCCTGTAGGATCATAAAAAGTAGGCGCAGAAGGCATTCAATAAAAAATTTTCATTTGAAATCTTTCATTGTTTTATCAAGTGAACCAAAAATGTCGATCTCATCTATTTTCAACTTCAGACGAAGGGAAGTGAAATTGGACCAAGATTCACAAATTTCCGATTTTCGTAAAAATGCGAAACTCTGCACTGAATATATATGCGATATGACGAAGAAAATAACAAAGAAACGGGTTTTTCCCAATGTGCGACCTGGTTACCTGAGGCCTCTTCTACCGAGTAACAAAACTGCACATTTCTTTAAAGTAAGTTCTGGCATTAAAATAGAATTTTTCTTATGAACAGGTGAACCACCATCTGAAGGAGAAGAATTTAAGGATATGCTTAATGATTTTGATAAGCTCATCATTCCCGGGACGTAGGTTCAGGTTAAATTATTCTAAAGTTCATTTGACGAAGTCTCTCTTCGTTAGGTGCCACTGGAAGCATCCGAATTTTTACGCTTATTTTCCGGGTGGTAACTCATTTCCAAACATTCTGGCAGATATGTTGAGCACTGCCTTCGGTGGTGTTGGATTTTCTTGGGTAAGTTCCAAGGGAGGGAGATCTTTAGTTTTTTACGGACTCTCGTTAAGGTTTGGCTTTTATAGACATCACAGCCCTCCTGCACTGAATTGGAAAACGTGATGATGGATTGGCTTGGTAGCGTAACGTAAAATCCCTGCCCCATCTTTTCACTAAACTTGTTTATTTTTCGACACTAGGAAGAGCACTTAATCTGCCGAAATTCTTCCTTTTCGAAGATAGCAATGGAGTTGGAGGAGGATGCACTACTTCATCGGGATCCGATTCCATCTTCTCTGCAATGGTAGCGGCCCGTCAACGTGCCTTGTTTAAACAAGGCTGCTACCGTGATAAAGATATTCATCCAGGTGAAATTCTGCCAAGACTTGTGTGCTACACGTCTTATGAATCTCATAGTAGCGTACAAAAAGCGGCCTTTCTCAATCTCTGCACCATTCGTATACTTCAACCGAATGAGCATCGAACACTGACCGGTGAAATCTTGGAAAAACAAGTCAAAAAAGATATTGAAAAAGGTCTTGTACCATTTTTCGTTTGCTGTTGTTGTGGATCGACAAATGGCTGTGACTTTGACGACTTCACGACGATCGGACCAGTTTGTAAGAAGTACGAAATTTATATGCACGTTGACGGTTCGTATGGTGGTAATAGTTTCATACTGCCGGAAATGAAGGATTACAAGAAAGGGCTGGAGTATGCAGATTCGTTCAATTGCAACCCCTACAAACTGATGCTGGGCGCAATCGACGGCAGCTGTTTGTTCTTGAAAAACACAGCCGAATACAAACGTGCTTTTGAAATCGATGCGACATATTTGATTAAAGAGTATGATGACGATAGCGAGCATTCCGAACTCATCGATTATCGTCACTACGGAATCGCCCTGAGTCGGCGCATGCGATGCTTAAAGATTTGGTTTGTTTTCCGTACGTACGGTGTTCGCGGTATACAAACTTACATTCGTCACTTAATTCAATGCGCGAAAGTATTCGAGGAATGCGTTCGAATGGATCATCGCTTCGAAGTTTGTAATAAAGTTATCCTAGGACTGGTGTGCTTTCGTCAGAGAGAGTAAGTGTGTGTGGGAGTTCAATCATTTCACTTTCTTTGTTCATCCGTCTTCATTTTAGAAACATGAAATCCCCTCGTAAAAACATGGACTTGACAACATTCACAGACAAGCAGAATTTGAATCTTTTGGTCCGAATTAACAAATCACGGCAACTGCATTTGGTTCCTTGCAATTTAAATGGAAAATACGTTTTGCGTTTTTCCGTTAATTACGAATTCGCTACACCAGAACTCATTAGTAAGTGAAACTTTCGTATTGCGAATCAAATCTTTGTCATGCAAAAATTTCTCTATCAAATCTTTATACGAAAAGTATTTGTCTTATGGCCACGACGATTGTTTTACTTTCCGAAGATTTACATTATGATCTCTATTGTCACCTGCCGCTCACAATTCTCTATTTCTTCTCAAAATACTGAGAATGCAGAGTACTTGCGTCTAGGTCAAGCAGAACAATTTTTAAGTTTTTATGAGCTTTGGGCGTTTTGGAATCCAATTCGGTCTTTTGGCATTAAAACATGCAGGGGACCCGTTCGCATCAGAATAGATGTGGCAAACAGAATAGATGTTCCAAAAAGATTCTAACGTAACTTTTAAGTGCATGAAATTACGTCGACATCAAATTGGATTGGAAATTGCCGAAAGGGCAAAAACCCGTCCGAAGAAACGGCGCGCAAGAGCCTCCCTAAAGGGGTCATTATGTTCAGCGTAAGGTTTGTGTGAAAACTAAACTTGACAGAACAAATATTTGTTTTGTCAAGTTGAGCTTTCACACAAACCTTACGCGATGCGATTCGCATCGCGCTCAATATAATGATCCCTTGAATCCCTAAAAAAATCTCAATATTTAAAACTAATTGAAAAAAGTTTGAAAAAAAGTTGCACTAGGGCCGATCTTAGAACCGACTTAGAGAACTTAGGTGAGGCCTCTGATCCATACCATACTACAGATTTTCACTAATTTAATTTTCGTGATTTCCTGATGTCCATATCTTTTATTTAAAACCTTCATGAGTGATTTCCGTTCTAATTTCGCAGTTGTAGGTCTAGTGGTTAGAGCCAGTCTTGCACTCCAGGTATTACTTTGTGTACGTCTAGAATATCAGTTGAAAATGCCCTTATGGAGCATTCAGAGGCAATGTACCGTGGTCTGTTCTGATACGATTCAGTGTGACCCATTCCTTCCTTGGTAGAAAGAAACCTGTAACTCGTACCGTCGGGTCTGCAATGAATTTGTTGCGGTCGACAATAAAATTGTGCCACTATTCACGCCATCGGACTAAAGGGTTGAAATCGTTTATGTATAGGCTGACTGCGGTTTTTAACGGTGGGTTTCTGGACACGAGTCTACTTAATTGAATTAGTTCCATGTTAACATGTATTGGAAGTTGCGGGTTTATTAGGATTTTTCGGTATTCTTTTAGCAGCGCTACTTGTCGTCGTAAGTGAGGAGGGATTATATTTGAAAGCACCGGGAGCCATTCTGTGGGTGTCGACTTTACTGCACCGCTAATTGTGCGAAGAGTGTCATTTATTTGGACGTCAATTTTGCTGGCGTGCTTGCTGTTAAGTCAAACTAGAGAGCAATACTCTGCAGCGGGAAAAACGAGTGCAATTACTGATACTCGTAGGGTTTCAACGCTTGGCCCCCCATGTGGTCCCACATTTCGTTCACCCTTTGCTTCACGCTCAGTGAGTCTAGCGCTTCCAACATTTCTACAATAGGAGTGAGTTTCTTGCAACGCAGTATCGCACCCATAGCTCGATTTCTAAGTTTTTGCAACTGGTAGGTTGATGAAGCGTCGCTCAGGTATAGAAGTGTTGAACAATAGTCAAAGTGCGGGGCGATGACCGATTTGTATATGCCTATTCGTACCCAATCCTAGCCAGTTTTATTAGGACTCTTACTTTTTTTGCTGCCTTCTTGCACACGTATTGTATGTTGGATTTGAAGGTCAGTATTTCGTCGAGTATTACTCCAAGATACTTGAACTCTCGTTCTGTCCCCAGCACTTCTCTCCGTCCATTATAATTGAGTTCATCGCCGATATCATTGACCCATTTCCCAGCATCATCATCTTGGTTTTGCTTATATTTAGCTTCAGTTTGTTTAGCTTTAACTAGTGATCTACTATTTCTAGTTCTTTGTTTATTTCATTCCTCATTGTGTCAGTGTTCTTTCCGTGCAAATAAATCAACGTGTCGTCAGTGAACAGGTTTATAAATGCATTGCGTAACTGACTTGACATGTCGTTTATGTACAGCACAAACAAAATAGCGCCAAGAACCGAGCGAAAATTTGTGGAAATCTGTTGATTGGTTCAGGCTGTAGTGCCCTTAATGTGGGCCAAACTCACGCTACATGACTCTTCACGATATTTGGTGCTTTTTTGTGAATATTTCTTTATTGATAAGGTTTTTTGTGCAGTGTTGCAGAGAAAAAAGAGGCGAATTTCTTTGTTCGTGGAAGTATGGATCAGAGTGGTCTAGGTCGGTTCTAAGATCGGGCCTAGTGCAATTTTTTTTTAATTGTTGCGCATAAGATCCTTTTTCGAAGAACTTCGTTCTTCGTCGGGTCTAAATATCTCCCAATTTGAAATCATTCCTCATATATCCACCTTAATCATTCCGCGAGCTCTTTTGGCATTCTACCAACCAGTATCCTTCATTCCATGGCCCGATACCACTCTGCTCATGGGACACCAGATCAATCCATGTCTAGTAGGGGGTCCAAGAATGGATGGCAAAATTAAGTTGTCGTAAGCTCTGGAGCTTAGCCCGGAAAACGGTGCTAAATCATCCAATGAGAAAAAGTTTCTGTGGATCGGACGTGATCCGAAGCGATTCGATGGGTGCTCAATGACGAAATGTGAAGAAAATCACGGAAATCGTGAAAAATGAAGGTTTTACCTTTCAGAAGTTTATGTAATTTTGAGAATCGGTCATGATTTCCTCTAGATGTTATGTTGACGGACGGACGGCGCCTATATTAGGTGCGGATATTTTCTACAGATTAAGCTCTAAGTTTCAACGCTTGATATTTTACGATTTCCGTGATTTTTTCACTTTTCGTCATTGGGCGGCCATTAAATCGCTTCGGATAACGTCCGGCCAGAGTCTAAAATAACATACATTGGAGAAGGAAAAGTGCACCAGACGCCTGAAGTCCCCCAATGCCCTTCTCGTCCTCCCTAGCCTCTTTTTACAAATTCTACGCAGATATCGATGAAATCGTATAAAAAAAATGTGAATGTGGAGAATGATCGTCCAGTCGAACACTTCTTGGTGCTGCCTTAGTAGCTACACCAATAGGGTGGGTTCACTACATCGTTGAATAGGTAAGCTTACAAGTGCACTGCGACGATTAGTTATAAAGTACCCATAGCTACTTTATGTTTTCACCCTTCCTGCACGTCCGTCTGTGCACCCTTCAACTGGCAATCACGGATGATTCACAGGGGAATCACCGATATTTCACCAGAAAATCAACGATGATTCACAGTGAAATCACCAGTGGTTCATTAATGAATGATCGGTGATTCCACTGTGAATCATGTGTTATTTCACCGTGAATCATCGATGATTCCACGGTGAATCATCGCTGATTCATTAGTGAAATATCGGTGATTCCCCGGTAAATCATCGGTGATTCCACGGTAAATAATCGGTGATTCTCCGGTAAATCATTGGTGATTCCACGGTAAATTATCGTAGATTTCACTGTGAATAATCTGTAAATTACCTGCCAATCATCCGTGATTCCACTGTGAATCATGGAAGATTTCACGGCTATTCCAAGGATTATTCTATGGTGAATCATCGGTGATTCCATCATGAATCATCGGTAATTCCATCATGAATCATCGTTGATTCCATCATGAATCATCGGTGATTCCATCATGAATCATCGGTGATTCCATCATGAATCATCGGTGATTCCATCATGAATCATCTGTGATTCCATCATAAATCATCGGTAATTCCGTCATGAATCATCGGTGATTCCATCATGAATCATCGGTGATTCACCATCGAATCATCGTTGATTTAGTTTCAAAATTAACTTCTTTGACTACACTCTATCGCCACTTTCCGGAACAGCATCTTTTGCCGGGTGTTCAAATAGTGTAGCACGTGGGATACCGGAAACGAGAAATGATTTAGAAACGCGAAGTGGATACTCCACACTGTGTTTGAGTTCGAAATCTCAAACAATTTAACTTCGCTCACGATTTCTTCAAAAATGTTCGTGGGTCCATAATCTAATTTTTTTTGCTCTCCACGGTCGTGCTTTTTTACTTCTTCACACTATGCTTGCTGCTACATTTGGTTGCTACATTTTATGCCAAGAAGGAGAGGCAATTCCGCCCTGCTAATTTGCACTTGTTGTATAAAGAATGCGATTTGGTTAAAAAAAATTAGAAGCGAAACAAGAGTATGAAGTGAAGAGAGTCATGTGTTTTATATTAATAAGTCTGCGTCTTGTGGTCTTAAAAATTACGCCCTTTCTGTGAAAGTGCTCCCCAATGATAATTGCTTACTTTAGGCTCTGCGTCCGGCGCATAGAAACTTTTTCTCAGTGGATAACTTGGCACCGTTCTCCGCGCTAAGCCCCAAAGTTTTCGACAACTTTATTTTTTGGACCCCCTAATGTCTAGCATCATATTTACCCCAACGGTACTGTACCCATTCCTCCAAAACCAGGGTCACCTCAAACCAACTTTCGTTAAGAAGAATATTAAGTTTCCTGAATCTTTAGGAAATCACTGGAAAATTATTCAGTCATTTTATGTCACCAATTTGGACAAGGAGTACTTGTCAGACTTCGATAGAAATATTTCGAAAGAAGAATCAACTATAATGGCATTTGCGACGGTTGTTCCTGAAGATAAGTACAAACAGTAAGTGTTGTGCTAAAACTGTGGCGAGCGTTTACTTAAAATGCGTTTTTTAGGTATTCTTCTGCCAAGCACGAATCGCTTCCGTTATCGTTCGGTCCTGTTTTAATTCCACACGAAGAAGAATTGACGCGAATGTAAGTGGTTTTTACTTTAAAAGTCGTCCCCGACTTAAAAATCAATAAAAATTTTTAGGCTTTCTATAGAAAATGTAAGAATGAAGAAGGTAGACGCTAAATTGCTGAAGCTACCAGAGTATAGGAAAGCCGATGCAGCTACTTCAACTTCGTGTGGCCCTCTACATCGAACAGTGGATCTGGTAGCCCCGAGAAATGACGACGATTCGATTCGTGGAGAGGATTTTTAAGGTGACTTGCAAGCTAGCTTTTAAATCACTCAAAAATTTGTTGTCAAAACTTCATATTTCGATCTTTTATGCTGCTGAAATTAAATAAAAAAAATTGTTTGTACCTGTCGCATTTTTTCTCGAAAGTTCCTAAGTTCCTCAACATTTTTCAGATAATTTGCTAAAAATAGTCTCTGCTCTGTCCAATTCAAACCTAATGATTTAATTTAACAACAAAACAAATGACGAATTCGCCAATGCCACTTTTGCGTGTTACTAATCCATGGTAAATTTATCACTTAAAATCATAATAGCGAATTGTTAACCGTTCAGTTGTGGATCGGAAGCGAGACCGGCTGCATAACCGTTTTATAGCTCGGAATTTTATCAAAAAAAGTGTTTAAATAAAGAGAAAATGAAGCGATTACTTTTTGTAGTGATGCGTACGTACGACTTATTTTTACTTAAATTAACAAAAACCGTTTCTGTGTGAAAATGATTGAGATAATTGGCGATAGATTATCGAATTCTCGAGGCTGACGATATTAACTCGTTAAAATGTAATTCCCGTGGTTTCTCAATTCGTTGTTAGTCAAACTTCTATAGGCATCGTGATGGAAAATTTAAAGTTATCTCAATCAATTCTCGAAGAGTCGTGTTTCCAAGGAATGCTCCGATGAACGCTACGACGTAAATTATCTATCTTATCAACGAGTTAGAGGCCTTCAATATTTGATGAAAAGTGGTTTTTCCATCCAATGTACATTCCCATTTTATTAACCATAAACATTTGCATCTTTTACTTTGAAATTGTTTGGGAAATTACCAAAGTGACTTGACTCTATGTGTAATGTTAGTTTGTTCTAATGGTTCTAATTGATTTACACAATTTTAAGCATTCAATTTGAAAATTTTGCTGTGATGACAATAGTGTTAGTTATCATGATTTCGCGTGTCATTGTTAAACAGGTCTGGAAAGGTCATCTTCATCGAAGCGTTCCGACAAAGTATGAGAATAAATCACAATTTAGACTAATTTTTAGACTCGTACGAATGAAACGTGTGTGTTCTTATTTCCACTACAAATTTTTCAAAATCTTATGACAATTATTTACTTGTGTCTCTAGATGTGTAGAATTAGAACTGTAGCGTCTCTCAATTAGCGCTACGCATAGCTGGATTTGTAGCAATTGTAAAGTGGTATCGAGCGGTTAGGTGTCATTCACAAATTATGTACGCACTGACGGGAGGAGGGGGTTAGAGGTAAGAGGTAGGAAGGGAAGGTCTGAAATTAGAAGCTATCGGCATACGCAATTTATGAACGGCCCATAAAGGCTACGATTAGCCGGTATACAACTAAGGCAGACCCGTGCACCGGTCAAAAAATCTCGACGGCGACGAGACAGTTTTTTGCCTATTTCCTGTGGCTCACAGTGTGGAATTTGTGAGGATTTTGGACATCGTTGTTTGGAGGGCCCAAAATTTGTAAATTTTTGTATCCCCAAAGTTTGCTGAGTTGAGAAAGGACCAACCAAACCGATTTTTGAGTCCCCTCAAAATTTTGTGTTTGCGATTAACTCAAATTTCGGCGCACTTTTCTGACTCTTTTTTGAATGACGCGTCGTGAAAAGTCTGATATTCTATTTCTGAATTTCTATTTCTAGTTATTGCACCGATGGAAGATATGACGTCGGCGCGATGTTTTCTCGATTCTCGACGGTGACGCATTTCGGCGTAAAATAATTTTCAGCAACACCGCTGTAAAATAAAACTTTCAATAATTTTTGCACAGCGAAGTCCTTATAGGTCTGAGTCATAGTCTTACAATGAGCAATTTGTAGTTTTTCCAAGATGTTGTCATTTGTGCTTGTCTACGATTTAAGTGCTTTTGCTTGGAAACATCTTTTGTTTTCAATTATACAATGATTTTGTTTCAGCCTTAGTCAATTGCCACATTCACCCATGATCCACATTCTCCTATGATCCGCATTCACCCATGATCCATATTCACCCATGCTGCACATTCACCCATGCTCTCACATTCACCCATGATCCACCTTCACCCATGCTGCACATTCACACATGATCCACATTCACCCATGATCCACATTCACCCATGATCCACATTCACCCATGATCCACATTCACTCATGATCCACATTCATCCATGATCCACATTCACTCATGATCCACATTCATCCATGATCCACATTCACCCATGATCCACATTCACCCATGCTGCACATTCTACCATGATCCACATTCAGCCATAATCCACATTCACCCATGATCCAAATTCACCCATGCTCCACATTCATCCATGATCCACATTCACCCATGATTCACATTCACCCATACTCCACACTCCACATTCACCCATGCTCCACATTCACCCATGATCCTCATTCACTCATGATCCACATTCACGTATGATTCACATTCATCCATGATCCACATTCACCAATAATCCACATTCGCCCACGATCTACATTCGCCCACGATCTACATTCGCCCACGATCTACATTCACCCACGATCCACATTCACCCATGCTCCACATTCATCCATGCTCCTTATTCACTCATGCTCCACATTCACCCATGATTTACATTCATCCATGATCCACATTCATCCATGATCCACATTCACCCATGATCCACATTCACCCATGATCCACATTCACCTTCGATCCTCATTTACCTGCAATCCACATTCATTCATGATCCACATTCACCGATGATCCACATTCGCCCACGACCTACATTCACCCACGATCCACATTCACCCATGCTCCACATTCACCCATGCTCCACATTCACCCATGCTCCACATTCACCCATGCTCCACATTCACCCATGCTCCACATTCACCCATGATCCACATTCACCCATAATCCACATTCACCCATGATCGATATTCACCCATGCTGCACATTCACCCATTCTCCACATTCATCCATGATCCACATTCAAGTATGATTCACATTCATCCATGATCCACATTCACCAGAAATCCACATTCGCCCACGATCTACATTCGCCCACAATCTACATTCACCCACGATCCACATTCACCCATGCTCCACATTCACCCATGCTCCACATTCACTCATGCTCCACATTCACCCATGATCCACATTCATCCATGATCCACATTCACCCATGATCCACATTCACCCATGATCCACATTCACCTATGATCCTCATTCACCTGCGATCCACATTCATTCATGATCCACATTCACCGATGATCCACATTCGCCCACGACCTACATTCACCCACGATCCACATTCACCCATGCTCCACATTCACCCATGCTCCACATTCACCCATGATCCACATTCACCCATGATCCACATTCACCCATAATCCACATTCACCCATGATCCACATTCACTCATGATTCACATTCACCCATGATCCACATTCAACCATGATCCACATTCATCAACAATCCACATTCATATTCATTTATAAATGTTTGAGGTCACATGACTGAAAAGTCGAAATGTGATTGGTTGGCGAGAGAAATTCTCTCATTTTCTTGGTGTTACCAGATTGAAACCAACCTATTGTATTACGGCAAAGGCATTAACAGTTGACGAAGAGTAAAGCGAGTTTGTAGAAATTTCGACGAAACTTTTGTCCAACTTCCTGAAGCAAGAAAATAAATGCAAAGTGCTGGCTTTAGCTGAGATTATAGCACGATTCGTGCGGGTCCGTGTTAACTTAGAACATAGAACACACATCCAAAGTAATTGGCTGTACGATTACACACCATCTACGATCTATCGAAATGAAAGTATTGTAAGAACTGAGAAGAATTGGGGGTCAATGTTGCGAATCAAAAAAGTACCAAAATACAATAAATAAATAATTGCTTTGAGAAAAACTTAGTCCAGACTTTAAACAATAATTGGGGCAACGGAATCAAGCCGTGATAATCAAATGAATAGCTTATGTTGCCCAGGGCCTATTTTTATGGAAATTATTTCCCTAAATTTGAGTTCATAGAGAGTGGAAATTTCGTAGAAATATTCCCAAAGACTTGAGGAGGACCCTTTGTGCTATCCCTTTATGTAATTTCCACTGCAAATGACGTATACTTTGGGTTGATCATTTCCTAAAACAAATGCAACTGGTTCACTTCACAGTTATTAGCATGACAATGATGGTTCAGGCAGCCGAAAAGCGTCGTCCCAAAGACTGTCAAAGCATTTGCACTATGCATTATGATCCGGTATGCGCAGGTGAAAATTGATTAATTTAGGGGAATGCAACTTGGATTGTTTTTTGTTTTCATTTAGGAGGAGCTGGTGAAAGCCCGAAATCCTTTGGTAATATTTGCGTAATGCAAAATTACAACTGCGAAAACAATAAAAGTAACCAAAAAGACTTCAGGTGATTTTTCAAATTATTAAATAAATAAAATTTATTTTTAGACTTGGCTGTTATATCTCAAGGAGAGTGTCCGAATGGAGGAGGTATACGATTGTCATAAGACTTTTTGTATACGTTGGGAGTACATGAACACGAAAATTGCCAAACATTCGACTGATCTTGATGCTCTTGTGCAATGTAAAAAGTATTAACGTTTTTATTGCTTTCCGCATTTATTATTCACATTTTTTAAAAAATTTAATAAAATTGTTTCATACAAATACTCACATGAATGAATTTTGGAATATAAATTGTGGCATTTATGTTGATGTCGTTATAATTACATGAATAGAAAAAAATTGCATGAACTCAATGGTAATTTATCGCTTGAAATAGCAACACGTGTTTTAGTATTAATTCACTTAGTTGGGAAAATTTGCGACAACATTTTTTTCCTTCTTTTATTCCACTTTTAGCATTTGACATTATTCAGAAACTAGCGATCCATCGGATAATTCTTCGGATAGCTCCTCCTCACCATCAGCGTCATCTTCTTTTTGCTTCTTTTTTCGTTTGTATAACTTTGGAAACATTTTCGCTTTCTCCTTCTCAACACCTTTGAAGTATTCTTGTTCTGCTTGAAGGCATGCAGCTGGCAAAATTTAGAACAAAATATCTTGCTTGAAATAGAACATTTTCAAATATCAGCGGGAAAATAAAATAACATTTTTTGTCTAAGCTTTCGGCTAGCAGATTGTACCGAAGGCGGCAAGACCGACACTTATCCGTATAAGCTTTTCGATTGACATTAACGGATCTTTCTTGAGGTTACATGAAACAGGCGCCGCAACAGCTGTTCCACCACGCCTGATGGTCGCTCCAGGACCTATTTCGGCGAATATTCTCAAAAAACTTCGAAATTTCCCAAATTTTGTTGAACTTTTATGCAATTCTTAGAATTTTATCAATTTTTAAAGTTTATGTCAAAACGATCGTGAACTTCGTAGCGCCCTTAAACAATTTTCAATTGTTTTTCGTGTTGTGTCGATCTCCCCAGCCGCCTGTTGCGATTTGGAAGAAACTCAAATGAGCGACAGACAAAATTTTTACCGTCGGTAATAGTTGGGAGCCAGAAGCGATGCAGCTGTAAACCAAAAAGTTTTACACTGAGGAAGATATCTACAAGCGACGTAATATAAGCCGCTGACGTATTATATCGTGGTGAATGTATAATAAACCTTATTTAGGTATTTGTAGCATGCCATACGTAACGAACGTGTTGTGAGCTCACATAATACGTACAAGGCGTTCGTATTACGTGCATGGCAGAGCCTAAACTAAGCAATTTCCACTGGGGAGCACTTTCACAGAAAGGGCGTAGTTTTCAAGAGCGAATTTATTAAAACACAAAACTCTCTTCACTTCATACTCTCGTTTCGCTTCTACTTTTTTAACAGAATCGCATTTTTTAAACGAGTCTAAATTAGCAGGGATAAATCGCCTCTCCTTCTTTGTATAAAATGTAGCAACAGCTGGCCGTGAGTCAATTTCCCAAAATTTCCCGTTTTAGACAGAATTGAGCGAAACTTCCCCGTGAATATTTAAAAATTACCATACTCCCTATATGTCGAAATCGACGTAAGAACTGCGTGATTTCATTTTGTGCATTAACACTAGTATGGATATATTTTTCGTTACTCATGGAACATGTGTATGAATATGAAATTTTGAACCAGTGTGGAGAAGTAAAGAAGCGCGACCGTATTGGGCGAAAAAATTGTGATAGAAACAGCGAACAAAATTTTTTGAGATTTCAAACTCAAGCACAGTGTGAAGAAGTAAAAAAGCGCAACAATAACGAGCGAAACAATTTTAGATTGTAGACCCACGAATATATTGAAGAAATCGCGAGCGTAGCGAAATTTTTTGAGATCTTGAACTCAAACACTGTGTGGAGAACCCTCTTCGCGTTTCTGAATCATTTCTCTTTTTCGGTATCCTAGGTACTACACTATCTGAACACCCGGCAAAAGATGCTGTTCCTATACAATCAATAAACCATTTCATGTGTATAGAAGAGTAGCTATAGTCGAAGAAGTTAATTATGGAACTAAATCATCAGTGATTCGTTGGTGAATCACCGATGATTCACCGCGCAATCATATATGATTCACCAACGAATCACAGATGATTTACCAACGAATCACCTATGATTCACAGTGAAATCACTGATGATTCACAGTGAAATCACTGATGATTCACAGTGAAATCACTGATTCACAGTGAAATCACTGATGATTCACAGTTGAATCACTGATGATTCACAGTGAAATCACTGATGATTCACAGTGAAATCACTGATTCACAGTGAAATCACTGATTCACAGTGAAATCACTGATGATTCACAGTTGAATCACTGATGATTCACAGTGAAATCACTGATGATTCACAGTGAAATCACTGATGATTCACAGTGAAATCACTGATGATTCACAGTGAAATCACTGATGATTCACAGTGAAATCACCGATAATTCACAGTGAAATCATCGATTATTCACAGTGGAATCACTGATGATTTACAGTGTAATCACCGATGATTCACAGCGGAATCACCGATGATTGAATTACTAATGATTCACAGTTGAATCACTAATGATTCACAGTGTAATCACCGATAATTCACAGCGTAATCACCGATAATTCACAGTGAAATCACCGATCATTCACAGTGGAATCACTAATGATTCACAGTTGAATCACTAATGATTCACAGTTGAATCACTAATGATTTACAGTTGAATCACTAATGATTCACAGTGTAATCATCGATGATTCAGTGTGGACTCATCGACGATTTACTGTGGAATCACCAATGATTCACAGTAAAATCATCAATGATTCAAAGTGCAATCAGCGATGATAGACAGTGGAATCATCGATAATTCACTGTACAATCATTGATGATTCACTGTGGAATCATTGATGATTTGCTGTGGAATAACCGATGATTTTCTGTGGAATCACCGATGATTCACAGGGAATTCACCGATGATTAACAGTGTAATCTCAGATGATTCACCAATGATTTATCGTCGAATCACCGATGATTCAGCGTCGAATCACCGATAATTCACCGTCGAATCGCCGATGATTCACAGGGGAATCATCGGTGATTGTAAATAACCGTTGCCGTATGGTTTTCAGGTTACTTTTGTTCTACGTTGTAGCAAACCCATTTGTGTCGTTGCTAAGGAAGCACCAAGAAGTGTTCGTTTGGACGATCATTCTCCACATTCATAGGTTTTTTCTATGCGATTTTTGTATTCTTCATCGATAACTGAGTAGAATTTGTAAAAAGAGGCTGGGGAGGACGAGAAGGGCGTTGCGTTGGTAGAATTCAGTGAGAGTCCGGTGCACTTTTACTCCTCCAATATATGTTATTTTAGGCTCTGGTGCACGGTGTATAAAATAGGTCGGCGGCGTATAATATATATACAACTCCTACCCTACGTCACTAGATATTTTCCTCGCCCTACCTCTAATATTGGGAATGCACCTGTTTTCTAGTTTAAAAAACTGTAGATATTTGCCGAGCGAATATCAAAAGAAGTTTCGACCGAAAAAGCCGACAAGAATCCAGCACCATTGACTTTATTAAAATGGAGTCGAACATACCGTTGCTTGCATTGGCTTTGGCTAATCTCGTCTCATCATTGTCATCATGAATCATCTGTGCAGTTTTAACCTTCAACTTAATTTCACGTAGTTTGGCCTCGAGGATTTTCTCTCTTTTATTTTCTCTCTCAAACATAGCCGTTAGGAGTGGCTTATCGTTTTTCAAACTTGTAGCCATATTATCCGATACTTCGATTAGAAATGTAGCACCATTTTCACTTCCTCCGCTTATTAGCTTCCCGCCCTCGTGAGCACGTAAGCCTGTTACAAAGAACTCTCTTTAATTTTCCAATATTTAAGAACGAATTCCACTTTCTTACACAACAAGGGTTCGTCGCAAACTTTTATGCTTAAAATCGGTTCATTCTGTTGCTGCAACAGGTCCCAAGCATCCAAGACCCCATCCATTCGACTTATGTAAAACATTGAACACTTGGTAGGACTCCAGATGCCATCTGTAAGCATTGCTGTTTGATGCTTTGTCCATATGATTGAACTCTCACGACAATCTTCTGACCAAATTCTAGCTGTCCAATCGCCAACAGTTAGGAAATTTTTCAAAAATGACGGATTTCTTGTTATCGAATAAACCTGTGTAGGTATTGTCAAGGTAAATAACTTTTCAACAAATCCATTCAAGTGAACGGACAGTTGACAAAAAAAATATTTGAACAACTAACCGGACCCAGGTGACACATCATCTGAAAAATATTGAATATGGAATTAAATGCTTCATTAAAACCGTTTTCATGTGAGTTGTACCCGAATTGTTATTTTCTCAATTGGAGTCTTCCCTTTTCTGTTACACGAAAACACCATTCCCATATCTGTACCGCACCTGAAAAAAGTATACCCGAGTTTAGTGCGACGCGACGTCGGCTTATGTCAAAATATAAGAAATGTTGTATTTTCGACATTAGCCGACGCCGAAATAAAAGCGTTCTTTTCCTCTGAACCGTTTTTTTTTCACTGGAAGATCTACGAATCTTGTTCAAAGATGAGCAAAATCGGTGAAGTCAAATAAGTGGTAAAAATGTAAGTTTTCAAGGGCAAGTTTTTGCACATAATCTCAGTAAAATATGTACAGATCATCAAGGTGTCAAACAAACATTATGTACCTTTTCCCTAACTACTGCTTTGACGTTTAAAACGTCATTTTGACAGTTGGATTAGGCCGAGTTTTGATCCCAGTAAACTCATGTTATACAAGCAAGGGGTGGGGTATTTTTGAGGTATTTTTCTACATCTTCGAAATGAGTTAGCAGACAAATCCAAACTGAAACAAACATTTGAATCCTAACCATGAAACCGACTCCTTTTTTGCTGAAAAACCTAACCCCAATCGATCTTTAACCCAATGCACTGCGACTAGTTGATTAAATTCTATTAATTTTCAATTTCAATTACATAAACTTTGTTGGCATCGTTGTTTCGTATTCCAAAACTGAAATTCCATACGACCGGGACAAAACCTGCTCATCTGTTTTTTGTGGATCCATATAAAGACGCTCAAGGGGTTCATTCAATTTCCTTGTGTCCCACCTACAAAATTTTGTCATTCTTATCATTTCAACGACAAAAATAGTAACAAACAACCAAATAGCTTGTCCATCAGATGAGCCAGAAAAAAATTCTGTTCCGCTTTTCGAATTTATCCAAGAAACTGAGTTCACAGCTTCTCGATGACAAACTTCCCGTTCACTAATGCCGACTGGATCCTTATCTGTCCTTGTGTCCCATGCCGCTACTTGACCACTCAATAATCCGCTGATTAAAGTAGTAGGATCTTTCTGGTTATACTCTAAGCAAATGCTAGGACTGGGTGGTGAAAGTGTAAGTAGTGGTGTGTTTGGGTTTTCTATTAACGAAAATCATTCAATTCGCAGTAGAAGAATTTTAGATTTGCATCGTACCGAGTTCCCAGATGTAGGAGTCGTTCGACAAATTCATCTCATCACTTTGAAACAATCGGTTGCAGTATGAAACGGCTAGCTTTGATCCACATGGTGAGTACGACAAATGAGTCACTGGCCGCTTGCGTTCACAAGGATCACGATAAACATTCAACGTCTTTGAGCTGCATGGATCGAGTAGAGGAGCTGGTTCCAGGTCTTCGAAAAAAGTTTCGTAAATATTAATCGCATTGTTCTGAAAAATGCAATGCTCCATTGGTTTAGTTAGAGCCATAACTTGTGTCAGGAAGAGTTCATCTTTTTCAATTTTTCGTCGATATCTTGTCGTCTGTTCCGGATCTAGAAGACTTACGTCTTTCGGCCAACCACCTTCGGTATGATTAACACCGTGACTCTCGTATGTCGCCCGTTCCGTATTGATTTCACTAAATGCCATTTGTTTTCCATATTGAGTCGATTGATGGACCGGATCGCGTAAAATGTACTGTTTAAACACATCCCTATCACTCGCTTGCGAAAACAGCACATTATTTCTATCCGTGAAATTGCATTGTTTACCGAATTGACGACGTTCACGGTGATAAACGTATTCCATATTTTTAAATAGTGATTCCAATCTTTCACAATACAAAAAATGTCAGTAAATAAATATCACCCGTTGCCAAGGGTAGCTGATCGATATGATACTTCAAGTGAGTTGCGGGAAAGACAACTCACCAATCTTCTTTGTGCGAAAGTTATATATTATTGCAGATTTGTCGTTTAGGCGACCCTTTAGCGACATTGTTTTGTTTTTCTCGTATTTATAAGATAGCTGAGGTATTTTATTACAGTTGTCTTGATCTCAATAGTGAATTATTAGATTTACAGAATTGCTTTAAAAGGACACGTTGCCAATACAAATGCGGATGGGAGAAGCATTTTTGCTAATGCGACCATAGGCCTTGGAGCTTGGCATGTCATTTTGTAAAAAAAAATTAATTTCTTCCGCTACTTCGACGAGCTTTTCACTATTAGGCAATTCGAAAGGTAACACAACAAAATTTCATTGAAAGGTATATGTGATATTTTATTAGTTGTCATAAATTAGGAGGTTGGAATTCAACAGTAAAAATGAATTAAAATCGTAAAACTCAAAAAATCAACGAAGTGAACATTCGAATCTGTTGGGAGCAAAATCCGGTCTATTCCAACTGTCAAAATGACGTATTAAACGTCAAATATTTAGATTTCGAAAAGGGGTCTTATGCGTTTACCACGACGTTTGTAATTTGTAATTTGAGTCCTTAGCAGAACCGTATCTAGACCTCTTTTCTAG